>JARKIC010000350.1:0-303575 GCA_029378375.1 Mycena olivaceomarginata | reverse complement strand
GTAACGGCCAGAACGCGTATATCCTATCTGCATAATCCCGGCATGTAGCGCCACATTCCGGGATTATACAGATAGGATTATATACATAGTCTCGTTAATCAAGTCAAAGCTGTGGTCTTCCACACCCAATAAATATATTTAGTCAAATATATTCGTTTTTAAACGTTTACAAACGTTTGCAAACGTTTTTGAACCGTTTACCGTTTAGTTTATGGGCTAACCCTACCAAGCCTTAGCCCTGACGGAACGGGTCGGCTACCTGTCATACCTGTTCGAGTCGCAGGAGTGGAATACACACCAATTTTTTTCAGTGAATCAACGACATGCCCACCGGGTGTGAGTATAAACTCACTGCGTTCCGCAGGGTTGTCGGCCAGAACAGTGCCGACGTGCGTCGGCAGTGCCGGACGTCGGTACACTATGCCGACCCCTTCTGACATAGATGGTCATTTATTTCATCCCCGGTACGCGGCCTTCAGCGCCTCCAACAAGCGTCAATCTATCCCAGAACCCACGTGAACCGGATTCGCCCGTGCCCCGATCGTTCAAGTCCCATTCGCTGAGTGGAGGCAGCTAACCAGCTGCGTCAGTCACCTCCAAGAGTCGGTTCGCTCCTTGGGGCAATAATTGGCGGATGAGCGGGCGGAACAAAGGATTTGGTGGATGAAAATTGCTAGCCTCCCCGACATGAGCACCCTTATCCCTCCTGCTCTCAGCTGAATGAAACCATTCGATAGTGAGGCACAGGGTTCAAAATGGCATTACAAGGAATGTGATTCAAATGCGCATGTGGTTCAAAATGCAAATTAAACCATTCAATAGTGTTCAAAATGGCATTATGAAGCAGGTGAGTGTGGCCGGGAAGGCAGTCACAGATAATACCATGAAATGGTATTATTATAATCAATCAATCAAACATTGTCCTCTGCGGATGGTAGAGATTGGTGTGGTTTGCAGAAGGGGTCGTCTCAGGTTTCGCAACTCGTAAGGCCTGTCTTTTCGCCTCAAGCGTTTCAACCGATTTGAACTTCTAGACCAATGGGGATGGTTTGCTCACGCAAGAACCGACATCAGAGGACATACAAAACCGGTACCATATGAAGATGAAGGAACCTGTCCCATTCATATCAAACCAAGTAACATGGGTAAAGGCGATGGGGGAGGATAGTGATGCCGCAGAATACTTTGCACAATGGAAGGAAGAGACGGCCGATATCTTAGCTCATGCCATGTCCAAAGACATCAGTTCTGTATAGTTTTCCTATGAGACGCCCAAATTTCTTATAATGCAAGTTTCTGTATTTCGCCCAAGTCGCCTAAAATGAAACCGCACCCAAGATTGGACAGCTACTTTAGTTTTCCCGGTGGCAGCCCGAACCAGTAGCGTGAAATGGCCCCTAGCACGGAGGGAATCTCGGAATTCCATCACATTCGAATCAATAGTGGTCACATTTAACATCCTTGCCTATGCCTCGCCTTAAATAAAATCGCACCAACCATTGGATGGCTACTTTACTTTTTGCTGGCCACAGCCCGAACCAATAGCATGAAATGGCCCTAGCACGGATGGAATCTCGGAATTCCATCACATTCGAATCAATAGTGGTCACATTTAACATCCTTGCCTATGCCCGCCTAAAATGAAATCACACCAAGGATTGGACTGCTACTTTACTTTTTGTTGGCCACAGCCCAAACCAATAGCATGAAATGGCCCTAGCATGGATGGAATCTTGGAATTCCATCACATTTGAATCAATAGTGGTCACATTTAACATCCTTGCCTATGCCCCGCCTTGAATAAAACCGCACCAACAATTGGATGGCTACTTTACTTTTTATTGGCCACAGCCTGAACCAGTAGCATTAAATAGCCCTCGCATGTATCGAATCTCGGAATTCCATCACATTCAAATCAATAGCGGTCACATTTAACATCCGTATCCTGTTTTGCATATGCCGCACTTACAGCTAATGTCGGAACTGAAGGCGCGGTCAAAATTTTCGTGTTTTGGGATGTTTACAAAGAATTGTTAAAAGCTCAACCAGTTCTCCGCCGATTCGGATGAAACCTAGTGAGATCTGTCGGGCTAATTCATGCGCAATTAGTGACAGAGAGCGATTCATAAAAATATTCTATATTAGGTAATCTGTGCTTTTGGACCATTTTCATGCCAAATACCATTTTGCATGTCCACGACATGTCCCAGTGACCTAATATTTCGGGAGGGACAACTTATATACCTGGCCAAACACGTGATACAGCCGGAAATGCGGATATTTTAGTTGCAGTCCTTGTAGCTCCATTGGATATATTTAGCAATTTGGCATTCAGAAATATTGCAAGGATCGCATTTATATCGAGGTTTGATATGATTCTGGCTCTATCACATGTTCCCTTAGGTATACAAGTTGTCCCTCCCAAAATACCGGGTCACTGGAACATGTCCTGGACATGCAAAATGGTATTTGGCACGAAAATGGTCCAAAAGTACCGATTACCTAATATAGAATATTTTTATGAATCGCTCTCTGTCACTAATTGCGCATGAATTAGCCCGACAGATCTAACTAGGTTTCATCCGAATCGGCGGAGAACTGGTTGAGCCTTTAACAATTCTTTGAAAACATCCCAAAACACGAAATTTTCGACCGCGCCTTTGGTTCCGACATTAGCTGTAAAATAAAATCGCACCAAGGATTGGACTGCTACTTTTTATCCGTCACATGCAAATCCAAACTCATTGAATTTTAAAAGAGCACTGGATTTTCTAGGCTCAATTATTTCATACACAAGAGCATGGTGGGCTGCACTTCGGTTGAGAGATGGGTGCCTGTCCCGAAGTTAAAGCTGATGTTCTAAAAGCGGAGTTTAAAAAGGCTTCGGACAGACAGAATGCTTAATTTTATAAAGAGGGTGATTTACAATTCAGTACACTGTTATACTTTTGGACGAAATACAACTATGACTTCAACTGTACAAAACCTTTCAAGTGCTCCAATGTGCCGTGTTTGTGACGCCATTCCAACCCTTTCTCTGGCAGCTCCAGCAGCCAACACATTATAAACGGAAAACAGAAGCCCTATCCAGGGAGGCTATCGGGGATGGGGACGTTTCTGGCACACGTGCTCCTTCGAGTGGCCAGCCTTGTTCTTGCGGATGTAGTCCATGTAGCTAAACTCGAAAGTGAGTGCGTTCTGCTCGCACACCTGGTTGTGGTATGGCTCCACTTCAGAGTCGAACGTGATCAGGGTCTTCCTGTTCTGCCTTCCTTCACATGGCCGATGATAGGTGTGGTCATCACTGCGAGGCTGAAGGCATGACCATTGGGGGCATCCTGGTCGATCCAGTCGTGCAACATATCTCGATAGAAAATCGAGTAAGCATATTTTGCTTTCTCTCCGTGCAGAAGTGGAATGGTTAGGGATGCTTTTCTGATTCACACTTCTCCTGAGGAATTCAGTCCTCCAGAATGTCCACAGACAATTTATCCACTGGCAGCCCACGGGAATGTTGGCCGACTGTGCAAACATATTTGCTTTTTCTCCGCGCACACTGCGGGTGAATCTCCGTCATATATTTCTTACATTTGGCTACACAGAGTTTGTGCAAGCAGGTGTAGATCACAGACAAGTCGAATACTTGCGGTCGAAATAAGTCTTGGCGTATGACAATGAATAAGGGTTCATTTCGCTGTTTTTAGCCGAGGAGAGGACAATTCACCTTGGAAAAACACAGGAGGATAATCGAAGATGTTCAAAAAGTATGATGACAGTGCTGATGCCATCAAGTATTACTGATATGCCATCGTTTTTAGCCAAATAAGGAAATTCCTTAACTGACGCTGTCAACTGTTGGTGTATCACTTTGGTTCATTTTACCATGTAAGATGTGTTTAATAGTCAAGGTCTATATTTTGGTGACATTAGGTCTTGACCCATGTGATTATGGGGGCCAGGAAGTGTGTGTCATTTTGCACATCAAATTTGGGCCGATCCTGATGGCGCATCACTTGAGTTTGATCCGTGAAGTATGACGAGTCCGTTGCAGGCATCATATCCATCCCAGTGACATTTTGGTTTGAATCAAAATGTGATGTACTTGTCTCAAAAAACACAAATTACTAGGCGCCAACACTTATGGGAACCGCAAGTATATGCCTGTCAACTTCTGCTCAGAATGCAGAACGGACTGGCCCGGTCTGTGCCACTGATTTTGCTTGCACAGTCCAGATTTCAACCATTTACCGCCGAAGTTGTGGCCTGCTGTAGGCCTCTGATTCAACATCGCCCCAGGTATGGCATGGGAAAATTATCTCTCCAGCAATGGTGGCTGTCTGGGATACCTGTATACTGACATGGCAATAAAAGTTGTTGGCAAATAATTAAGTTCATACACAACTAGGGAGAGCCAGGTGTGAGAACATAGCACTTCCAGTGATGGGCATCCGGGACACCCATCAGAGAGAGTGGTATGGCGTGGGAAAATTATATCTCCAGCAATGATGGCTGTCTGGGATGCCTGTATACTGACATGGCAATAAAATATGTTGACAAATAATTGAGATCATACTCAACTAGGGAGAGGGCCAGGTATGAGACACTTGGTCCAGTGATGGGTGTCCCGGACACCCATCACTGAGAGTGGCATAGCGTGAGAAGTTATCCCATGGGCGCCCGGGACGCCCGTATACTAATATTGCAACAAAGATATGCTCCAAGTAATTGAGTTCATACACTACTAGAGAGAGGGCCAAGGATGAAAATATACTACTCGGTGCAATGATGGGCGTCCCGGACGCCCATCAGAGGGAGGCACAGCATGGGAAATTTATATTTCCTACAGTGATGGGCGTACAGGACGCCCGTACACTAACATTGCAATAAAAGTATGCCTCCAATTAATCAAGTTCATACACAACTAGAGAGAGGGCCAAGTATGAGAACATACACCTTGGTGCAGTGATGGGCGTCCCGGACGCCCATCAGAGGGAGCGGCATAGCGTGGGAAAATCCCCCCCTCCTGCAGTGATGGGTGTCCGGGACGCTCGTATACTAATATTACAACAGAGATATGCTCTCCAAATAGTTGAGTTCATACACCACTAGAGAGATGGCGAAAGATAGAGTATATAGTACTTGGTGCAGTGATAGGCGTCCGGGACGCCCATCACTGTACAGACAGGTTTTGACAGGTCTGTGAATTCTGCCTTCCCTTCACTGTAGGATTTTGCCTTCCCTCTGGTGATGGGCGTCCGGGACGCCCATCACTGTACAGACAGGTTTTGACAGACCTGTGAATTTTGCCTTTCCTCTGGTGATGGGCGTCCGGGACGCCCATCACTGTACAGACCGGTTTTGATAGGTCTGTGAATTTGGTGTCTCTCCAGCAGTGACCGGGACGCCCATCACTGTACAGACAGGTTTTGACAGGTCTGTGAATTTCGCCTTCCCTTCACTGAAAATTGTCTCTCCAGCAGTGATGGGCGTCCGGGATGCCCATCACTGTACAGACTGGTTTTGACATGTCTGTGAATTTTGCCTTCCCTCTGGTGATGGGCGTCTGGGACGCCCATCATTGTACAGACAGGTTTTGACAGGTCTGTGAATTTTGTCTTCTCTCCAGCAGTGATGGGCGCACTGTACAGACAGGTATTGACAGGCCTGTGAATTTCGCCTTCTCTCTGGTGATGGGCGCCCGGGACACCCATCACTGTGCCGAGAGGTATGCCCCGGCCTGTGAGATTCATCCTCCTTCTCTGGATGGGTGTCCTGATTCATGTATTCGCTGTAAGGTCACACCATTAATTTTCAATGTGAGACAGGTGAATAGCTAGGGGCAAGTCAACAGAGAGGTAGTGTCCTCCCTCTAGTGATGGGCGTCCGGGACGCCCATCACTGTATGGCGTGGTATTGATGGGCGTGTGAATGTGCCCCCCCCCTCTGCTGATGGGCGTCCGGGACGCCCATCAGAGAGAGAGGCAAGGCATGGGAAAATTATATCTCCTGCAGGGATGGGTGTCCAGGAGGCCCGTATACTGACATTGGAATAACATTACAATAAAAATAATTCAGTTCATACATAACTAAGTAGAGGGCAGGGCGTGAGAATATAGCACTTGCTGCAGTGATGGGCGTCCTGGACGCCCATCACCAGAGGGAAGGCAAAATTCACAGACCTGTCAAAACCAGTCTGTACGGTGATGGGCGTCCCGGACGCCCATCACTGCACCAAGTACTATATTCTCACACCGCAAGGGAAATCCAGACGCAGGCTGACCGGCAGGGGCAGGCGAACGAGGGGAGTCTAGAGTGTCCAGTAGACATCTTTTCTTTGAATCTTCGGTCAGTTTTGGGGGCGTCGCAGCAAAGTCAGTAGGAGTGGTTGATCAGACCACGGGGAACCACACTTGGTGCAGTGATGGGCGTCCGGGACGCTCGTATACTAACACTGTAATAAAAATATGCTCCTATATAATTGAGTTCGTACACGTCTAGTCCGAGCCTAGTGTCGGAATATGCCACCTGGTGCAGTGATGGGCGTCCGGGACACCCGTATACTAACACTGTAATAAAAATATGCTCCTATATAATTGAGCTCGTATACGTCTAGTCTGAGCCTAGTGTCGGAATATGCCACCTGGTGCAGTGATGGGCGTCCGGGACGCCCATCAGAGAGAGGGGCATAGCGTGGGAACACTATCTCTCATGCCATGGGTCAGACTGAGAGCCGGATATAGGGTCTAAATCAAAGGCATACATCCCGCAAGTGAGTTGAGATATTTTTCGCGAATTTACATCAGCATTTCATGGCATGCCGAATTCTTTTGGTGGGATGATGTCCAAAACGGGAAAAACGGCCTAACCGGCCACCCGGCTAAATCCTTCGTTGGCATTCATACTATTCACCCCGGCGAATCCCAAATGATTCATTGGATAGAAATACATCATTCCGTACCTCAAACTGTCAAACTCTGTATAAAAACATAAGGGTTTTTAATCTTTCCTTTTTGGGGAGGTGCAAACTTTATCTCTGGGGCCATTTCAAATTCTGGTGTCGGAAATATTACGATCAAAACAAAGAGGGAGACGGCCGCAGGCCGTCGACCATCTTGTAAATCTAACATGCATGGGGACCACGGCGTTTTCCGTTGCCGGCCAAGGAGAATGGCCGAGATCGAGTGTGAAGCAAATTGTGTGCCCTGCAAAGGCCAGAGGGCATTGAGGGGCGAAATTGAGATCCATATGTGTCAATGAGGTGTAGTAGGACATATCTGTTAGCAAATAATGTCGCTCATGTCCCAACAACCCCTCCAAAAAAGGCCGTCTGTACGCATCGATGAAATTGGGTGGTTATCGATGTTACCCCGCCGGGAACGAGAATCAGCATGGTGGGATATATCATAAGGCATTTTGAATGACCAAGTCAAATCCCAGGCCCCCAGAAAACGTGGCTGGTTCGTTACAGAGGTGGCCGGCTTGTGCCACTCGAAATCGAGTCAAAGTCTGCTTGGAGAATCAAGTAGGCATGCTCCAGCGATGAGCCATCACGCCGAACCATGGGATGAGAGCGGACCCCCGCGCTCATGAATTGGCCATCTCTCTAGTTGTGTATGAACTCAATTATTTGCAACCATATTTTATAGCAATGTCAGTATACGGGCATCCGGGATGCCGATTACTGCAGGAGAGAGAATTCTCCCACGCCTCGCCTCTCTCTCTGATGGGCGTCCGGGACGCCCATCACTGCAGCAAGTGGTATATTCTCACGCTTGGCTCTCTCTCTAGTTGTGTATGAACTCAATTATTTGTGACCATATTTTACAGCAATGTCAGTATATGGGCGTCCGGTGTAGTGGTAGAATAAGGTCGAGGGCCAGAGCCACTCATTGTGTACGCATGCTTGCCTGTAGCACGATCACGTGTACAACACTAGCTTGTCCGTCACCTTCGCTATTCGATCCTTTGCGCAGCGTTACCGCAGGATCTCTGGTCTTCGAGCCACCATCCAACCATTCTGGCCGACTACATCTGGTGATTGGAGTGATATTCGAACCGCAGCCACTCCGTACCCGATTTTTCTGCCTTCGACATCCACGTCATCCGAGTCTTTTCCCCGCCACTTTACTGAAACCCCGCCGATTTTTCCGACTCTGCTTCTTCTATAACACTTCTGCTTCCGCATTTACCACCATTCGAATCATGGCCAAAGGAAAACCTGGCGGGCAGACAACCCCAGCACTTAACACTGCATCGGCGGCTTTCACCTTCCCCACCGGCCTCGACGACCACTTCCGTTCCCCTTCGGACGCACCGGACAATCATGTTTCGGCATACGAGCGTGCATCGTTGTATGCTGCTGGACATCCGGATACATACACCGTTTCATTGTGGCAGCGTGCGCTGGATATCGGGTTCATGGCTGGACGCTACCTCGCTATGGAGGCTACCCAGAAGGAAGGTGAAAGGATTGGATTTGAGAAGGGAAGGGTGGAAGGTCTGAGCGAGGGGAAACGTGTCGGATTTGTAGCGGGCAGAGAATTCGGGGAGAAGCAGGCTGCAAAGCTAAGTAAAACTCCCACCTCTGACCGCGTCTTTGTCGACGTCGGTACGGATTCACCTGCCGCCGAGCTTTCCCCTTCCCCACATCCGTCCCCCACATCCTTCGACACCTCCGTGCAGATCGACGCACCGCTCATCGTCACCTCAGCTGCGACACGTACACCGTTTGTCTGGGCAGATGACGACTATGCTCCCAATTCCACATCTATCCCACCGCTAATGCCCCGCGACTTCTTCGCCCTGCGTTCCAACTCAAACGCCACGGCGCCGTTCGCTAGCCTCCAATTTCGTGCGCATCGCAAACACAAACCCGTCCGTGCACCCCGCAACTCCGCTTCCCACACAACATCCCGTCGACAACATTACGCACCCGCACCCGTATACCGCCTCACCGCCGCCGCGCTCACACCGAAACCGACTCGCGTCCCGCTTTCCGCTCTCGACTGGGATCACGACCCCCGACTTTCCGACTTGAATCGTGTTTTACGCTCGTTGGGATGGAGAAGGGAAGGGGGACGGGTTGTGTAGCTATTTAGTTGGGTGGGCAGATGTGGTAGAATAAGGTCGAGGGCCAGAGCCACTCATTGTGTACGCATGCTTGCCTGTAGCACGATCACGTGTACAACACTAGCTTGTCCGTCACCTTCGCTATTCGATCCTTTGCGCAGCGTTACCGCAGGATCTCTGGTCTTCGAGCCACCATCCAACCATTCTGGCCGACTACACCGGGACGCCCATCACTGCAGGAAAGAGAATTCTCCCACACCTCGCCTCTCTCTCTGATGGGCGTCCCGGACGCCCATCACTGCAGCAAGTGGTATACTCTCACCCTTGGCCCTCTCTCTAGTTGCGTATTAACTCAATTATTTGCGGACCATATTTTATAGCAATGTCAGTATACGGGCGTCCGGGACACCCATCACTGCAGGAGAGAGAATTCTCCCACGCCTCGCCTCTCTCTCTGATGGGCGTCCCGGACGCCCATCACTGCAGCAAGTGGTATACTCTCACCCTTGGCCCTCTCTCTAGTTGTGTATGAACTCAATTATTTGTGACCATATTTTATAGCAATGTGCCTGACCCACCAGATAAACGACTCTGTACTGCAGTGTATACATGAATGGGGCGTCCCGGATGCCCATCAGGAGAGGGAGGATGAAATTCACACACCTGTCAATACCCCTCCGTGCAGTGATGGGCGTCCCGGACGCCCATCAGCAGATAGAGGATAAAACTCTCACGCCTCTCTGCAAAATGATGGGCGTCCTGGATGCCCAGAGGATGAAACTCCCACGCCTGTCACTACCTCTCTGTGCAGTGATGGGAGGAGGAGGAGGTGTATTATACTGACGCGGTCCCACAACTGGAACAGTCAGTCTACTACATATGACATCGTAACTTTTTGTAGGCTAAGAGTTACGCATCAATACGTAGAACACACGTACTACCAAAGGGGGGCGGAAAACCTAAGCTACCAATAATATCCCCGGCCTGGCTCGGACAAAAGCAGGCAGGCTGCCGGTTAATAACCTCGTGGGAAACCAGTTCCAATCCCTCGGAATCAAGTTTGAACTCCCCAGCAACCAGGATCATCTCGGCAACTGTCGATTCAACAGTCCCTTTGGGCACGCATGCAAGAGTAGTTATAAAAGAAGAAAAAAAAACTAAGAAAAAGAGAGAAGAGAAGAAAAAAGAGCAGTGCAATGGCTGGCCCAAAGCTCTTTTCCACGCTTATGGGGGGGTGTATATTGCTGGGTTGATGACCAGCATTGGCTCACTGTAGAAAATTTCGAAACTCTCGTACGCCAATTTTCCCAGGAGTCCAATAATATTTTCCTTGACCAACAGATCCTTGAAGAGCAGGCCGGGGTCATCATAGAGTCCTCGTAGCTCTGGCTGTTCAGCAAACAATTTCTGAAAAAACACAGTTCTAATTGCCACGACCGGGACATGCTTGCAGACGAACATCGCATGAATTGCATCCTCAAGATGATCTTTGCAGAATCGGCAGAGGCGCCACTTTTTTGGTACTGGGTCCTTATACCGTTCCGCCCACCGCATACGCTCCATTGCCAGTGCATGACCAGACAGTACGGCATGTGTCAATGCAATCCTGTGTTTGCGATTCCGAACGCGCAGATATGACCTGAATGCCATTACTTTGTGTGTCCATTTGCCATCAACCATCACCAACCGATCAGGCAGCAGGTCACGGGTCCATGAATATGCAGTCAGCTCCGCGTATATCATTGATTCCATTGAGTGCTTCACACCTTCCAACAAACCATCTATCGTCTTTGGAAGAATTGCAGAGTGTGCCTTCACATCCCAATAAACTGGAATTGGGAGCTGTGACAACACTATGACAATGTCGTTCACCCACGACATTTTGGACTGTCGTGCCAGTTCCAGGGAGTCCAGAAGCCCGTTTTTAACCAGTCGGTCCTCACCTAGGTCGGCCAAGTGTCTGAGATTCTTCAGCAGCAAGATGGCTCGGCGATACGAGATAGGCTCCAACCCAGTTTCTGAGAATAACACCGCAGTCACACTCCGTTCGGTAAGTCCCAACATACGTCACAGATAGTGAAGCTGAACCGCTTCCCGCTCAATCCTCCGGCTTTTCACAATGTCTGGGCATATATCTGCGGCCGATATGAGGTATGGATCAACACGAGCCATATAAAGGGTGCGAGCATCCCAGATTGACAGCCCGCCAACCATGCGATTTACAGCTATACAGGCATTGGCCATCTGTTCGGCTTTTCCCAGGTACACGCGATGATGCTCTGCATACATGTCCTTTGCATTGAGATCGTGCCAGATACCCACATACTGAAACATTGCCACCTCCTTCAAGACCTTCCCATCAAGGTAGAACTCCTGTATAGTGCTCGGTTTAATGCCTACGGAACCCCAGAGGCATTTGGTTGTCTGAATCTCACAACCAATATTTCCCATGTGAGTGCCGGTTCCATTTAACTTGGCCTGGAATCCATGGCCGGAGTTGGACATGATCATCAGGTCATCGGCATGCTCTAATTGGGGACAGCCTTCCGGTTCAGAGTCACGTCTCCAGGTAAAGGGTACAATTTGAAACTTGCGAGAAGCAGATTCCCAAATTCAGGTGAGCCAGAGTCCCCAGTTAATACTCCTAGGAATGAGAAGAAGCTCTCCGAGAGTTCGTTATTGACCCGGACCATGTACTCTAACTTGTCGTACAGCAGCATGATCAAGTCAATCAAGTTCCCTGCAACCCCCATGGAGTTTAGCGTCAGAAATAGGACATTACGGTTCACTGCGGGAAATGCGTTTTTGAGGTCAACCACTGCAACATACATAATCTTCTCCTCTGCAGCGGCCCGATCGGACATCATGCGCAACAGCAAGGGGTTGTTATTAGTGCGGTACGTAGCCCTGAATCCATTTTGGGTTTCCGGGATCAGGTTCGCCTCTGTGGCGTACTCCTTAACATGCCGATCAATGAGTAGAGTCAAGAATTTCAGGAGGCAGCACTCCAATACAACTAAGCGGTAGCTGGCAGACTTCGTCGGGTCCTTCCTCCCTTTGAGAATTCCCGCCACCAGCGCCGCCAACCATTTTGAGGGGAAAACCTTTTTGTCAATCACAGCTTGTAGCAGACCCTGTAACTTGTCGTTCGGGATCTCCATTATATCGCCATACGAGAAGTCATCAATTCCCGATGCTGTTGAGAGGTGCTTCAGAATGTGGCGCTTTCCCCATTCTATATCCTCCAGACTCAGTTTCCGTGAGAAACTTTTTCCGGGAGAAACATCCTCATTCGTTCTTGGCATGGCTTCAAATAACTGTGCGCTAATTCGCAGCTGCTCCCGATTGAATGACGCGGGTGCCTCCTCTGGTTCATTCATTCGCATTTTGAACTCCTCTGTCAACTCCTCCAGCGTCACCTGGATCGGCTTTGGGCGGGAATCCGTCCACCCTCTGAGAAGTCGCCAAAAAGCACCAGCATCCTTGCATTCAAAAAGCTTGTCCCTCAGTGACTTCTGGAGCTGCCGAACCTTCTCTCGGCCACGATGATCTTCGGGATCACCCTGGAGGATATCATCCTCATCTGGTTGATTTCTCCACTTCGCCGGCTTTGCCTCGGCCTTCTCGGGGAGCGCCGTTGATATCTTTGGGGTATCTATCGGCTCGCAAAAGCTGTGAGAAGAACTCCAGGGGCACTCCTCAATTGGACTGTATTGTTCAGCTGCTGCGAAGGTTTTCAATCCCGCCTGTGCCAATTTCCATACCGCATCGGCTCTCGCATTCTTTGCGCTGCGCTCAATTCGGACGAAACGGGTTGGTGCTCTTCTTTTGGCCAACAAATAGACCAGATCCTTGAGAAGATCGCCGTTTGAGCATGTCCACCCAATTTGTGAATTTTTACCAGCCCAGTAGCAAGCATGGCGAATGGTATACTCGGAGTTGGAGAATATCATCAGTGACTGGTTCGGGTCTGCCGTTTTGACTGCTAACAGCGCCGCATAAATCGCAGCTCTATTATTGGACGGCGGCTCAGGACCTGGAACGGACAGCACACGGTTTGAGGTCGACGTCTCCCCCCAGAAGACTGCCGCTACCCCCCTTTGGATTTTTTGTCCCTGCCCCCCTTGGACGAACCCTGAACGTAAACTTGGACGAAGTTGGTTTGGACGAAGACCTGGCCATATAAGTGGCGCAGCATTTCTGCCGGGTTCTGTCTACTCCGCATCACCTCCTCACAAAAATTATCCATTTCTGGGTTCCCCTGTGGCATAACTGGTGGTTCGCGCACCGGCCTTCGTGTGGGCCGGGGAGCTTCATCCAGTATTGAACGATCCATTTTAATTGTGAGGCTGACATGATCTGACCACGCCTCCTTAGGGTCTATCGGTAACACTACGGATAGCGAATGTACCATAGGCACCAGCGTATCAGAAACGACGGCGTAGTCCACCGTCGCCTCCTTTTCGCCTGCCTTTTTAATTGAGGTGAATCTTCCTGGCGACACATCCTCTAAATGTGTCCCATTTATAATGACAAGTTGTGACCTTTTCCAGGCCGAGAGCATTCTGTGCCCTCTGGCGGAGACGGCGGCTTTCTGATCTACTGAAAGTCGAGCCAGATCCCCTCCCGCCTTTTCCGATTGTGTCCGAGCATTGGCATCGAGTACCAGAATCATTGGTTTTGTGTTGCCCGCTGTTGCGCAAAGTGTAAGTGTCTCCTCAAGTTTATCCTCAGGAGATGTATCCGTAAATTGCTGCCAGCGAGATTTGTCTGGCAGAACATAAGCTCCCACAAGCCAACAAGTTCCCAAATCCAGCACCAGTATATCCGGCGAGGATAGTACCGACTTTGTGGCATGTATATTGTTTTTGATGAATGCTGTTACCCCTCCGCCATGGCGCTCCCATGACCCAGTTACTTTGCGACACACTGAGAGAGCAAAGTATCCATGAGGCACTGCGAGACAGTCCTCATCATCCGGTAAGAGGTGTGTTTCTTGTAATATTACAATATCGTTCACTTTCAAGATATCCTCAAATTCGGGGCTGTACAGCTTAACACAAAGAAGGCCTTGTATATTCCAAGAAAGTATTGTTAAATCATTACTTCGAGTAATTACAGTATCCGTGCGCAATCGACTGCCAGCCCGACCTAGTTTCCCGTGAGGAAAGCATAGTCGACGGCGGAGGTCGAACCCGCAACCGGGGCAAGCCGCGCAGTAATAGCGCGAATGGGGGCAGGGAGCACGGCGCTCGACCAAGTGGCAACGAACGCGTTCGCCTCAGCGGCGGTAGCAAACACGAAGTTGAGGACGCCGGCGTCGGAGCCCGAACGCTCGACATAGTACAGGGCTACCTTGTTGTGTATCCCCGCAGCCTCCAGCAGCTTCTTCCCAAGCCCCACCGCGCCAACCTTGGTGTCGGGGTTCACGGGGCTGACCACCGTCAAGTGGGTGAAGGCGGCCTTGTTGGGCTTCCCACGCTTCCCATTCCCGTTGAGCAGCTCCACGCTGGGCTTGCGCTTGTTGAGGGTCTTCCCCCCGACTGCGAACACATAGGTACCCGCTGAGTTTTTCGCCGCGGTGGGGACAGGGACGGCGGCAGGGGCGGGGGCGGGGGCGGCGGGGGCAGTAGCTGCGACAAAGGCCTTCGAGCCCATCGCCAGGGCGCCGAGGTCGAGCTGGACGCGCGCGACGTTCTCACGGACAGTCAGGAGCTCCGTCGATGTGACGGCAGACCTACCCTCCAGCTTCTCAAGCAGGTCCACGGTGGACTGGAGTTTGGCGACGTGCGGGTGCAGCTGCTCAGCGATAGCATCGTTGAGGCCATCGAACCCCTCCTGCACCGATACGTAGAGAGCGTGGAGGTCTCCCGGCGTCGCGAACGCATTACGGAGGGGTACACCCGCGTCGCTGCAGAGGTGGGAATCCTGGATGAGGCCGAGGCCACGCTTTAGGGTCTCCATCATGTCGGTGAGCTCAGCGAGCTGGGATGTGTGGAGGGAAATGCGAGCATCGGGAGAGAGGCCGGTGCGGGTCATGCTCTCTAGGAGGTCGAGGCGTGACTCGATCTTGCCGACGTTCGCTGGTGCGGCGCGCGACTCGAGCGCACGGAGCCCATTGGTCATCTTGAGCTCGATCGCGTCGACGCGAGCATCGGTGGCGATGATCTTGCCCCCAAGGCGGGTGACGTTCCCGTTGGCACGGGCAGCAGCGGCGACGGCAGTCTCCGCCTTTTCCTTGGTGCCCGCTTTGGTGGTCGGGGGAGCAGCGAGATGGAGAATCTTGCTGACCTCTTTGTGGTTAGGGAGGAGGATGGGGGGTAGCGTCGGCGTCGTCGACTCCGACGTCGGTGGAAGCATCCGTGACCTCCCCTGCCATCGAGGCGGTGCGAGAGACAGGGCGATGTGCGAGCGAGGGGCCGGGTGCGAAGTCGGCAGGGGCGGGTTGTGCAGCCTGCGCCAGGAGAAAGTCCCGCTTCAGCTGCGTACTATTGCGCAG
Source organism: Mycena olivaceomarginata (assembly GCA_029378375.1). Taxonomy (NCBI): domain Eukaryota; kingdom Fungi; phylum Basidiomycota; class Agaricomycetes; order Agaricales; family Mycenaceae; genus Mycena; species Mycena olivaceomarginata. Next base: position 288,007 of record JARKIC010000350.1, on the reverse strand, counting down.
TGTTAAAGCATTGAAAATCATAGGCTCAAGTGCGACGTACTCAACGAGACAGACTGGTCCCGCGTCTCCAGATTGAGAGCTGCGAACCGTTCTGCATCCCTGGCGTGCTCACTCGCAAACGCGGGGCTGGAAGGGACACCCCCATCCTTGCGCAGGTCGTGAGCGGCCGCTGGGGCCGACATAGCGCGCAAGTCGTGCGCAGCGGACGTAAGCGCTGGGGCCGAGACAGAGGTCCTGTACTGAGTCAGAACAGCCTGGGACACACGTTTCGTCTGTACGTACGCTTGCTCCTGTGCTAAATCACGAATCCCCTGCTCCGCATAAGCGGGGGAGATAGGAATCGATTTTTTGAGGAAAGAAAACGATGGGGCTGGTCCATTGGTCGAAGGCGCAGCAGAGCTGATGCTGTTGGCGTCTGAGGACATAGTAGACGAGCAGAAAATGGTAAGGAATTTTTGTAGGAGTTAAGAAAGGAGGATCTACAGCGCACTTTGGTTTGCCGTCTTTATATCCCTTCTCCTACTTCTCACCCTCAGCTCCTTGTGCTTTGCTTGTGCCGCTCAATGACGCGTACAGGAGCGACGAAGGCGCGACTTGCTCCGGTGAAACACGGTGAACTTTGCAGGAACTTTGCAGGAGTCACACCAGGTTTGCAGGTAGGCCCCTATTCCGGAGACTTTCGTGTCGCGTTGGTGCTCGGCTAGCTTTCGACTGGCGCGTTCGTGGGCGGTTAGAGAGAAAGAGTTGATGCCAAGTTGATGCGCTGGTCGGAGTGGACTAACTCCGAACTGATCGATTGATTACAATCGATTATCGCTATCGGATTGTCCGCTGCGGCGGCGTCTCCGTCGACGTTTACCGACTCCCAATGTCCCGCCTCTGAGACAGGCAGCGGCCACTTACTGCAAGCGCCTCAAGATGGTGTAGGTCTGAAAGATAGCTCACAGTGATGCAACAGATGTCGTTTCACAGTTCTTGCTCAACCAAACTATATTATACCGAAATGGCCCCCCAGAAAAATTGCACTTTCCGCGGACTGCCTTCACAGCGTAAAACCGTCAAGCGGCACTTTGTGAGGTCTAGCAGGCAATTGTGTGTTTTTAACTATGGGACCGTGCTACTCAATTCCGCTTTGCACACATTCGATGATGGTGGTTACGGTTAGAGTTTGGGTGTCCGGGACGCCCATCAGCAGATAGAGGATAAAACTCGCACGCCTGTCAATACCCCTCTGCGCAGTGATGGGCGTCCGGGACACCCATCACTGTGGGAGAGATAATTTTCCCACGACATGCTGCTCCCTCTGATGGGTGTCCCGGACGCCCATCACTGCAGCAAGTGGTATATTCCGGAGTTCGTGATTCGGACCGTGCCGTGTAATGCTACCTACCTACCTACCTTATGCTTGGCCCACTCTCTAGTTGTGTATGAACTCAATTATATGCAACCGCATTTTTATTGCAATGTTGGTATACATCACTGCAGGAAAGATAAATTTCCCCGCGCTATGCCCCTCTCTCTGATGGGCGTCCCGGACGCCCATCACTGCACCAAGTGGTATATTCTCATGCTTGGCCCATGAACTCAATTATATGGAAGCATATTTTTATTGCAATGTTGGTATACAGGCATCCCGGATGCCCATCGCTGCATTGAGTGGTAGCCTTGGCCTTTTTTCTAGTGGTGTATGAACTCAATTATTTGGAGCACATTTTATGGCAATGTCAGGATATGAGCGTCCGAGACGCCCATCACTGAGGAGATATAATTTCCCCACGCTATGCCGCCCCCTCTGATGGGCGTCCCGGATGCCCATCACTGCACCAAGTGGTATATTCTCACACTTGGCACTCTTTAGTTGTCTATGAACTCAATTATTTGGGAGCATACCTTCATTGCAAAGTTAGTGTACGGGCGTCCCGGACGCCCATCACTGCACCTAGTGGTATATTCCCAACACAAGGCTCGGACTAGGCGTATATAAACTCAATTATTTGTGAACATATTTTCTGCCAACGATAAGAGGTGGGCATCCCGGACGCCCATCAGAGGGAGAGCATGGCGTGGAAAATTTAGGTGTCCTGCGGTGATGGGCGTCCGGGACGCCCATCACTGCACTCAGTGCTATATCCCCACACTAGGCTCGGACTAGATGTATATGAACTCAATTATTTGTGAACATATTTTCATTGCAGTGTTAGCATACGGGCGTCCCCGTCGCCCATCACTGCACGAAACATAAATTTCCCATGCCTTGCCCTCCTTCTGACTACGCTAGGCTCGGACTAGATGTATATGAACTCAATTATTTGTGAACATATTTTTATTGCAGTGTTAGTATAAGGGCGTCCCGGACGCCCATCACTGCCGGTCACATAAATTTCCCTCACTACGCTCGGACCAGGTGTATATGAACTCAATTATTTGTGAACATATTTTATTGCAGTGTCAGTATACGGGCGTCCCGGACGCCCATCACTGCACCCAATGGTATATTCCTACACTGGGCGGCGTATATGAACTCAATTATTTGTGAAGATTTTTCCGCCAATGTTAGGATATGGGCCTCCTGGACGCCCATCACTGCGGGAGAGAGAGAGTTTTCCCACGCTATGCCCTGCTTCTGATGGGCGTCCCGGACGCCCATCACAGCACCCAGTGCTATATTTCCACACTAGGCTCGGACTGGGCGTATATGAACTGAGCATATTTTTAATTGCAATGTTGTTATTGCAATGTTAGTATCGGGTGTCCCGGACACCCATCACTGTACCAAGTGGTATATTTTCATGCTTGGCCCTCTTTCTAGTTGTTATTTTCATTGCAGTGTTGGTATACGGGCGTCCCGAACGCCCACCGCTGCAGGAGAGGGAATGTTCCCACGCTATGCCCCTCTCTCTGATGGGCGTCCCGGACGCCCATCACTGCACCAGGTGGCATATTCCCACACTAGGCTCAGACTAGACGGATATGAACTCAGTAATATGGGAGCATATTTCTATTGCAGTGTTAGTATACAGGTGTCCCGGATGGCCATCACTGCAGGAAGTATAAATTTCCCACGCCATGCCCTCTCTCTGATGGGCGTCCCGGACGCCCATCACTGCACCAAGTGGTATTTTCACACGCTAGGCTCGGACTAGGGATATATGGACTCAATTATTTGTCAAGATATTTTCTGCCCATGCTAGGATACTGGCGTCCCGGACACCTATCACCGCAGGAAAACATAAATCACAAGCCTGTCAATACCTCATGGAGGTAACCAACTAACTAACTAGCTAACTAACGTAACCAGGATAATTATTGACCCAAGGTCATTCTATTTATTTACTGGGATTTATGCAGTGCTATTGTCTTACTTGCTCTGTACAGTGATGGGCGTCCCGGACGCCCATCACCAGAGGGATGCCAAAACTCGCATGCCTGTCAATACCTCTGTCTACAGTGATGGGCGTCCCGGACGCCCATCGCCAGAGGGAAAGCAAAAATCACAGACCTGTCTGTACCTGTCTGTACAACGATGGGCGTCCGGGACGCCCATCACTGCAGCAAGTGCTATATTCTCATGCCCTGCCCTCTAGTTAGTTATGTATGAACTCAATTATTTTTATTGTAATGTTATTCCAATGTCAGTATACGGGCCTCCCGAACGCCCATCCCTGCAGGAGAGAGAATTTTCCCACACCTCGCCTCTCTCTCTGATGGGCGTCCCGGACGCCCATCACTGCAGCAAGTGCTATATTCTCGCGCCCTGCCCCTCTAGTTAGTTATGTATGAACTCAACTATTTTTATTGTAATGTTATTCTAATGTCAGTATACGGGCCTCCCGAACGCCCATCCCTGCAGGAGAGAGAATTTTCCCACACCTCGCCTCTCTCTCTGATGGGCGTCCCGGACGCCCATCACTGCAGCAAGTGCTATATTCTCGCGCCCTGCCCTCTAGTTAGTTATGTATGAACTCAACTATTTTTATTGTAATGTTATTCTAATGTCAGTATATGGGAAGGATTGAATTAGGGAATGCTGAGCTGAATCAGATGCCAGTTCAGTGCATGCACCAGATATCATTCTGAAGCAGAGTGTCAGATTAGGAAAATATTCAACTTACAGCTATTTGCGGTACATAAGGCGCGAACGAAATTTTTTGCCTTTTTGGGCACTTTTTGATCTTTTTGCTCAGAACACTTGCCCCGCCCTTAGTTTCGGTCCGTTTTCCTTGGGAGTTGGCTCATTCGATTCGCATTCAAAATTTACAAGGGATGGCCTCCTCGGATTTCTAATCTGGCATTGAAAACTGCTGTTTGAGCGATAGAATGAGGTTTGTCCCATGTTTTCTGAGGATTTTTCACTAGGACAGCCGCCCTGCACTCAATTGTCCACCTTTTTCTTTGGTCATAGGCTCAATCTGTTTGCCCCCAAAATGCGCAGCGGACTGCCTTCCCAGATTTGAGATATCGGACCCAGAGCGCTTTCCTGAAAAATGAAATCAGTCTGACAAAACAACATGTGACCATTCTTTGGAAGAACAGCTCGTGTGTGCCCCAATCTTGTTCAATTGATCTCTCTATAGGCTCATTCTCTTCTCCCAAGGGATGCACAGGGGACGGTATCCTTAGATTGCCCAACCTGCCCCTAAAGGGCACTCATGATGCAGGACTTCATCTGTAACTGGGTTTTTATGCAGAACAGCAGTGAGGATCTGTTGGGATGCCCACAAATCAATATTTCTTCATAAACTGCACTTCAAGCTGTTACATACTGCACTTGTATACTTATATTGGTATAATACACCCTATTGCACATCCACTGTGTGTTCTGACCTGGAAAGGGTGGAAAAAGAGAAATTGTATTAAATCTATAAATAGGAGTTCTGAGGAGACCATCCCCTGCGGCTTCAAAGCGTGAATTGAATGAGCCTATTAACAGAGGAAACGGTAGAGGTTTGAGATCGCAGCAGCTGTTCTATTGACTGCCGATCGAAAGTGATGACCTACCATCAATTTTCCGTGCCAAGAAACCGTATTTAAGGTTCAGAACGAGGACTGGAAGCCTGTGCCAGCCGCGCATCAGACCTCTAGACCAAAAGGCAACATGATCAACAACTGATTGTTGATCAGCGGTGGGCTATATATGCTGTAAACCATCAGGTTTACACCCTTCCCCTCTATATTGAGAAGAGCCATACATAGGGTCACCCAAGGGCTTTTAAGGTACCTCCACCAGCCGCTATTGAACCTGGCCTGGAGTGGGCTCTCCAATCAGGATACCACAGCCAACCATGAACAAACACGGACCCTGGGAAGGGCTTGCCAACCTTGCAACTCAATTACATGATCGCCCGACAATTCGCACCTCGCAAGGATTGAACCCGCAACCTCATGCTTTCTTGTTGTCAGTTGTTGATTAACTGGAAGCCTGTGCCAGCCGCGCATCAGACCTCTAGACCAAAAGGCAACATAATCAACAACTGATTGTTGATCAGCGGTGGGCTATATATACTGTAAACCATCAGGTTTACACCCGAGGATGTAAGGCCGCAGTCCGCTACGTATCCTGAAGGCGAACAGATTAAGCCTATGACCAAAGAAAAGGTGGACAATTGAGTGCAGGGCGGCTGTCCTAGTGAAAAATCCTCAGAAAACATGGGACAAACCTCATTCTATCGCTCAAACAGCAGTTTTCAATGCCAGATTAGAAATCCGAGGAGGCCATCCCTTGTAAATTTTGAATGCGAATCGAATGAGCCAACTCCCAAGGAAAACGGACCGGAACTGAGGGCGGGGCAAGTGTTCTGAGCAAAAAGATCAAAAAGTGCCCAAAAGGCAAAAAAATTCGTTCGCGCCTTATGTACCGCAAATAGCTGTAAATGAAAACCATCTGAATTGGCTTAGTTTTGGTTCACATAAAACACAATTCCATGCTATAAGCAAGATATGCCATTGCTCTGCTCTGGCTTGCAAAACTGGGAACAGAAAGAAAAAAAAAACAATGTTACATCACCCCTTTTTATGAAATTGAGCCTTCTGTCCATCCGAAGCTGGATCGCCATATGGCTATATTGTGCAGCATGGCAGACAAGCACCATCCAACCAGCATGCAGAAAGCAATCAATGTATTCAACTCCGTTGACTTGAGAGTGAATCGGTTCCAATACACAACAAAGAGGAAGGTGAATAAACTTACCTTAGCTTTGACTTCTAAGGTGCTGAAACCACTGCAGAGAGAGAGTATTCCCACGCTATGCCCTGCTTCTGATGGGCGTCCCGGACGCCCATCACAGCACCCAGTTTTGTATGAACTTACGGTCTGCTGAATATCCCGCTTTGATTACACACTGAATCTGAATATGCAGGGTACGCCCAGGACGCACATCTTGCGGTTGAAACTGGTCAGGAACATTGGCCACGTGAGATGAAGCTGCTTCTTTCTGAGTTCCGACTCACTCATTTCATATCTCTTCAGCCTTACCTTCGACTCCCATCCGGATCGGTTCGGAGAGCTTCTATGCGTAGATGTCCCAGCGGCTTTTATCCCAAGGCGGAGGCGCCTTATGCTCTTTCGCCCGATCCCTACCTATTGACCTAGGTCCTAGGTACTGTACTATTACAATCAAATCGACAGTCAAGTCCTAGGTTCGTGTCCAGCCATTATCCCGTTCACAATGACGAGCAAGCAAAGAATTGTGAACTACTGTACTATTACGACCAAAGGTTCACACGGTGTCACTCGTTCACCGGGAACAGTGTCCATTGTTCGGCAATCACGTCAAATTCTCTTATATGGAGGTCCGGCAGATGGACCGGGAATTTTTGACGTTTTTTGCCTATTTGAGCTCCAAAAAATGGAACGCCACCGTCACAGCTACCAAAAGTGTTCAGTTCACGGGCGGCCTTGGAGCTCAGCATCCGAAAATTCCTTAGCAAAATCCAGGTTTCCCCAGTTACGAGGGTCAGCTCCCTTGTTCTTCGAGCGAGAAGTTCCTTGCAGACTAGGTTTTAGCCATGAGGAATAACAATTAAGAGATACCTCACGTTTACCTCACGTTTAAAATATGGTCGCAAATAATTGAGTTCATACACAACTAGAGAGAGGGCCACTCGTGAAAATATAGCACTTGCTGCAGTGATGGGCGTCCAGGATGCCCATTAGAGAGAGTGGCATGACGTGGGAATAGTCTCTCTCCTGCAGTGATGGGCATCCCGGACGCCCGTATCCTGACATTGCTATAAATGTGCTCACAAATAATTAAGTTCATACAAAACTGGAGAGGGGGCCAAGCGTGAGAATATAGCACTTGCTGGAGTGATGGGCGTCCGGGACGCCCATCAGAGAGAGAGGCATGGCATGGGAATATTCTCTTTCATGCAGTGATAGGCGTCCCGGACGCCCGTATACTGACATTGCAATAAAAATATGCTCCCAAATAATTGTTACACAACTGGAGAGAGGGCCAAGCGTGAGAATATACCACTTGCTGGAGTGATGGGTGTCCAGGACGCCCATCAGAGAGACGGGCATGGCATGGGAATATTCTCTTTCCTGCAGTGATGGGTGTCCCGGATGCCCGTATCCTGACATTGCTATAAATGTGCTCACAAATAATTAAGTTCATCCAAAATGAGCCCTCTGGGTTTTCTGGGTCAATTTTTGTACGCCAGCCTCTCACGGTACTGGTTCATTTACGAAAGTAACGAAATGTGTGGTCTGAACTAGACTTTTTTCGTCCTTTATTGTGAAAGGGTTTCGGGGGGTGCGGGGTGGCAACTGAGGAGTCAGATAGGAAGTAAGGCATCCAAAATGACCACTGTCAATTTTTTGGGCCGAGTTTTGTATTCCAGCATCAAGAGTGCCTAGCGTGAGAATATAGCACTTGCTGCAGTGATGGGCGTCCGGGACGCCCATCAGAGAGAGAGGCGGGGCATGGGAAAATTCTCTCTCCTGCAGGGATGGGCGTTCGGGAGGTTTGGTTTGAAATTGCACCTCAAGTACACCAAAACTTAACAGAGAAGTCCACACTTGGGGAACAGGAATCTGTCAAGAGTGAACTCCTTAGAACGGGAGTCTTTGAGACGGCGCATAGCATCACGAACACGACCAACGAGGGCTAATAGACTCTCATCCTCCTGGAGATGAATGGAGGTGAGTGTCTTGTAGGCATTGAAGCGAGCTCCAGCCTTCCTTGGAGAAAAGATAGTCTCCAAGGCTTCCCACATCGCTTTAGGGTCGTCTTCATGCTGCTGGACGAGGGGCTTGACATCTTTGCCCAACATGGACCAAAGAATGCCAGCACACTTCTCCTTTGCAGTGGCATCTTCAGCTTTAGCTGAAGTGACCAGGCAGTGGCCAAAGACCTCCTTGCAACGCAAGTAGGCCTTAGCATCGCTCCTCCAACTCGAGAACATGGTGTCCTTACCAAGGACAGGGATAAGAGCAGACTCTGAGGAGTCGGACATGATGGCAAGGGGAATAGGGAAATGCGCAAAGAGATGGGATGAAAAACTAGAACCAGATGTCAAAAGACAGGTGGCGCCCTCAGGAGTGTGTGTGTGAAGTCAGAAATGTAGGTAAAGTAACTAAGTATGTAATGAACACCCAGTTGTAAGGCACTTAGGCCCAAACCCCAGAATCAACGGATTGATCACCGTTTGTTTCCTGGTGGATTCAAAGACTACCTCTCAAAGAGGATTTGTCCCAACAGTTGGTGCCCCTATCTACAAAGAACACACACACTATAAGGGCAGAGAGATGTGCAGAAATGCGCAGATGGAGATGAGGGTCTCAGAATAAAGCTTAAGAAACGCTCAAAGGGCTGGGCCCATAACCTGTTAAACAGGCAAGCACAGAGGTCTGGAGTCAACAGTAAGAACTCTGTTAGATTGCATAAGATGAAACTACTTGCCTGGAGTCAACAGTAAGAACTGAAGATCCAGGGCAATGCTACTCTACTTATATACCTATGAGGACAATAGAGTAGCTAGAACAATAAGAACAATAAGAACAATAGACACAATAATATGGCTATCAAGACAATAGAGACAATAGAGACAATAAGATGGATGTCAAGACAATAAGATTGTTATCAGGACAATAAGATCCCGATCAGATAAGAGGATCAGATAGGATCAGAGAGATCAGATAGGATCAGATAAGGAGATCAATGATCACGGATCACAGAGGATCAGATCAGATCAAAGATGCGAGAATGTCACAGCCCATTCACACACTCCAACAAACCCCAGACTGAACCCAGTTCAAGTGTTTTCAGTGTATGAACGAATGCAAGAACGGCTGGAAAGATACTCACAATGTCAATTACTTTGAGACTCTATTTGATGAACCTGACCTCGAAATGGAGGGCCAGTTCATCTTGTTCTGCGTGGGGTTCAGATTCCCACTGATGGTGTAAAAGGTATATATCACGCACCGCATCTATGCCTCGACTTGCGAACCGCATAGTTGCTCGCCCTTTGGTCATTGTCGTTCGGGTTAATGGGGAACCAGTCCCGGCATTGATTGACTCGGGATCCCTGGGTGATCTTGTATCCACATCCTTGGCGGATCAGCTCAAGTTGAAACATAAGGAGTTGGACAATCCCATCACCTTGCGGTTGGCAGGGCTTCGCATCGGATCTCCGCTTTGATACGAAGTTGGTGCAAGGACATTTCAAATAAAGAGTTCTCACACAGTCACTTTGTGGGGCCACATTGATATTGGTACTACCTAGTTGGAGTGACCAGCAAGAAATCCAAGATTGACATTGGTATGCACAAGTGGGTGGCCAACTGCTCAGGTATACTGTGCAGAGGGACATAGTTATAGTTAAGACAGTTGTCTCTGGGATGGTGCATCCATAAGGAACACTCAACTGGTGAGGGATGCTGTAATGTGGCAGGGTGAAGGTGTGTATAAATAGAGCGCCATGGGAAGGTCAATGGTATGCCGAGTTGCTGACAACAGCTGTGACACCCCAATTTACCTCCTGGAACTCAGATCCAATCTTTTGCACGCAGCAAGGTCTGGAGTCAACAGTAAGAACTCTGTTATATTGCATGAGATGAAACTACTTGCCTGGAGTCAACAGTAAGAACTGAAGATCCAGGTCAATGCTACTCTACTTATATACCTATGGAGTAGCTAGAATGAATGGAAACAAAGGAAAGTCCATATCAGGAACAAGGGAACATCCATATCTGGAACAAGAGAGTATCCATATCTGAAACAAGGGACCATCCATATCCAGAACAAGGGACCAGATGTGGCTTATGTAACTCGCAAAGGGGGGCACCATTTTCCTAGGCACTCTCAGGCTGCAAAGAGACTGTTTCACTCTTTGACTTATAACCTGTGAGTTGCTGCTACCATGTTGGAAAATGGCTGAACCTGGAATCGAACCGGGGACCTCTAAGTGATTGCGCCACTAGTGCTCTTTCCAACTGAGCTATTCTGCCAATAGTGTGCAAGGAACAAATCCGTACTGCAACAGAGAGTGCCTAGGAAAATGGTGCCCCCCTTTGTGAGTTACATAAGCCAATAGTGCTTAGTAACCGGGGGAGTGTTGCAGTACGGATTTGTTCCTTGCACACTATCGGCAGTTGGAAAGAGCACTAGTGGCGCAATCACTTAGAGGTCCCCGGTTCAATTCCGGGTTCAGCCATTTTCCAACAAATTTTGCCATTGAAAGTATTGGATTTGGGCTCAAATTGAAGGTATTTACTGTTGCCTTCATGTTCCTGGAGTTCTCTGCTGCTACCAAATTTCTTGAGGTAGTTATGGGCACAACAAGTCATTTTGGCTGAATTTTGTTGCACTTTTGCACTCCTTGTGCGGTGAATAATCGGGCGGATGACCTGATAGTTTAGTAGGAGGTTATTTAAGTCGCAAGTTGCAGCAACATTAAGTGGTACCGTCGAATGGTTTCAGAATGCCTAAAACGATCTGAATGCGTGGGAAGCACCCCACTTCTGTGAATGCATGAGAAGGCACCCTGCTTCTGTGAACACACAGGGCTTGCCTGTATGATCACGTGAATAGTGTATTGTGTTGATACTGATCTTTTTATTTTCCTTACCCTTATTGTTCTTGGTATTTCTTACACTTTCTATTTGTTGGAAATACAAGCTTGACCCACACGTTATTCCGATCATTTGAATATCGCTATTTCACCGTTGTTGCTGCGCCATAGTTATTTCAACTTCTGACCCACATATTTCATATTCCACATACATGTGATATCTTCATTGTCTATAAAGCTAGGATACTTGTTGTAGATACCCCACTGGTTTGTAAACCATTGGATTCTCTTTGCATCCTCCTTGCCTGGAAATCCTCCCCTGAGCCAAATTCTACACAAACCAGTTCTAGCCTGCTGGTGGGCCTGCCCCCAATACACCAGTAGTGTCGATCCTGAGGTGCTCAGACCACCCAGAGATTTTTTGGGAGGCACTTTCAACCTCACCCAATCCTGTTCGCTTTATCCCGAGGATCACCGTTTCGGACGACCCATTTTCCCGCGGTTGCATTGTAGACGACCGTTGCTTTGCCGTTCAGTATTGAACACCCATTTATCCTGGGAGGTCCGACTTTTTGTTGCGCTCTCGGAGGCCGACATTCCCGTTGCATTCGGACGAAAACCCCGCTGTGTATACCGTCGTATTCGGAGAACACGCCCGCTGATTATCCCGTTAAATTCGGACGAATCCACCTCGCTGATTATCCCGTCAAATCCGGATGAACCCACCTGTTGATTATCCCGCGACGGCGGATGACACGCACACTTCCCCCTGCCGACCTCTTTCCGACGGTTTTATCTGGGACTCCATCTACAGTAATTGTTGGAGAGGCAGATAATGTTGCTGGTTGATGACGATCAACTTCTCCCATTCGCCTTGGAGAAGCAATGGAGATTCTCATTCCAATCTTGATATCGCGCACACTGGGTCGTGTTGTCAGTGATGCGCAGGACAACATTTTTGCAGCTGACTTCTTCTTCATTCCGGGGGTGTATTCCCATGTTTTTTGTGTTCAAGCTTGCGGGGGTGTGTTGGAAATACAAGCTTGACCCACACGTTATTCCGATCATTTGAATATCGCTATTTCACCGTTGTTGCTGCGCCATAGTTTATTTCAACTTCTGACCCACATATTTCATATTCCACATACATGTGATATCTTCATTGTCTATAAAGCTAGGATACTTGTTGTAGATACCCCACTGGTTTGTAAACCATTGGATTCTCTTTGCATCCTCCTTGCCTGGAAATCCTCCCCTGAGCCAAATTCTACACTATTTTGAACCCCCATCCTTACTGTTGACTCCAGACCTATGTGCTTGCCTGATTAAATGTGCCCCAGGCCTCCTGGACAAGCTGTTGGCATCTTTGATGCCATCTCTCTATTTGCAAGGGATGGTGTTATCTGATCTTTACTTTCCGGTTCATATAGTGTCTAGTGCATCCAACAGGTGTTCAATCTGGCAGATACTGCCTCGGCTCTTTCACTCACCCAGTTTATCGTCCTATTTTGCACCTATCCTGGAGCACTCAAAACTCGAATTTGAGAACAATGGCCTTGATTGGCGCTCAGATAACATTCTTTTATCTCACAAACCTGAAGACTGGCACGACCACGTTGTTCAGTGGTTACGACATGTCAAAATGTGACCTCGCTTTTGTTCTCCCAATGTGAACTATTTTACCAGGCTTTCCTCACCCTTGTCCCTCCCTACTGCCTCTCCCTCTACTGAAATGGCACCTAGCAAACTCAAGAAATCCAGTACATCTGACCAATCCAACCGACCAGAAAAGCCCACGCCCAAATCTGAAGCACGGAACTGTGAACCTATAGATCCAAGCTAATTGGAGCACATTGCAATATGGGTCTGTGAATAGTTGGACTCTGAGATGGAAGCCCCTGGAGCCGAGATGAGCTGATACCAATGCTGATACCTGGTAATTGGCCCGATGGCACAGGCAGCAGTTGCGGATCAAGGCATTCAAGTTGCCACTGGGGGCCGCCCATCTAGAGTCTTCTATCAGATCGGATCACCAAGCAAACTTGAAGTGGGTCGGGGCCAACTGTTGACACCCGAGTACTTAAGACAAACTTGGAATGGGGATCCCACAGGAAGCATGAGGCGCTAACCTCAACTTTGCTCCCAACTCATCAATTGACAGTTGAACTTCTGTGTTATGTACCTATGCATACCAGCCAGTGCCGCAAGCAGAAGGGCTTTATAGGGTTTGCTCATGATCATTGATATCCTTCGATTACACTTTTTATTCCTCCCCCCGGTGCGAGCGGTACTTCTTCACCGCAAACTCGGCCACCGGTCCCATAGCACCGAGGTGGTAAACACTCGCACATTGATTTGCACATTGTCCCCAGCTAATTGGTTCAAAAGTACAGTATATGAAGTCATGGACAATCAAGTGATGGAGTGCTTGCAACCGGACATCGGCAACACTACCAACCCTTGGTTCAAACAACTCATAGCAGCTATCTAACCTCTCTCATGGCAATCTAAGGATCAACACATCATGGCTGTGCGCTTGAGATGCACATCCAATTTTTTTAAATTAATCACACTTCGACATAAGAACACACAGTCGATCAGCCTTCTCTTGGCATTCGTGAGATCACCTATCTGTTCTTTGACCATGATGCTTGCGACATGCAGCAGCACCAATAGGAGGAGAAGGAGGAGGTCTAGGCTCGGGTGTAGGAGAAGCAGAAGGTGCAGGCTCCAGTTGTCCATGAAGAGAGGAGAAGGCCCAGACACTCCATAGACAATTCAAACAGCACATTGCGCATCCACTTGATCTCCTTGCCAGCATCAACACCTGTGGTGTATTCAGCCTCTGTGGTGGACAGAGAGACTGGAGTCTGTAGTTTGCTCCGCCAGCTAACAGGACTGCCTTTCATCATCATCAAGTAACCACCAGTGCTTTTGCCAGACACCTTGCAGTCTCCATGAGCTGCATTGGAGTAGGCGCAAAAGAACGTGAAGCAGACTCTGCAGGAGGGGACAGAGGCTCTGGGTCCGACACAGCAAAGTAGGTGGTGGAAGGATGTGGTGGAGATGATGATTTCCAGTATGTGAGGCGATAACCGAGTGTGCTGTTGATGTAGCACATGAGATGTTTAACAGCACCCCAGTGCTTTTCGCCTAGCGCCCCCTTGTTTCCACTTGTTTGACATTTGTATTCCGGGCCTGGAGGTGGGGTCCTGATTTGGATATAAAGGCTTCAGTGATGCTCTCCAGAAGGACTTACCATATTTAACATTTCCTAACTGCCAGATATGCATGCTGTGCACTTGCTCCTAGCACTGTTTTGTGCAATTAGTCTCAACTGCACTTTGGACACTCTCCCCAACTCAACCTTCCGTCGAATCCAAAAGCCTTCACTCTTTTGGTCAGCATGTTCCACGCCTTGTCGTGCAAATGCGCTGGGAGCGACCCTATATCCACCAGTTCACGCATTTTGTCTGACGGATAGACAGTATTATCTGGCATAGCAGCCGTTTTTGGGCCGTAGTCCTCGGACTCCTCGATGTTCGGACCATCCGTCGAGGGCAATGGCTCCTCTTCTACTATCCGTCCTTCTCGATTGGGCAGCCGGCCTCCTTCATCGCGAATGTGTACCCCCGATCGTTGGTTATCTTCCGAAGGAGGGACCCCCGACCCAAAATCAGTCCTAATTCGCGTCTCTGCCCTCTCTGGGCATCTACTTCCAGGTGTGCACTCGGACATTCCGACGTCCGCTTCATGTTGCGTCTGAATTAACCTCGCAAGCATGGCACTCTTCTTCTTCATCGACTCCAGTTCTTCTTCGCTTCCTGGTTTGTCGAAAAATTCCGATGGATCCTCTAGGCGTCCGAGGATCTCTCCCTTTCGAATTATCCTTGGTTGATCACTCAAATTACTAACCGGAACACAAGGATTCCTAGCCGAAATCAGCGTCTTTGGTACACTGAAGAACGAGTCGTCCGCGTTCGCTAGAAGGTTCGTCTCCACCATCCAACTCTTGTCTTCTTTGAAATTTCCTTCCAATCGCACGATTCGAGTGGAATGCGGTCTTATCCTGTAATCCTCCTTTGCTCGAACGACTCGATTTTGCAATCCATACATTTTCTTCTTTCGGCTCCTTTTCTTCTTCAACCGTCGATGTATTTTCGCTCGCTCCAATCGGCTCGCATGAGACGTCAATCCCGTAGCCAATTTATGCAACTGAGCCATCCCCGCAAAATTTTCTACTCCGGTTGCTTCGACTTCGTGTTCTGTTCCACCGAAACTCAGTTTGGTACCTTCCTCGATGTTCCTCGTCACTCCCAACTCGTAACTCAACTGGAAATCTTCACCGAGAAGGATTGGCACCGACATTCCCTTCACGACGTAAGCTTCAGCTTCCAGCTGTAGAATTTCTCCTTGGGTCGACTCCATCATGATCTTCAATTTCGAATATCCTTTGATCGTAGTCCCTTGATCTGTCAACTGGGCCAAATTCATTCGATGTCCTTCTCGAATGACAGGAGGGTTAGCCATTGCAGCATGGGTTGAAATCCGGAGAGTAGGCGGGGAGAAATTTGAGACGATATCTCCTATATATAAGTCAGCTTCGTCAGGCATCTATATACACTCGGATGTCGCGCCGGGCCCCGATAACGTCACGGATAGATGGATCCTTGTGAATGTGAGCATTGTCCATCACAATCACTGATCCGTGGCATGCATCTGTCCATGCGGTCGAGGAGGCCCAAAATGAACTCCAGAAAGAGTTCTGCTGTAAAGGAACCCTCAACCACCTTTGCATAGATGATACCGTCCATCTCAAGGCCGGTAACAACGAGTATCTGTGTGATCAATGAGAGTAGTGGATCATGTACGGGTACGTGCAACTCCACCTTCGCCCACGCACAAAAAACACTTTCTTTCAGCTCTTCGACCCCTCAAGGCCCATCCCCGGTTGCGGATAACAGTCCGACGGTCAAACGAACTTTCATCAACAAAAACTGTGGTTTCGGGCTGACAGGTGTGCCCGTAATCAAACTTATATCCACGCCTATCTTCCTCGTTGCGTTCAATAGCATTGCGAGTAATCTGAAGCAATTTGTGCGGAGAAAATCAAGAAACACAACAATCACACCTTTTTCAAGGTAAAGCCGGTCCGTGTAAGTGCTCTCCAGACCGTGCTGTCGGAAACTTCCACCCCTACTCTTTCTTCAAGGGTTTCTTTCATTTCTTGGAGATACGGGTCATTGTAGAAGCGGATATAGCCTCGTAGAAACTGTTTGTCATGTGAGGATTACTATGCAGCAAGTGCAATCGAAAATACTGCTTCGCACCTCTACATTCCGTGCTGTTAGCTTCCTCCTCTGACCTCTGAGACTATGTCCGGGTCCCCAGCGTGCTGCGGTGCCGTATTTTCGATAGTCGGACATGAGGCACTCAACAGTACGTTTGCCAACGCCGGTGAGCTTCGTTCGATATTGTTCTGATATCATGGACTCTGGCCATCTTGAGCAGAGACCATCGTAAATCCTGTGAGAGAGGGCGGCCGTGAGTCATTTGGGGGGTGACAGTGAAGGAACGAGATGGATGTTGGGAGAAGTGGTCGAACCAAACAAATGGAAAATGCGGTGTCCCTCTCCTGCGGGATTTGGGGCCGGGGCCACCTTGAGAGATGGTGCCCGAACATTTTTTATCTTTAGAGCCAAGGGAAAGACCCCGCCGTTCCCGAGAACGGGATGAAATAGGGCGGAAACGACGTGCCAGATGAGCCGTCCCAGAACTTGATTTGTTCGCCGGGTGGACACCGGGGGCAGCTAGCCCTCAAAAAGACGATCAATTTTGACTGCAATAATTTTTTCTTGATTTTAGCGGATTTTGGAGATTTGTCGGAAAAATTAAAAGTCACGTGCATTTACGGATTGAACGAAATGGTACAGTACATGATCGCGCGGCCGACTACAGACTATTCATGGACCTCATTGTGCGAACGCACCATCTTCTCGCATTGTAAAGAACTCCCCTGCGTACTCGGCCTTCATGCTATTATGTGAATTTCGCCGAAATTCCGAGTTGTATGCCCGTATGGATCACGGTCGTTGGCGGACGCCAGCGACCTTCAGTGGCTGGCGGTCTACCAGTGGTCACCGATATTAAATAAGGACTTTCGGGGATCTCCGTCGGACTTTGTATGTAAGTAAATTAGATGCCCCTATTGAGTTCGCTGACCATCGCTGGTCTCCCCGGTTTTTGCGGCTATTTGAAATTTTACAGATGGTGTGATTTGTTGCCTCTCAACTCTGTTTCTGTCCACAGTGTCTGCCTCTCCTGCGGCTATTTTTCCTGGCAACCTCACAAAATATTCAAACAAAGACCTCCAGTAGCTCTGCCTTGAACTCCAGCTCAATGTTAATGGCAGCAAGGGCAAGACTGTCAAGGACCGCCGGTGTCTCTTCTGAAAATTTCCTGCATCCAAGCTCGTTTTATCTTTCTGTGCGTTCAGCGCTGTAATTACTGAGACATGACGGAATCTGACATCCTGGAAGGTAGGATGATCTGGTCGCCGACTAATGGTTCTGCCCTTCCCATAAGCAAGGTCTTCGGGGGTGCATGCAGCATATCTCATGTTACTCAAGGCAGTGCGTAGTTTGATATCACCCTCTGCGGTCACGGGCCTCTTAGGCGCACGGCCTCGGCTCATGACCAGCCTGCCTACGAGAAGCAACAATGTGGCGAGCACGTTGCCATAGGCAGGCTGGTACTTCTCGGAGCCGCCAAAAGGGCTGTCGCGGAGTCTGAAATTTAAGTGACCTTTTCACAATCTTATTCCGTTTACGCTCAGTTTTGGAGCTTATTTTTCGGTTGAAGCTGGGGTAATAAATTACAATTGTATCCCTTTAGTCTGGCCTCCTTACATTTCCTTTTTATGCTACAGAACACCGTAAAACCTGAGGGTAGTTTTAGTGGAGATCAACTTCGGACCGTGGTCTCCGAATTGCCGCGGCTCATTGCGTCATCGGCCTCACTAACTTAATTTCAAACTCCGCGATAGCCCAATTGACATTCCCAAGAAGTACCAGCCTGCATATAGCAACATGCTCGCCACATTGTTGCTTCTCGTAGGCAGGCTGGTCACGAGTCTACGCACGGCCATCGATCACATAACTGTATACCGGCTCGCGCTCGAGGGAATCGACCTAGTCGGCTACCCGCTCACGCAGCGCATCGCGATCAGCCGCATTGGGGCATGTGTGTACATCCCATGCCTCAAGGGCATGGCACCTATTGATACGCCTGATGTGTTTCCGCTCATGTTCATTGGCATGTGGGAGGTAGAAGACGTGCTCCCTGAGCCCCAGCTTTCTATCCTGTACGCATATCTCACAAGGGACAAGAGCTCTCTGTCTGTCAACATCTAAGCTTGCTACGTTCAGAGTACTTGTAACGGCTCTATTTTTCTGCTATACCCACCTACCCATTACACTCATTTATTTCCTTTTCTATCTACTCTGTCGCACGCGACGCCACGCTCATTTACTTCCGTCTCATCTTGACATCCTTACTATCACTCAATCATTAACCAAACAGTAGTACCTTTGATCTTCGTATATAAGGCTGTACGTAGCGTAGGAAGACCTCGGTAAATCTACAACTTACACCAGTTATCTGTGGAACGACCACCTCAAAACTTCGTGTGCCGGACTAGCTTTTAGCTCTCCGTCACATATTTTTAACTCAACGCTTCTGTCGTCGCTTCGTCTGGCCACCCTTGGTCTGATCAACCATCGCCGCCGCCTTGCTTCGACAACCCCCCAATACCGACAATACCTACGCTATGGAATCTGGACGCCCGGTGACTCGCCAAGCGGTTCGCAAAGGTGTGGCTCCCGTGCCACCACCTATCCAAGGTAAGCCCAGTCCGCCGAGCTCCCCCTCTCCATCGTCTCGCTCCCTGGTTGGAGCGAATCGCCGCCGGCGTCGCCCGTTAATGAAACTATCGTGCCCGCTGTTAATCGTGCAACCCCCGTGTCTGAATCGACAATTAATCAGGCCGAGGCTAATATGAGTATGGATGACTTACTTAGAATGGCGGAGCGCCACTGTTTCTATGCTGAACGAGCATACGCTGCGGCGCGCCTGCGAGTCCAGAGTGCCTCGGCACCCCCCAGTGTTTCCATGCGGCCGGCCCATAATGCCAGCCCAGCAAGGTCCCATGAGCCCCAAGCACACCATGTGGAGCTCGAGCCGGTCTCCAGGCCGGCTACTGAGTTATCCCCGGTAAGCCTTGTGATTCCGTCGGGAGAGGGTACCTCAAAGAGGAATGCCCCGGGACCATGCACAGGATAGCGGTGAGACGATTTTATTTGAAGTGAGCAGAGGAGAGACAAATGCCTCCCTCGCAGCGAGCGCTCTCGGGCCGAAACCCAAGCCGGCGCGAAGCTGCTACTAAACTAAACAGAAGTGTACTGCGGGATATGTAGATAGACCGTTTGTGAGGAAATGAAATAGAAGGGATGGTGGGTGGGGAAAAACTAGTGAGGACGAGATATAAGGTAGGGGAGAGGGCGCGTGTTGGCGCAGCGAGCAGAGACGGTGACTGTCGAGGAAGAAAAAAGAATGAAGGGACGCTCGATGATCGTGTACATTCCCCCATGGGTAAACCCATACCAGGAATGCCCCGGGACCATGCACAGGATAGCGGTGAGACGATTTTATTTGAAGTGAGCAGAGGAGAGACAAATGCCTCCCTCGCAGCGAGCGCTCTCGGGCCGAAACCCAGGGGAAACAGGCAGCGTGACCACGGTTGACTGAAGCAGCGAGTGCAACTTGCTGTGGCCAAAGAGAGAGTGAGAAGTGTTAAAGCGCATCGTCCCCGCGCCAGACGTCGGAAGGCGGGACAAGCATTGCGGTTGCGATGACTGCGGGCAGATCCGTATGGAGCCGGCGGTTCAATGCAACAATAACATCAGGCTGAGTGTCGATGTAGAGTTTGAAACACTCCGAAGTCCAGCGGCCGAGCCGTTGGATGTCCAAATCCGACAGGCCAACCATGCGAGCCCATGTAGCAGCGCCGCGGCGGAAGCTGTGACCGGAATACCCCGCGGAGGCGATACCGAGAGATGTTAGGCAGGCCTTCAAGCAATCAATGAAAATTTTTCTTGTGAAGGCGCCGCGGCCCGCGCCACTCTGTTTTCGGCGTCCGAAAAAAAGCGGATCGTCGGGGAGCCCAGGGCGTGCGAGGTGCGCAATCATGTGGTTGTAGGCGCAGGTGGAGAGGTTGGTGCGGGCTATGGTGATGCGGACACCCGTGCGAAAGGGATCAGTCTTGGAACCCGGGAGGTCGACGGTGAGGTAATTTTCATCTTGGATGATAACGTCTCGGCGTTTGAGATTAAATGCAGGGTCGAAGACGTCGTAGGTGACTTCGCCGCAGCGGAAGAACCCGGAGAAGGAGAGCGAGTAGGCAGATTTCAAGGTCTCCGCGAGTTCCTTCGAGATCCCCTTCGGAAGGATAGGGCCTGAGAGCGCTGCGATGATTTTTTCGAGGATGGGGTGGGTGATGGGCAAGCGCTCCTTGCGCTCGGCATCGCTGTGGAAGCGACGGATCCCCCGGATAACTCGTTCCAACACTCGGGAAGTGAACTGCTCTGAGGGATAGCCAAGATCGGCGTGAAACGATTTCAATGCGCCGACGTAGCGCTTTATTGATTTCCCGCTGACAGCGGGGGGGAGGGATGCGACCCACGCAAGAAGGTGCGATTCCAATGCCGGGTACGGGGAGAGCACGGCCCCCCCGTATTGACGGCCGACGAAGCGTTCAAACGATTTGCAGGCAGTATCATTGACTCCTCGAGTGGAACTCGCGAGCCCGTGCCAGAGGTAGAAGGCGACGAGGTCCGGCTGGTTAACCCGAGAAGACCAGCCGGTGGGAGGTGGGGGGAAATTGCGAAGGCGGTACATGTCAAAACGAGAGAGTGCGTCAGCAACATAATTCGACTTCGAAGCAACCCAGACACAATGAATGGAAAAATCGAGAGAAAGGGCGATGAGAAAGATCTCACGCAGGAGAGATTGAGACGGTGGTTCCCGAAGCGACCCCCCGTTGAGGCCGTCGACAGCCCCGGTGTTATCTACATAAAGAGTAACACAGGTCCCGGCCCAGGTTGGTGTCGCCCAGCATCGCAGAGCGTGGAGCACGGCCCACAGTTCCTTGAATAAAATTGTTTTCGTTCGATGTCGCCGAGGGACTCGAGATGCAAAGAAATCATCTGGGCTCTCCCGGGAGCCCAGATGACCGCCAATTCCCTTTGAGGAAGAACCACTCGCATCGGTAAATATGGTGACGCCAGGGATATGAGCGTCAATAGACTGGATACCATTCCAATTTGGAAGGAAGCGGGCCCACCAGCGGAGGTCGCGAAGTGCAGCTCTCGGGATGCGCCGGCGACCAAAACACGACATTGAGCTTGTCACATCGTACACCCGGCGGATGAAAGCACGACCAGCAGGTAATATTTTTGTGGCGAACTGGAGGAGCCCAGCGATGGACTGCATTTCCAACAAAGTTGCTGATGGTGTGGAAAGAAGATGTCGGAGTGTCACAATGGTATACGTGAGTTTTTCTGTCGGGAGCGAGACGGTGAATTTAATTGTGTCGATTTCGATGCCGAGGATTGTTCCTCGCGTCGATGGGGGCAGATCCTTGCCAGGTTTTCCCTCTGCATGCACAGAAAAACCCACAGCAGCACACACAGAGCGTAGAATATGACGATCGCGGTCAGCTGCAGCAAGGGAGTCCGGTCCTTGTGCGCCGAAAAAATCGTCGAGGAAGTGGTCAAGGGATGCGCCGAGACGTTCGGAGATCCAGTGCAGGGCCTCAGCGAAGAGGTTGAAGGTAAATGGTGAGGAACGCGAGCCGAACGGTAGGCGGAGATCGACATATCCAACACCGTCGAAATAGAAACCGTACAGCAAAGTGTCATTGGGACACACAGCAATGTGTCGGAACGCCCGTTTCAGGTCCATTTTCCAGATGAATGCTCCCCGACCGAGCTTGCGGAGTCGAGAGAAGAGCGAGTCGAGGGTTGTATAGACTAGGGTGACAGCAGACGAAGGGATACCATCGTTAATAGAGCTACCATCAGGGTAGGAGAGATGGTGAATGGTGCGACATCCACCACCGGATTTGGGAACAGACCCAATCGGAGAGTAAAAGACTCGGCTTTTAATATGGGCTGGGAGATCATCAACTCGGCGAAGTTCCCCGAGCTCCAAATTGGTCAGAATATCAGCCGCCGTGGCAGCGTGCTTGGACGGCGTAGCAGGAAGATTACGACTAAATACGCGGCCCACTCGGGGGCCTGTGTATCCAATTGAAGCACCATAATTACAAATATCAACCAATTGTTGTACGAACGACACATCTGGGTACTCGCGCATAAGGTATGAAAGCGCTGAGGCATTGAGAGGCCCGGCGACAAGTGACGTCGGCAGGCCTGCCACAGGGAAAGATATAGTGGTGTTGGGACGAAGGGGTGGTCGCGGTCGTGAGGACGACCAGGCGAGGGCCTCAGCGTCGAGAATGAGAAGGAGGGGGTCCGTAATACGAGGAGCCGGGTGACGAGGTACAAAGGGTACGGCGAGGTGGGGAGCTGACACGGCAGGCTCACCCAGCCAGGCCTATTTTCTGGGGCAAGCCTGGTTTGAGTGCGGGCCCGAGACAAACAAGGCAGACGTGGTTGCGCGAGCACTTGTCGGCCATACGACAGCCGTCCGCCTCATTGAAGCGGAAGCAGGTCTCGTTGACCTTTTGGCGAGAGGGGCCCGCTGCGACTTGCGGTAATGGGGACGATAAGCGGTCACCCAGAGCACGCTTCTTGCCCACAGACGAAGACGCGGAGGTCGCGGCGAGGGGGTAGCGGACGAGGCAGGTCGAGACGAGGGTGCCGTCGGGGATGGTCCAGCGAGTAGGGCGGAAGTTTTCGGGCAGTCGGATGCGGAGGAACTCGTAGTGGTAAAGGAGCACCGCGTTCCATTCGTACTGCGTTGAGAACTGCAGGAGGTGCGAGGTGTAAATGGCGAAAGCAGCTGCGACGCCGCCACCGGTGGGATCGCACAGAGCGCGGATGCCCATGTATGTAGTCCAGGCATCCATGAGGGGGACGATGGAGGGGAATGCCTTCAAAAAGGCGCGGGGCAGGCCCGACTCCCAATCGTCCGAGTACGAGTCGGGGGCCGCGTAGCCTGAGTCGGGGAACCACATGACCGGGCGACCCTTCTCCCGAGCGCCGGCGCTATGTGAGCCCAGTTTTACGAGGTCCTCTGCCTCGAATTTCCCATCGATGATGAGGTCCAGCGTGGCGGACTTCACGCGGGGAAACCACATGACGAGGGACTTGAAGGTGGGGGAAGAAAAGTTATCAATCTCACCTGCAGTGTTATCTGTCTGCAGCGATATCCCTCCATTCCCCGTCCTACCAGTCGGTGTCGTCGCGGGCGAGCGCACGAGGAGAGCGCGAAGCGCGGCATTCTCTGCTGCCGTCAGAGGAATATTGTCCTCGTCAGCCATGTGTGGGTGGAAGAAAAACTAGTGAGGACGAGATATAAGGTAGGGGAGAGGGCGCGTGTTGGCGCAGCGAGCAGAGACGGTGACTGTCGAGGAAGAAAAAAGAATGAAGGGATGCTCGATGATCGCGTACATTCCCCCATGGGTAAACCCATACCAAGAAAGGGAAAGGAGTGGATCCGCGCAATTTTGGCGAGATCCCTTCGCTCCTCGACTTCTCTGAGGGGGACCTCGATGCGCAGAGGGAGGCTTTCGCAAACTACGAGGAGATTAATAAAATCAAACAGGAGAGCGTTCCCCCCGGGCATGGAATGAGTGCTCTAAGACCCACATAAAGTTTAATCCCCGGCGACTCAATGCAAAATTTTCGGTATTTTGGTGTGCAGTTCTGACTCCATAAGAGTATTTTATTTTGTCATCGTTCAAAAGTGGAATGGGTACGGATTTCTTGTTGGAATCAGGTTTGTGGGTAAGGAATGAGTTGTCAGGGAGACTATGGTGCCCCTCACTTAGTCGCCGCTACTTTTGTACAGCGGCCAAATCGGTCGGAGAAAATTTTTGGCTGTGGGACCTCCAAAATTCACCCAAACTCACCTGCTGAGAATAATGTTTCGAGGAAAGAAAGCTGAATGGGGTGCGCGTAGCGCGCCGAAAAATGATGAATTAGGCCCTTCTAGCCTGTTTCCGCAACTTTTTGATGGAATTTGGCTGTGAGTGGCCAATTTGGTCAGCCAAAAAGTATTTATCTCACCCAGTTTTATTTTTGAGTAAATTCCTCTTGTAGAAATGTAGCTACCATCGAAAGGAGCATTTACAAGAGGGATTAAAAATCCGATTTTTCCTGACCGAGATCAATCCCTTGTACAAAACTAGCGGTGACTAAGTGAGGGGCACCATAACTAGACAAAAAATGTCTGATTAGTTTTCGAACCACTGTGGGACAACCAATGCACACTTTCCTTTCAAACAAGATGCCGGCACCGAGCAGTCACAAAGCCCAAGCCAATGACACCGCCGCTGACCTTGAGTCCCTGCGGAAATCCCAATTCAGGCGTCTATCAACTTCATTGCTAATCTTGTCTATCATCGCCCAGCGAGGAAATCCTCTCGCAGACCCAGTGCCCACCTTCTGGTCCCACGTCCTACATCGGAGTTCTGAAAAGAGCCGCCCCACGCGGTAATCACGGTAACGTGACAGACCGTGCTCCCGTCGCGGACGAGGCTCGCAAAAACCAGATTACAGTGAAAACGTCTCGCATTGATGCTAACCATATCATCCTCAAAGCTGACCCTGCCAAGATCGTAGAAATGTTCAACAAGGCCATTAGTGACACCGTGGAGACCAAAGACTCCAATTTTCTGACCCCGATCACAGCACGCAGCGCCCGCCGCCTAAAAAGTGGAGACTTGATACTGCAGCTCCGCACCTCGGAGGAGGTTGAATTAATTCGCGGTAACACGAAAGAATGGCGCTCCCACGGGTGGCACCTGGCGCCTGGACCCATATCCCGAAATTCAATGTCGTCGTCAATGGTGTAGGACAGCTGCAGTGCTAACCAGACTATCGATTCTGGCCTCTCGTTTAATTTCTTCCTCTTCCATTGCTCACAAACTCACTCCCAGAATCACGCAGTGCTGTAATTGTCAAGAATACAAGACTTTCTGTCTCTTCAGAATTCCGTTCCAGGCTACGCACCAACTTTGATCCTCGCTATTGTGAGTGAATGAGGTCGGCCTACTGTATTTTTTCCCTTCAAATCGACAGTCACGTGTCACGCCACCCCTGTGTCGATCCCGAAATTTGGTCCCGGTCACGCGTCATGCGGGCCTCTGTCGAACCTCCTGAGCATCACACCCAGCTCAAAACTGCCTGGAAGACGCAAAAAAGACAAAACTTTCGTTGCGAATGTCGAAATTTTCGAGGGTGTCGCGCGAAATTCCGGCCCATGTCGAATTGTCGAGTTGGTATTTTTGGTCACGCGTCACCCCCCCTGTCGATTTGAATGAAAAAATACGGTAGATTTAATTCTTTCCTAAGCTAAATACCATTGAGGGAATCCCACTTCACTCGGGCTATCCAGGATTCAGTCTTGAAGTGCTCAAATCTTGAGTACCCAAGGGTGAATGAATGGATTCCCATCTATTTGATCGCTGTAAATCTTGTTCCTTTGCTTCATCACACATCTGGAGGCGAAACGAGGCAGCCGTATATTTCTTTGGGCATGGAGAGAGTTTGTAATGTTTTTAGTGGCTGTGTTGACATGGATTTTCGTCACCGCCACTAATTTCACTTCAACTTTTGCCCGCCAAAATGTACGATACATTTGAATTACAGGTCACATTCACTGTTCCGGTGTTTCAGGCCCTCCGTAGTACTACCAAATACATCATATAAAAAACTAGGTCAATCAGAGTATTATGCATGTTCTGGGGTGGGACATCACCAAATACCCGATTTGACCCAAGTAATCGCCTCGACGTCCACAAATGAGATTCAGGCACTCCACATTCCTTGCGCGAATCGAGTGAGCCCACTCCCGAGGAAAACGGTTGAAAAATGAGTCCAGGAAAGCCGTTCTGGTGAAAACTTACCAAAAAAAAAAAAAAAAAAAAAAAAAAAACTGCGCCCTAAGTTCTGCAGAGAGCTGTAATCGTTCGGGATCCCACAGATCAAGATTATTCAGGACATTTTAACTGATATCAATCTGATCATTTTTGTCTCAAGTAAATCAGAACCTCGCAGAATTTGTTGAATTTGTCGGAGAATCGGAATGGGACAATGTTACCAGTGTAGGTGATCATCGCAATGCTCGACTTCTTCTGGATCGAATCTTCTGCAATTTGACCGGGCATTCCCTTAAGAGGCAAGGTATCATATAAAGACATCACAAAATTTGTGGAAATCGTCGGAGAATCAGAATCGGACACTGTTACTGGTTTGGGTAATCTTCGCGATGCTCAATTTCTTCTAGGTCAAATCTCCTGTAATTTAATGACGGGCCTCCCCAGCGGCCGAGGTATCATCTAATAACCTCACAAAATTTGTGGAATTTGTCAGACAATCAGAATGGGATAATGTTCACAGTTTGGGTGACCATGGACTTCTTCTGGATGACCCAGCAGGAATACTAATCGAGGCGCACTTTCAATCACCAACAAAAGGCCTACTTTGTCTTCCTCACCTCCAGATCCTCCGCAGTTTTCACACTTTCCAACCCCTGAACTGATACGACGTTTGGTAGGTCGTTGGGCCTTTCTCCAAAATATGTTCTCCCTCATCCTGACAGTATTTATTAGTCGGGGGTCAAAATCTTCCACTTGGTCACAAAAACCACCAGGACAACCTCAGCGTTAAATTTCAACCGCCAATCGAGCCTGTATCAACCGCGAGCCCAAATTAAATACCCTGATAACACCCTTTACAGGTGTGCGAAAGGTACAATTATCAGGCATCAGGCCTTCCAAGGGCGTCAGAGGCTGGACCACCTTTTACGGCCTTTTGGTGCTGGGAAGGCCTTGCACAGGCTTCCAAGCACCCCGTGTACTTGCAATGGCTCCCAAATATTATGGAGAGAGAGAAAAAAAAAAATCAGATTTATTTCGTTGCTATAACTAATACATTGAGCCTGTCGCGATCAACTGGCTGTGATGCGGCCACAAACATCACAATTTCGTGGGCACTAGAAGGTCTTTTTGCCCAAATCTTGTTGTGAACCGACAGATAGGATGCTGTACTATACCACCATACATTCGTGGCCCGACCTGACCCCTCCAATGTACTAAATTGTTAATGTTGCTCTTGTACGTTGTGTTGCTCTTTTCGCAGTCAATTATATATTTTTATTTAATTAGCCCAATAGCTAAGACAGAGGGCGTGGAAACCCGGCACCCTTATGTAAGCCGTCACATGTCACAAAGTCACGCTTGAAATAGCACCATGCCCCGGCCACTTGGGTCAGATTTATCTCATACAAGGCTTATTTGAATGCTAGGGAAAGGGCTTGGTTGAACCAGAATTGCCAGAAATCTTTTTGGTACAAAGTTATAAGCAGTCATATATTTTAGTGTGACATTTTTTCAGAGTGTTTCTACATGCTTTTCTCGTCAAATGGAGCACTTTTGGCAAATTGACCCTCAAAATTTGACCGACACAGCCACAGCCACAGCCACATCGGCATATCTCGGCAACAGACTTTGGCACTGCATCCATGAACGGTGGGCCTGAGGTTAAAAAAAGGAAGGCCAATGGCCCACCCGAAAAGCCGGCAAGAACAAAAAAGGCCATAATTTCTATTCCACCTCCAAATGGAACATTATGGGATTCGCAAGACTACAGCTGTGCTTATGACTCCATGTTTGCGATAATGTATGACATTTGGCATGAACATGGTCCTAAATGGACGGACCGTTTCGGTGCGATGGGAAAATATACGAAAATGCTGGCACAAGGGTTCCAGGCCTTCAAATCAAGGACAGGGAGACTCGAGGATACCAGAGACAATGTACGAAGTTCACTGGCTCGTGGTTATCCTCTGAATTTCCGCTATGGTCCAGAACTTACGGCGATCGATGATTTGGCTTTGCGAATCTTCGGTGATAAAAGTCGGGGCACCACCTGCAAAAAGTGCCTGAAATGTGGTCATGCTCGGAAAAACTCACGAGGTTTTCAGAGATGCAAACAGTTATCCCTAATGATAGGTTGCGGGCACAATTTACGGAAGCTTATGGGGTTTCGCATTGGCTCTTATCCCAGAAAATGATCAAATCGAGACGAGTTTGCAAAAATGTAATCAGGGTTTAGTTAACGTCATAACTTTTGACCGAATTTCCTCCTGGTTTCTATTTGTCCCTATCTGACACTGACATTGTTTTCGACCCGGCGATTACTTTGACACTGGGAGATAACCGAGAACGGTATGGTCTTCGAGGTATAATTTATAGTGGTTACAGTCATTTGCAGAATTATCAAGCCCAATGGACAAGTGTGGTACAACGATGGAATCGAAACCGGTCGGTCCGGTGAATTGGAAGGGATGATGCATCGTTGTGTGCTTCGGAACCAGCCCACCATACTTATCTGCATTAAACACAATCGCTTTTGCTATGTTGCTGCCCATTCCGCGAAGGGGGGCAGGCGATATGAGGGGAAAGAAGGTGTGACGCCGCGCACGAAACTGTGATGAGACATCAAATCTCAGAAAATATCGACTCTTGATGGACTGATGAAAATATTTGGAGCGCACCTCACTCAAAAAAAACGCGTTTAAAATACACTCTAATGAGCATGGAAAATTGCGGTTCAGAGTTCAAAGTTCACCGCACGTCGCCATGTCAAAAATAGGGAGGTTATGCAAAAGCCGCACGAGCCGCATGCGGCTTTTGTGCGTTGTGCAAAGTCGCATGCCGCACTGTGCGGCTTTTGTTGCAATAATCAAGATGTGATGATGAACTTACGTAATACTTCAACATTTCAAATCTCAATACCTTGGTGGAAACGGCTGCAGACTGGTCCACCAGATTTTGGCTGGGTGATATATCATTTGCTCTGATTAGAGATGGGCGGTGATATATCCTGGTCGGTAATTCAGAGACATGCATGATATATCACCTTAGAGCCTTTCCATCCGGAGGTAGAACAGTGTGAAGCCTACTCCATACGTTGCGCTTGAGCTCGTCGTCGTGTGATCCCAAATATCCGCATTTGGGACACAGCGATCAAACGCTCTCGACGCCACCATCGACGATGAGCTCGCAAAACTCCTATAATATTCACGAGAAAAATATCAATTGTGCGGTGAATGACTAGAATACACAACATAAGGTAACTAGGGAGAAGGAAGTAATTGGACTCCACAAAACGCGATTTGGTCGGCTGTAGTGAGCCGACAGCCCTGTGGATGCTGGACTCCCTGGGGCCAGTACCTGCACCAAACTCCGCAAAAAGTGAGTGAGTTTCAGCGAGTAATAAGTGGGAGAGCAGTGAAAGATGTTTTCTGAGGATTTTTCACTAGGACAGCTGCCCTGCACTCAATTTTCCACCTTTTTCTTTGGTCATAGGCTCAATCTGTTTGCCCCCAAAATGCGCAGCGGACTGCCTTCCCAGATTTGAGATATCGGACCCAGAGCGCTTTCCTGAAAAATGAAATCAGTCTGACAAAACAACATATGACCATTCATTGGAAGAACAGCTCGTGTGTGCCCCAATCTTGTTCAATTGATCTCTCTATAGGCTCATTCTCTTCTCCCAAGGGATTCACAGGGGACGGTATCCTTAGATTGCCCAACCTGCCCCTAAAGGGCACTCATAATGCAGGACTTCATTTGTAACTGGGTTTTTATGCAGAACAGCAGTGAGGATCTGTTGGGATGCCCACAAATCAATATTTCTTCATAAACTGCACTTTAAGCTGTTACATACTGCACTTGTATACTTACATTGGTATAATACACCCTATTGCACATCCACTGTGTGTTCTGACCTGGAAAGGGTGGAAAAAGAGAAATTGTATTAAATCTATAAATAGGAGCTCTGAGGAGACCATCCCCTGCGGCTTCAAAGCGCGAATTGAATGAGCCTATTAACAGAGGAAACGGTAGAGGTTTGAGATCGCGGCAGCTGTTTCTATTGACCGCCGATCGAAAGTGATGACCTACCATCAATTTTCCGTGCCAAGAAGTCGTATTTAAGGGTCAGAACGAGGATGTAAGGCGGCAGTCCGCTACGTATTCTGAAGGCGAACAGATTAAGCCTATGACCAAAGAAAAAGGTGGACAATTGAGTGCAGGGCGGCTGTCCTAGTGAAAAATCCTCAGAAAACATGGGACAAACCTCATTCCATCGCTCAAACAGCAGTTTTCAATGCCAGATTAGAAATCTGAGGAGGCCATCCCTTGTAAATTTTGAATGCGAATCGAATGAGCCAACTCCCAAGGAAAACGGACCAAACTGAGGGCGGGGAAAGTGTTCTGAGCAAAAAGATCAAAAAGTGCCCAAAAAGGCAAAAAATTTCGTTCGCGC
The DNA here is from genome assembly GCA_029378375.1 of Mycena olivaceomarginata. Classification (NCBI taxonomy): domain Eukaryota; kingdom Fungi; phylum Basidiomycota; class Agaricomycetes; order Agaricales; family Mycenaceae; genus Mycena; species Mycena olivaceomarginata. The sequence continues at coordinate 257,414 of JARKIC010000350.1, read as the reverse complement.
CTTATGTACCGCAAATAGCTGTAAGTTCGATTTTTTATAGTTGCCTTTCTCGCGCTGACGTTCAATTGTCTAATTCAGGTGCACCAAGTCCTACTTAAAGCCTGGCAGTGCGACACGTCCTCTCCATCCACCCCCAAGGATTCCAATATTATGGCACCCAGGCGAGCTCCAAAAAACACCGACCAAGTGGCTGCACCGTCATCTGAAGCAGCTGGAGGTCGTGTTACTCGCCGATCAGCTAATCAGCCTCAGGCCACCGCTCCCTCTGATCTTCATCCGACAACTGCACAGGCTACAAGTACTCGGGGGCAGGCACGCAATTTTGCCCCACTCGGATGTAAGAATCTCAAACTACTTTTTTTTGTGTGTGTATTCGCTCTCCAACAGCTGGACATTCTGGAAGAGGCACTGGCTCTGGTACTTTGCAAATCTTGCAGCCCATGTTTACTAACCTCAGCTTTGTTAGGCCAATCTTCGAACCAAAATTTAACTCCGATTCCGGAGATCGTATGTCCACATAAATTCAAATAGTCTATCTCTGATTGAATGTTTAGAACACTCCCGCCACAGGCTCCCGAATCCAGTTCCCTTCGTCGACTCCGATTCGGAATGTCCCACCCAGTCGGGTTCAGACTCTGCCCCCGACTCCTGCTCGTGTTGTTTCCCATCAGCTGGTGGAACAATTGGGACCTCAGAGCGCCATGGCGAGTCCTGGACCCCGGCATCGTGACCCTGGGAATGACGATTCGGAGTCTGAAGGCGCTGAAGAGTTCGACTTTGAATCTGGTTTAGACTCTGATGCACCTCCTACACGTCGTCCCCCTCCGACCAGTCGCACTGCAGCTGAGTCTCCGGCAATTATCAGCTTCAATTCTGATGATGAGGGGAGCCCTCCTCCAACTCGTGCTGGACAACGGGGGGTTGGCCGGCGTACAGGGCGCAGTACGCGCCGGGATCAAGGCCCATCTGACACTGCCAATATCCCTTCTGATCCAGCTGTTCAGCCTCAGCCACAGCGGCTTCGGACAAGGACTGACATGGGAGGCCATACTGTTGATGAGCATAATTTCGCATGGGCCGAGGAATCGGTTCTTCGGACAGCATCAACGCCCAAGATGAAATATTTTTCGGACATCACACGCAAAGTGGGACGTGGAAATGTCGCGTGTGCTTGTAAGTAATTTATACACATATATTTGCAACGCACATGTTTTCTCATCTTATTCTCAGGCGGGTTTATGCTGCTGGGACCAGCGTCTCCTCGCGGCGTAAGCATCTTGAGGGCCAACATCTCCCCGAGTATCTCGATGCCATTCGCCAGCACGCTTGGGCACGCAAGCCTTCTGCTGACCGTGCAAAGCAACTGGAAGAACGACGCACAAACTATCACCGAATTCAATTTTCTGCAGCCACCCTCGCCGATCAATTGGTCAGGGTGGTTGTGTCCAACGATCTTGTATGCTACTTCATTTAACTTGTGGACGATACTTCTTGCTGATAAATTGGTTGTGTATTATAGTCGATAAATTTGATCGAGAACCGCGAGTTTCGCGACTTGCTCCTTTTCTTACGGGAAACACTGCGCGCGGAAGATATTCCCCATCGCACCAAGCTTCGGAGTCTCATCATAGATGCTTGGCTTGACTAGGAAGAACTCAAAGCAGAGCTTCGGGTAAGTGTTCTTTAAAGCACATTCTCAAATCTATCTAATGAAAATTCAAGCTATCCCTCGGCAGGATTAGCTTCACTGCAGATATTTGGAGCATGCCGGGACACGGCAAAACTCAAGGACGGCAGCTAGTAGCTTGAAAACGTCGAAATCTGCGCGAACTAGCCCTGTGACGGAGTGCCCAACGTACGAAGTACTGGACGACAATCACTCTCAAGTCATTCATACGCATTAAGTCAGATATCTCGATGGCTAGATGGTGCGCAGGCTGATCTCGATGCAAAGGAGTTAGATCGCGCTTCGGGATTACTCGAATCATCGACGCCTAAGGTCTTGCTTAGAGAGACTTGCAAGCTTGTGGGAAGACTCGGTCGCCACAGATCCACTGCTCTAGTCATCTTGAAGTTGAACATCTGGTGACCCTCTTGCACGACGAGGACTCCGTTATTCTGTATTCCGTCCTTGCATGGGTTCAGATGGCTCAATGGTTCGAGGGCGCGCGGACTATTGTGGATGCGAAGGCGCTGGACCGCATTCTTGTCCTACTCTTTATAAAATTACCTGTGTCTGTCCGAAGCCTTTTACTGCTACTTGCGGAACTTAGGGCGCGTGCCGTTTTTTTGTCCAAAAACGGACACTTTTGATGCTTTTCAGTATATCGCCTATAACTCCTTCAGTTCTTGTTTGTTCGCCCTGGAACCTTGACCAAACAATTTCTAATGTAAAGGCGCAGGCGCTATGTGCTTCCAAATTTTTTTTGAGGGCCGGAGATCCATTGATACGGTGTTTCGGCTCATATTTTATTAACATTTTTAACAATCAAAGTACCTGCGTTTGGGATGCGGTTTTTTGATCCAACGCAAGGTATTTAATGCCCCCAGCTGCAACGGTACTTTAGAAGGTGCCCGAAGCTTGCAGTCCACACGGGGAACACGTTCATCAGGTGCTGTCACATCCACGTGAAGTAACGATGTAACACTGCAGATCTCTTCTTCCCGAGCACCACGATCATACCGCGCAAGGCCAAAGCCGTCCCCCTTCGCAGGCATTACTCAAAGGACTTGAAACGACGCGTCATATACCAGGCCTACACCTTGGAGAAGACCTCCACAGAAATTGCAATCGACCTTGATATGCCATTGCGTGTGGTGCAGCGGATCAAGCAGCCATGGAACGAGATTGGGGAGGTTTCCAGAGAGCGCAGGTATCTTGGCCGTGCCCCAATGATGTCCCCACACCATTGCAAGGTATGTACCTACGATCTTACCTGTTATTCCCCGAACCACAAGTTTTGCCCGCAGTTTATGCTTGCTCTCATTGACCATACACCCGATATTTATCTGGAGAGCAGCTCTACATTCAGCATGATATAGATGTGTCTCTGGCCACAATCTCGCGTACCATGAAGCGCCTGGGCCTGTCCTCGAAGAAAGTATGCTCGCAACCTCTTGGATAAACATGTTTTAACATCAAAAGCTTTCGAGGCAGGCGGCGGAGCGATGCGCACATGCTCGCCGAGATTTCCTCATGCAGATAGGAGACGAACCCGCAGACCGCATAGTTTGCGCCGACGAGTCTGCAGTGAATATACTTCGTATCGGCGCAACGGCTGGTCTCTGAAAGGGCTTCGATCCCGGAAGCGATGCTGCTTTGTCCGTGGTACCAGGTGCGAAATTTCATCCAGGTTTCATCGTCTATTCATAGATTATCAGGTACTCCTTGCTGCCGGCGATCACGACCGAAGGTATTATCTATAGCCACATCAAAGAGGGTGGCTACAATGGCGACCAATTTCTTCTTTGGCTCGAAGGCATGCTTGGGGTGATGAATCCCTATCCCGCAAAGCACAGCATACTTGTTCTCGACAATTGCCGGATCCACCATGTTGAAGGTGTAGAGGAAATGTGTGAAGCGGCGTAAGTGCTCTCCTGAATCCCTGGCTCCCTCCATTCCAAGCTCATTCTTTCACTGTCCAGCAGTATCAAGCTCATCTTCCTTCCTCCTTATTCCCCCGACCTCAACCCGATTGAAGAGTGCTTCGCATTTGTCAAGTCGTACATCAGTCGCCACGGTCAGACGTTCCGTGACATTGTTGAGCTTGGAGATGAAGTCGCGCCTTTCCTCTTTCTGTATGGCGTCTTTGGATAAGGTTACTGTGGAGGCTTCTAGGGGCTGGTTCCACCACTCTGGATACCTGTAAATAACGATCACAATTGAATCAGAAACATGGTATATTGACTCGGGAATTTTACGACAATGGTTCGTGAGTAAAGACAGTGATCGATGATGAACGTGTAAGGACAGGACGGTTGCATGTAGTAACCACTGAGAACAAAATGATTACTTTGATGCACGGTCAATCCGCTTCATTTCGTCCTTGATCTTCTGCAACAAGAACGCCGCATTCCCATGCAAGAGGTCTGCGATCTCTGGATCTGGCCTCCCATCAACAACTCGTGCTTTGGCTTGATCTCAGTGATCTGGGTGTTTCCTCAGCGCGTTCTCTCATCCACGTAGCAATGAAATCACATTTGACAGTGCTGGGAGTACCCTGAAGACCATTTGAACATTTCTGGCTCCTCGAAGGATTTTTTCAGGACACCCGGATTTAGGTCTCAATTTGGAAGGAGCAAACTCTCTGAAAATGCGGACTCTGAGGAGCTACAAGTTGTGTCAAGGGCATGTTGGTATTCATATCCTGTGAATGTTCGCAGTGATCAGGGCTATCCATTTCCGGGATTGCGTTCGGATCTCAGCCCGAAGTCGGAGGTGGGTGGTATGATTTTTCCCTTCTTTGTCTTTCAGTTCGTGGTGGTATAGATCTGGCCGGCTCTTTGGAGTAGGACCCACGGGCCCGTATACAGCCTCGAGCCGGATGCAACGGTGGCGGCTATCGAAAATTGGCGGAACATGATCCGCGTTACCAAACCGACTAACGCCACTTCTATCCTCAATTCGATGAAAACACACCAGACCGCATTTAATGGGAGTGGTGCCCAGGAGGCCACCGACCAACTGTTTGTAGCTCTCATACACCCCCTTATGCCTGCGAGATTTGTCTGTCAGAACGACGACCTCTTTGATCGTCTCCTCGATGCTGTAATCTCCTATGACAAGTCTAGAAACGACCTGCTTACTCCGTCTCTGCTTCCGTATGTGTCGGGCAAAAAACCGATCTACATGAACCACTCCGGTCACACGATTTATATGCGAAATGTTCTCTGCTTTAAACGTACCGATGTCATTTTTAATGCGCAGCGCCTTCAAAAGGCTCATGAACTCAACCTCTTTCAGCCCAATGCTATCATGCAGCCCGACGGGCGTGGTGTTGGTGAGACTCTCTGGTCTGCAGTGGTGGGTATTCTCAATGCCGAATGCTTGCCCCAGTACCATGTGGCACAATTCCAGCGCCTTTATCAGCTCGAACTGCGCTTCGCGTCGACACCAACCGCACTCAACAGACTACAAGAGTTTCGAACATCTAGTTCTGCATCACCGGGGAGTCCAATCTCAAGGCTTATTCTCCTTTCACTGCGCGGCCTGACTCGAGCTGGCATGCTGCGGTGAGTGGTGTCTACAGCGACCTCAAGGACGTCATTCAAGAGATGATCCTTATTGCGCTTTCAGACTCGTGAGACTGTGGGCACCGACATCTTGCACGACGTCAATTCCACAACCATCGGCGAAACAGCGGGTCGTTCGAGCCGCAATAGACCTACTGCGAATGAAATCAGACGACACGAGACTGCGAAAAAACAGAGGGTTAGTATTGATACGGAGAAGGAGAACATTGACACGGCCCAGGGGATAATGACTCGTAGTCATAGAAAGTTGTTGGAATCCTCGAGAGCGGAGTTGAACCGTGAGTAAAAGATGGGAGGTCGCCTGCGAGGTGCTGTGATGTTCGACCGCCATATGCCAGCCGCTATCACCTTGACTGTTGCACAAGTTTATAGTACGTTCCGTATTACATCCCGAATGTTTTATTCCAAGTTGACTCATAACCCTCAGTCCGAGACAGCCAGTGAGGGCAAAATAAATGAATAAAAACAAAATGGGATACAACAGGTGTGAATGTACTCTGAGGTCAGTGCGACGTTTGCTTAGATTTACAAGATTTACAACCATGACGTGAATCTTTGGTATAAACCGGTCAAGTCTGGATGAAATTCCTCTGTTCGGTGAATATTCCACTGCCGAGAATCATGTACAAATTGTCAAAGACATAAGTCTCTGAATTCTCCATTTCCAAGGACTTAGGCGCCGCGAGGTCTAGGAGCAAACAGTGTGTAATTCTGTCGATTCTCAGCCTGTCGGGATCTATCAGTCAGATATAAATAAAAGAGCGATGCACGGTACAAGAGCCGGATTGGGTATCAAAATCGATTCCCGCCATGGTGCAAATAAACTGAATAGGGTTCCCGACTCTGCTCTGTTGGGTGGGCTTTGGAGAAGTATGAATTCTCCGATTGTAACCGTTGATACGGGGGTCAGGAAAATTTGCTGCACTGAAATTTTGTGTTGAGTTCAGCAGGAATCCTACAGCTGGGGCGGGAGTAGAGACCTTTTGGGGAGGTGGGTGTTTGAGAGGGGAGGCGTGGTTGATCCGGTCAGAGAGTTAGAGTCTAGACAGACAACGCCCAAATAGACGTGTTGCGTCGATTGACGAGCGTTGGATTAATGAAGCTTAAGGGAGTCACTGCGTTCCGACCCCTTGTAGACAGAGGGTCTGTCTACCCCCGTAGACGAAGGGTAGGCAGGCCTGTTTGCCTACCTGTGTCTACATCATGTAGCCACAGTTGGTCTACATTTGTCGACGTCGGTCTACATTGGTCCACGTACGTAGACCGACATAGACCGATGTCGACGCACTTAGACCGATGTAGAAGAATGTGGAAAAATCCGGTGGTACTAAATTTAGTGCTCACCAATAAAACGGTGGGAGGATAGTCATGAGCTGACCGATCCAGTAGAATAGCAAAATGGAGGCCAGATCTGCATTATGAAATTGAGAGAGGTGTGTCTACGTGCGTCTACGGTGTTGACGCACGTAGACATACGTAGCCGACACCGCGTAGCCGGACGTAGCCGCACGTACACCGACACACATACTTACATAGCCAGACGTAGCCGAAGATCGACACAGATCGACATTGGATCGACACATGTCGCAGCACGGAGAACAACGTACAACTCAGTGCGTCTACATAGGGTGGGAACGCAGTGAGTGAGGCATTACAGAGAGGTAATGAGCACGACGATCCAACTTGAACTATGTGACAGGGGCTGAGAACGTTTCCGAATTCAACAACGCGCCGCGAACTTTGATTGGATTGGATTCTGGGTTGGAAACATGGGCAGTATAAAAATCACCCCCGGAATCCCGGGTAGAGCAGCGGATATAATCGCGAAAATTGACCAGAATGAAAAAAAGTAGAGCTCAGTGAATTAAGACAAGTCTCTTATCGAGGATTGGAAGGAGTCAGACAAGGAGTCAGATACCAAACCCGAAAGGAGCCCGAGCTCAAATTGAAACTGGGGTTGGAGTGGGGGGGAGAGAGGAAGCAGCTGATATTTTGCACGTCCGAGGTATCGAAACTGTGGAGTCGTGGTCACGCGGAAATGCCTACAAACAGGGAAATTGTTTTCTACTCCGCTAATCTTCGCGGGAATCCCTGGAAGCCAGCGTGCAGACTATGAGAACCTGAAAACTCACCACTTACTGGAGTATAGGTTGGAAATGAAAACCAAAGAAGCACGCACCATGAATTCAGCCCAAATACAAACGTGGGATATAAATGAGCAGATATATAGGAATATTGAAGCGAGGCGATGAATTTATAAGTGGGTTGGTAGACAAAGAAAGAACGGTGGCTGTGGGTTGTGTGTGAGATAAAAATTGCAGTAAGACAGAAAAACACATTTGCTGGCTGTAAGAAGATGTAGAATATTATGCCACGATTTTCCGAGAGGACTAGGTTCAAGAAAACAGAAACAAGTTGTGCGCTATAGTTTCGGCCGATCAATGCTTTCGGCCATGTAGGTCACATTCACGTGATGTGACCAAACACGTTGACCTGTCATTTTCTTCACACTTCTGCCACCACCACGTCCGGTGCTTCAAGCTCGAGGGGAATACCTTTTGCCCACAAGGTGAGTACCTGAATTGATTCAAATGCGTATAAGATTACCTGGGTTCTTCATCGCTTTTGTTGCGTGATTGGATTGTTTTCTTCTTTCTTTCACATGAGAGCCACTCTCCGTTTGTGGAATCGACGAAGCACGATACACTGGATTTTACCACAGATCCTATGGAGGTGCGACGTCAATCCCCGCAAGCGAGGAGGGTCCTCCACACGTTTTTTCACGCGCTTTTCCTTTCTTTTTTTTTCGAGGGTGGGCTTCACATGAGAGCCACTCTCCGTTTGTGGAATCGACGAAGCACGATACACTGGATTTTACCACAGATCCTATGGAGATGCGACGTCAATCCCCGCAAGCGAGGAGGGTTCTTCACGCGTTTTCACGTGCTTTTCCTTTTTTTTTCGAGGGTGGGCTTCCTATGAGAGCCACTCCCCCTCTGCGGAATCGACGAAGCACAATACACTGGCGGTCCCCCGAGCGCTTGTATCCCTAATAGATAGTTCAAAAACGAATAAAAACTTGGTGTTTTTATGCGTGGCTTCGCACACGCCCTATCACCATTTCCTTGGCTGACGCATGAAACAAACCCCTACTCCATTACTCTATCTCTATTATCTCATGTTCCGAGGACTGTTGTATAAAAGGACCAGAAAAGAACCGTGAAAGCCAGTTCATCCCTGCGCATCGCTACTGTGTCGGTGTGGTTGTGCAACCCAGCCATCCGATCCTACCACACCGGTAGTAAAGCCGGGCAGTACCGACGGCATCCAGCTGGGTAGCGCACTCATTAAAGTGGGCACGCTTACCAAGAATGTCGACAACTACCATGACCGTGTCATATCCATGGGCCTCCAGAAGCTCGACGATGAAGTCAACAGAGACCGTGTCCCACCGCTCTTCCGGAACCTCGGTCAGGTGTAGCTCCCTGACCGGAAGTTTCCGGAGTGCCTTGGTCCAGCAGCACAGGTCACAGGTGGCGACATACCGATGAAATGGTGCGCTAAACTTGCAAGTGAAATACGCCCTGTGTAAGCTAGTGGAGAACAACCACTATCAAAACACAAACACACACAACCACTTCAACTATCACTCCTCAAAAGACTTAGTAGTGCTTCTCTTGGTGAGTTTGGGTCCGGTCCGTAGTATGCGGACAGCAGGTCTGAATCCAATGGATAGATATCAAATTGTTTAAGATGCTCCTCAGGCAGACCAGAAGTCTCCTCGGAACTAGGACAGTCAACAACAACCAGATCACAGCGTTCCTCGGAATGGTGAACAGTGGGTTTAAGGAATACTAGGGGCTCCGAGGGAAGATTATTCCAGTCAAAGATTCCTAGGGAGAGGTTTGTAGCTTTCGTAGAATATCCTGCAACAAGGCAATCCACTATTTCAATCAAGACTTCTTTACTGAAGGACAGTACCAGCAGCACACTCTGACTCCCTGAATCAAAGGACGTTTCTATAACCACTTTCTGAAGGGCCTAGGGCAATACTACAAGCAACGGTCCACAATCCAACACACTATGTGCTCACAGTAGAGGACGGGGCGATAGCAGAGTAGGGAAGAAGCAGTCAGAGCCTTTGAGAATGCTACAAGTGACAGTCCACAATCCAAACACACTACGCGCTCACAGTAGAGCTTAAACGGGGTGAAGGCAGAGGGGGAAGAAGCAGCCAGTCTCGGGTGGAGTAACCCTTGTTTTATCAGTACGTGAAGTCCTTTCGCTCGGACAACCAACACGAAGCCTAGTGGGCTTGACTCAATTCCTTGTCCAATATGTATAGCCAACCGGTCAACTTCAATTGTAAAGACAAACTACAAAACAGAGATAGTAAAACTAAATCTCGGCGAGCTGGCCTGAGTAGAAACTCCTTCCACATCTGCTGTTCGACTCTACTGTAGTTATGCCCCTATTTTGTGTTACATCATCTGTTTGTGTAGTAAATACGGACCCCACCATTCAATTTCACGCTCGTACCACCATCTTTGCAGCCAGTGCAGGGCAACAGCCCAGAGGTAGCATTGGAGCACCTCAACCCTTCTTCTCAGAAAGCTGCCAGTGGGCATTCTAGCCACCAATATCTCAAAATTACGCCTCACGACACCACTCTCTATTCTTGTCATTTTCGCACTTTCCTACTCTCTCATCTCCTCATTTTCGTACTTCACGGCTCGAGACCGACTTCAGCATATCATTTCTATTCACCACTCTACACTTCACAGACCACCGACCCATTTAGAGAACCTACGCGCCAGGCATTCCCCTCTACCACATCGGAACGTCTGGAGACACCACGGGACCCCCTGGAAATACATCTCCGACTGTGGCCTGCAGTTCATCACGGAGTTTACCTGGGAGCTCTGGCGCCTCATTGGCATTGAGCCTGCCACCTCCACCGCATACCACCTGCAGACCAATGGCCAGACTGAGCGTGTCAACCAGGAGCTCAAACAGTTCATCCGGATCTTCACCAGTTACAAACAAGATGACTGGGATGAGATCCTACCAGCTGCGGAATTTGCCTACAACAACCGTGTCCACCCCTCAATGCAACAGGTCCCGTTCATGACCAATACCGGTCGGCTCCCCCGGATGGGGTTTGAGCCGAACGGAATGTGTTTGAGAGCGGAGTCCGTGAATGAATTCCGTGACCGGATCGCTTCCAGTGTTTCTGAAGCCTGGGCTGCGCTCATGAAGGCCAAGGAAGAGTACAAGCGGTACTACGACCGCTGGCGCACCCCAGTGCCGGAAATCAAGGTCGGCGATCAGGTCTGGCTAGATGCCTCTGACATCCAGACCACCCGGCTGTCTCCCGGTCTATCGCACTGATGCCTTGGCCCTTTCAAGGTCACCAAGGTTGTCGGCCAAAGAGCTCTACAAGCTGGACCTGCCGCCCCGCCTTTCCCAGCTCCATCTGGTCTTTCCGGTTGTGAAGTTGCAGCTCGTCGAGGACGACCCCTTCAAAGGCCGGCCTAGTCATGACGAACCCAGACCGGTCCTCCCAGAAGCTCCCAGCGATGCTCCAGAGTGGGAAATTGAGGAAGGAAATCCTGGACGCTAACATCCAGTACCGGAGTCTCTGGTATTACATCAGGTTTAAAGGGTATGACAGCTCACACGACAAGTGGGTGAAACACTCCGACCTCTTTGCTCTGGAAGTGGTCGCAGAATTTTACCGGAAATACCCTGGCAAACCCCGGAACATCGCCGTTGCTGCTTTCGACTCCCTCCCCTTCCAGGACCCTTCCACTCACGTCCGATCTATGCATCGAGGCACCGCATTCCAAGGGGGGATGATGTCAGGGGGACACCCCGCTTCCGCCCCTTTCCGTTCCGGTTCTGCTCCCTTCCGCTCTCCTTCCAGTCGCTCCTGGAACAGTTCCCGGCCCGTTGGCACCCGGTCTGCCAACTCCCAGTGGCATTCCACATGCGACTGAGCCCGAGATCATTGTTGATCTCTCCGATCAGCCAGATGATTGTTCTGTGGATACTCCGAGATCGGACTGGATATATAGTTGGGCACCAGCATGGGAATCCTTAGTCTTTCTTCTCTTTGGATTCCCCTCGCCAGGTGCGCCACATTTGTACTTGTAGTTTATCCCTTTATTTATTGGTTGCCCTTACATAGGGCAGGGAGGGTGGGTCAGCCCGAGGGCTGGGTAAAAAAAATAATGGCCTCTAGTAATTATGGTTGAACTTTGAACCTTTGCAGAAGCCAGGTATCTCGGGCAGCGTAGAAAATGTTCTAATCGTTAAATTTTCTCTACATAAGCCTCTTCCGGTTCAGGTATTTGCTGAATGCTGAACGTGAACGTCGTGTTCAGTTCGGTCCGGTTCAGGGACTTTGCATCTATCCCGCTTCTCCATCTTGTGGCCGTCCGAATGCTCTCATCTCACAGAGATCGTTTTGGGTCATGTCAGCAGCCTTAATGCGACACTGGTTCAGTTGAAGACTGCACTCGAGAGTTCGCCAGTGCTGGAGCGTCTAGGGTTTTACCAACAAATCCTTGGACTCGATGCGACAGCTTTGGCGGTGGACATATCCATTTTTTTTGCCGTCTCTCACGGCCTTATCTTTTTCGCCATACCCCACCCAGCTGCTTCCGGCCTTTCATATCACTACTCGACATTCCTCGCTTCAACGATCTCACTATCGCTCTCGACGAGTTTCAGTGGAGCGAGGATGAGAATGCCTCTGAACTTCTTCTTCAGCTTCAGGATCCCTTTATCGCTCATCGACTTCGGAAATTATCGATCCAGAGCCTTGCGCATCCCTGTGATACCGCTTTTTTCACCTCCTTCCCCGCACTTGACACCTTGGGTCTCGACTTCTCCCTCACCGCTCTTACGAAAGAGTATTGGGTCGCCTTGGTCGATCGGACAGTAGCCGCACCCCGGGCTCTGCCAAACCTACAAAAAGTCACGCTCGTTGATGTTCATCCGACCCATGCACAGCAGCTCATACTACTGCGCGATCAAGCAGGCCAGGCGCGACTCGAGTCTCTGCAGCTCTTCCTGGCCCCGCGAATCTGCAGCCACGGCCCGTAAACCGAAGTGGTCTGCTTGGCTTGCCAAGCACGTGGATGTTTTCCGTATTCGGGAATTTGCTAGTACCTTGGAACCGCGCAAGGGAAGAGGAGCATTTGAAGTGTAGTGTAGGTGTAGGACCGGCCCATGTCTTTAATCCCTTTACCTTCGCGTTAAGTTATCTAGGTAAGACGAATTACGGATAACGACACCTGAGTTCGGCAATGAACAATGCAAGTAACGACCTTCATTACACCCTCTGAATTTGTACAGCCGGAATTTCGATATATAAATCATAGACGACTACTTCATTATGCTGAATAACCGGGCCGAGGATAGGGAGTTCGGGGACCATGATCTGCAAGTCCTCCTCACCCAAGTTTTCCCCACAACATCCGCCTGTATAACTCCAACAAGACCTCTGACTCTGTCTGAGGCCATTCCACCCTATGGTCTTTCAACGCCTCGTACACTGTCACCTCATCGACTGCAGTCTGGTGATGCACGTACGCAATGCACAGCCAAACCGGGCCCAACGTTTCCGCCAAGAGACACATGGCTTTGTGGCGGTCTGCGGGGATAGTTTCGGCGTCCATGGAGCTGATGATCTTAACGAATTGCTCCGAAAACGAATACACCATTTCCTCGTGGAGGGGGATGTGGAGGAGATTGAAGGATCGCAATGCAAAGGACTCGAAGGCATCGGGTATTTTTTCGTCCGACAACGGTCCTGAGTTGGGGTCAGCGGCAAGAGCGTCAAGATCCTCACCCATCTGCACGAAAAGAGGCGTGGCAGCTTCCTCTCCACAGAACAACCGAATGAGCTCCTGCATGCGCTGCTCCAGTGCACTCTCGATGTCGCGGTCAGACTGGAAAACATGCGACCCAAATCGCAGGTGGTGGGACCAGCCCCGCAATTGAGCTGGCCACATGATCGGAGCGAGCTAGAGCACAAGATTAGTGAGTGGTTCGTAGATTTCAGATCCGAAATGGACTAGCCTCGTCGATTCCACAACGCACGTTCCACGCCTTTTCCCAGTCTTCCTTACTGCGAGTAAATTCACCCCGCGGTTTCTGGTTTTCGTCGACAAAAACCAGGTCGCAATACCATTCAAGTCGAACGGAGTCTCCTGTGATGCCAATTGTTTTGGCTGGGACAAAACTTTGGTCATTGAGAGGGTTGCGAAAGAACACAATGAAGCCTGCGGGGTCGCTGAAAACGAAAGACAATGTTAGAACGAACTGAACTAGCTTAAGGCAGTTTTAAACGCACCCATGAGGAAACCGACCACGAAGGCTATGCTGTTGCGAAGGTGCAATGGGAGTGGGCACCCGAGAAAACTGATTGACGAAGGGCTTCTGCGTTCTGGTCACAGCTTCGTATAGCTTGATTCAACCGGTTTGCAATGCGAATACGAGCATTCGAGATGTCTTTTGCAGTGTGTGTGGCCAACGACGGATTTCACTGAGCTATGAGCCCCTGCTGCCATTGCAACTCCCGGACTCCTCAGGACCCATTTTCCGAGCACTGTCCCGTGCACCTTCTATGCCGCTTCCGAAGAGATCTGGCTCGCCACTACAGTCTTCAGAGATGACACTAGTGTCGGAGTTGCCTCCACCTCAGCTTGCGGCGATAATACCCTCACCTGTTCTTCGCCCAATTGCAAATGGTAAGTGTTTTCGAAATCGAATTGAACGTGATGTCCAATTCATGTACTTCAGAATTGGATGCTAATCCAAAAAGCCCATCCGTGCTTGCAATTTTCATGCCGGAGATATCTGGTGATGTTTTCTGAATTTCGGTATTGCCCCGACATGCTGAATGTTTTACAAGAGGATATTCGACAACGAACTGGGCCTCCGATGGCCCCTGAGTTCCCATTCGCAAAATCTGGAGAAGCTAGATCTGGTAAGTTCAGGCTTATATGTCATCTGGAGTCAGTATCAATGTGTTCAGATGAGGCTACCATGAGCGAGCTCAGTCCGCTCACCTCTACGAGTTCGGAGCATGATATGGACTTGGATTCGGAGGTGCAAGATACCACTGCTTCTCCTAGTCCGACACCACATCTGCTTCGACGGAGTTCCCGTGACACAACAAAAGCTCCGCAGCTTGGTATTGCTGCAAAGAATGATTCGCGTCTTTCACGAAGTTCTCCACAGAAAAACTCGAAACGGAAAGCCTCTCAATCAGGCGAGGCGGTTGTTGCAGGTAAGAAGGCAAAGAAAAGAACAGCCGTGAAATCCCACACGACAGGCGTCGATACACAGGTATTTAATCATTCAAATTGGCCGCTGTGAAAGTGAAAACTGATTGTTATTGTTCAAGTCCCGCACAACTGGACACATGCAGGACGACAACCTGGACAATGTCCGAGTTAGTGTATGTACACCCTTGTTCTGCTTGAGAGGAATACTCAATATTTGCCGGTTTAAAGCGGTCCAAGACTGTCGCAAAATCATTGGCATATTGCCAGATGGACAGACCGAGAGGACATTCGATTACCGTTCACATGAAGGCTCGGTGCTTAAACTTTCATTTTCGAGTGGGAGAGTGAACTCATTCGTCCGCAGGAAAAGGCAGAATATCGGCTGATATTTGATATCAACCAGTCAATGGCCCGTGTTCGAGAACGGTGCACTACCGCTAGTGGTTTATTCAGGGAGCATCGCTGTGGCGATATTATTCGGAAGCCCGCTGTGAATGAAGCTCATCTGTGCAGGGTTCCGGCCACTGACTGGGACTCGATGCCCGATGTCGAGCGTGTCAAACTTTGGGGTACTGGGACGGATCTGTTTATTCTGGGGAAGGAAGCGGGTCCCAGAACTACTGATATCCGGGCACAAGTCGTGAGGAATAATGCGATGGGCACCCGCTCCAGGTTCAGGGTGCGAACATTTTCAGTTTTTCATAACCTATGCCCTGATCTTCTGCAAAGTTCAAGGCCTGCGAGTAGTACCGGATGACGATGACGATTGCAAAAGCAGATTACACCGAGGCAATCCGCACGACCACCTTGCGAGAGGTACTGAGCCATGCGGAGCGCTCGGATGGCCTAGTCCTGAACGCGTTGGATCTTCCTGGTGGACACTTCATCCACCCGAATTCCGCTTCTGGGGACGTCAGTGGCTGTCTTGTCCTGATGCTCACCTTATTAATCGCACTTTCAACCAGGGGATTCGATCTCGAGAATGTTGCCTATTGCCAGACGAACGGCTTACCCGGATTCGAGACAAAGTACCCCAAGTACGAAGAAATGTATTGGAAGCTACTGGCGCTTGCCCACGCGTTTTCGTACTTCCATTTCGACATTTGCGCCACGTGGGTGTACGTTTCGGGCCCCGGCGAAAAATTCTGGATTCGATCTCGCCCACGAACAACGGCCAATTCCCACATGGTCTCTGCCTCTCGTGATATCTCAGACCCGACAGCGTTTGAAAATTGGCAGCCAGACCACGCAAGCATCCAGGACTGCGACCACGAAGTGGTTGTCCTGCCTGCAGGATCGGGGATCCTGTGAGTCTTGTGTCTGTGCATCCTTACAATGTTGACGGTTATGCCAGGCTTCAGCAACTGGGCAGAGAACACACTGTCATATCCTCAAACACTGGTAGCGATGGTCGCTCCGACTTTGCTCGGACAGCAACCTGGACTGTCGGCGGATACTTTTTCTGTGCCTCCAGCATTCGTCCTGCGATGAGTGTAACGTTGCACATGGTTATGGTCCAGCATCTTCTAACGAATGCTGACCACTTTCCCATGTGGCCAATCTTCATTCGGGTGAACATGTTTTGGCTTAACGTAACTTCAGGTGAGAATTCAATATACCATCCAGTACGAAACAGATCGTTGACGTATATAAATGGAGAATGCCCCAAAGCAGAGCTGGATTCACTGGCCGCTTATTGCCCAGACTTGGGCGATGCACGCGGATGGATTGATATCATCGATTTGTCCTGCATGGTAGTTCTTTTCCCCGCTCTAGACCTGCGACGATATGGCGGCACCGGTACTCCCGAAGATGAGTTATCGGAAGCCGAGTTCACGAGTGCCAAATATGTTTCGTGGCGGAAGTGGGTTGCGGGCAAGTACAGAGGTTTCGGTGCAAGTCATAAGGAGCTAGACTGGGAGCGCGATATCTTTTCGGTGACTAATTTCCGGTCGTTCAGCGCACTATGAGTTGACCATAATTTGTATAGCCTTCCTTGTTACATCTTGCCGTCACGCTCTACCACTACCACCGGCGGCGAAGCAACAAGGATTCTGAAGTTGAAGTCTTTCGCACATTCACAAGCAAAGCTTTCGCATCCGCGATTTCCGATGCTTTGTACAGCTATGATCAAAAGCTGGTGAAGCAGTTCCAGACAAAGATTGACGCTTCGGAGCCGTTGGGAAGTACCCATTTCTTTCTGTTTGAGGACAAAGAATTGTACTTCAAGGCTCTCTAAGTAGAATGTTTCGTAGTTTAACAGTGATTTAAATAAGGTTGGGGTTTAATTGTTGCGAGATTGTGATGTCAGGGTTGAAACCAGAAACCGCTGGGGCAGTACTCGCCGATATGTATTCTGTCCTGAGTTGGGTCGCGCGCTCCGCAGGCCCCGAGGACCGTAGGCACATCGCATTTCATCTCCAAATCGTGCACCCAAGCAGCCTGAGGGTGTTCATATACAGGGACAATACAAAGGAACTCATGAGGCGGGGGGCCAGGCGGTGCGGGTAGCGGGTGAGTTGCCTAGACGGTCCGATGTATTTAGTCACAAATTCGAAGTCAACTGTGTTTGATTACTCACCTCCAATGTCAAGCTCGCAGGAGTGCAATATCTCCCGTTAAACTATATACATGGCGTGCGAGAAGGATCGGAGGGATGACGGTTCGGTAGACTAAACAACAAATTGCCAAGAGGGTGAGGTGCATATCACATATTCAAACTCACAACGGTCATCCTAAAATTAGAGGACCCACGTTCAAGACCCCAAAAATCGAGATCATTAGACAGAGACCGTCAACAGTCAGGTCAAAACATCAAAGCACCCACCCTTTAACTCGCTTTTTGAACAATAAAAAGGGGTATGAGAGATATGGGATGGCAGGACTGATATTTTCCGAGCTCGTGTTTGGGTCCATGCGAACCGGGAGGAGGCCCTAAAGCAAGGTATCCGACTTAGATGTGAAAGATCACTCCGATCAACCTCAGATCAATAAGACCCCGAAAAAGGCGGTGGCTAAAAGCGGAGGAAATATTTTTTTGAGGACCGGGGATGTCATAGTAACATCCCCGGATGGTTCCCCGAGCAACGCAGGCCAAGGGATGGTGTCTCTGTAAAGGGCGGACATGTGCGCCATGGCTGGGACAAAGCCGTTATGTCGGGGACATCATAGTTATGTCAGAAGACATCATATAGTTTCGCAACAGGCACTGGTCGCGAGTCTAAGTGATCCCAGCCGCTTCGCCAACCGTGATAAGCGCAGCCACGTGCTTGGCGAACGCGGTTGGTCACGAGCCTAAAGAGTGACTTCCAATTTAGTGATCCGCTGAGGCGCGGGTGCTCGCAAAGTGTGACACATAATCACGCTTACGCACGGCCTGTAAAATATGCCTTACATGGGCCCCTCCGCTGCCTTACAGTAAATTACATGGCCGAGGACCAATTTTACGCAGCACTACTGGAGAAGCGGCCATACTGCCATTTCGACCAAGTGTTCATTAATTTTCCATTTTTGATACACCGAAATGGCCGAAAATTTTCCTTTTGAATGTGGTGATTTTTAAAGACCTCAGAAAACTCCGGTGTCACGCGTCACTTGAACTCTTGGTCGAAATGGTACAGCATCCATCAATTGTCCAATTAGCCTGGCACGTTTCCCTGCTAAAGCTGCTGCAGGCTGCCCTTCTGTTGACAAAGTGCGGACAGTGACACCGGAATGCCAAGCTTGGAAGGGCTCAGTACCCACTCATCACAGGAGAGAGGGCGCGCGAGTTGGGAGTGCGCGCAATTAGGCTCGTGGAACCAGCCGGTCCCGTGATGAGTGATGCCATCGTAAACTCGACAATCTCTGGGACCGGCTGGGCCCCCACGTCGCCTGTTCGGCAGATGACTGATCTCCACGCCATTTCAGACGCTTGACTTGGAAAAAATGAGGAAACGGCGATTTTGCACTGCAGAACCTCGAAGGTTTCGACCCCAAGTGTATTAGTGAAAAATGGATAACTTTTATTTCTCTATCCACTGGCATCAAGTTGTTTTTTTCGGTGAAAAGAAATATTACAGGGGTCTCATTCGATAGAGAAGAAAAAGTTATCCACTTTCTGCTAAGCCACTTGAGGACGATTTCTAGGAGGTTTCGGACGCGTTTTTTTAAAGTCAGAGCTCTGAAATGGCGGGGCGAAAATCCATCACCAAAACAGGCGACGTGCGGGCCCAGTCCGTCCACGAGGTTACCGTTTTGTTGTCATTTCCATCATATTTGTCCTGATGTTGTATGTATTTGGTTTCTTCCCAATCCGTCCTCGCTTACTGTGTCTTGTGACCGAGTGGACGTCGACTGGCCCCTGCGAGTCTAGCGCGCAATTGCTAACTTACGAGACGCAGATATCCATCAATTGTCCATCAGCATTTGACAGTTGGAGCTAATAGGAGACCATACGACTTCTGATACAATGTGTCACCCTCTTTATTTCACCCTCTTTATGACGTGGATTAGGCCTCTGTGAGGCGGGAGCTGAACCTTAGTCTGATTCCAAAAATGCCCACATACCGGAATTCGCTGAGTTCTGCATCTTAACTTGATCAAGTTTGGCCATCACTTCATCAAGTCGGAGCTTGTACCGAGTCGCGTGAAGTAAAAAAGCGGGGGCTTCCACTTTGACCGATTCCAAACACCCCATTCACCACAATGAAGCTCATGATAATTTCTGCATATGAAACCATGACCTCTCCTCTTGCGTTTCCGACACAACTTAATTTTATGATGCACAGTCGGAGTCCAAAATCAGTATGATCCGAGCCGTGGCATTGTCGTGTTGAGATGTTTGACTGTGGGCTGCATCACCCAAAATATTCATAAAAGATGGGGGCTCTTAATTTTTGTAAAGTAAAATAGCTATAAATCAGTCCAGGTTTTTCAGTTTCCCAAAAGCGTGGTATGGTTTTCCGACGTGGTGGAATCTAACTTCTCGGGATCGATAGGCTATTGTAACGTCAATGTAAAGATAGAACACCGCATGAATACAAAACCGTACCTGCTATCTTGGTGCCACTGCCATGTCCACGTCGATGTCCAACCCATCCAGCTCGAGATGCCTTTCAGTCAGCAAGTTCACCTTCCCCTCCGGAACCAAGTCGTAAAACCAGGACAACCGTTCTCTGGAATAGGCCTTGGTTATTTCAGCCTTTAACTCGGTGCGCTTCAATTCGGCTCGAAGTTCTTCAGATATATGATTCCGGATGCGATCGAGCCGGAAGGGGCGAAGTATGCAGAGACCGCTAAGCCGCCGGACGCGCGAGAGCATGACATATGCACTCTGTATCGACACACAGCTTGCGAGATCGATGCAGCAGACATCCAGTGACCGACCCTGGGCATTATGGGATGTAAATGCGAAGGCGGGGATAAGAGGCACTTGGGACCGGGTCGCGCTGTAGACGCTTTCGGAGTTCGGGAGGCGAAAATGAATAGTGATGGTTATTGGTTTGAGTGTTACGCGGTGCGGATGAGGCGCGTCAGGCTTGCTGTTTTTATATGCTCTGAAATCCACGTCGGCCGAAATGGCATAGCGGCGACCTTCGATCTCTTCAAAAATGACGGAGACCAAGGTGCCTGAACTGCCGTTCGAAATCCCGAGCTCTGTCGCAATGTTTTCTGTGCAGAAGACTGGCATCCCGGGGAACGTAAGGCACCTAAAAAACCAAGTGAGTGGCAAAGCCGTGATCAATTCTGGATTCAATACCTTCCCACCCAGATCATTGGCCTCTTTGACAGGCACGGCCCACGCCGCCTCAGCAGCCAGCCCGGCGAGCTGCTGCCGCTTCCCCCCTCGACCCCTGGTATCTCTTGAATGGTAAACATGGCATCCTTGGCCAGTCGCCGTGGCGAAGGCCTCAGCCATATTGAGATTGTGATGATCTCGGGCTACATTCGTATATACAATCAATGGGCATGCGCGATGCGGGTCGTCAACCCATCTTTTGATATTGGTGAGATCTTTTGTTTTTGCGCTGCATTCTTTGCTCGATAACACATATTTATCCAGAATTTTCTTGTCCTCCTCGTTGCAAAGCCCTTTACGAAGCCGTTTTAGAATTTCGATCAAAAGTGGGTCATCCTTTTGTCGCATTATCTTCTCCAACACGACAACATGCTCAATCTGGTGGCCCTTTGACATCTTGGCGGATACGCTCATTCAAGTCGTTCAAATTGTTATTCATATGGCACCGAACAAGCTCGCGGGCGAACAAAGAATTTACACCTTTCCCTGGCGGAGGTAGCTGGCAGGGATCGCCACAGGTCGCCCAATTGAGTCCCCCACACAGGCGATCTGTAACACCCTTTCCCATGCACAGGTATTCGGAAATTCGGGCCACATCTGCTGCACCGAGGAAATATATTTCATCCAAGATCAGTGTCTCTAGTGGTGAGATTCGTTCCTCGAGGCTCGTGCGTAGACTCGGCGTCGACTTCATTTTGGCAGGAGATACTCGCAAGCTTGCTTCGGAATGGATTGTACAGCCTCCAATGTCGCTGGCAACGACACCGGTTGGTGCCGTCAAGCGTAGCCTTTCGGGGCGCCCAGTGATTTCGTAGAATTCCTTCCAGGCTTGGAATATAACTGATTTTCCTGTGCCCCCGGGCCCAGTGCAAAGCAAGGTCATCGGTGTCTCTTTTTTCCCAGTGTGGAGCTCTCGTCAAATTTTATCAGCCAACAGAAGAAACGCTCTTGTTTGCTCATCGTTCAAGGTATGTTTAATGACAAGGGCAAAACACAATTGCTGATATGGCAACAAAGACGGCCATGGCGACTGATTTGAGTGTGAATCTAACTTCGTACGAAAGTATTCATACAATTCCTGGGCCCTTTTCACCTCGTCTTGCAGAGTCGTACGCAACGCATGTGGTATTTGCTCAGATAATGCACGGATACGGTGAGGATTATTTTCGCTTTGCTCAGTTGCGCGGAGACGATGTTTTATCAGCGAGTTCTTCTCTGTCAAAGATTTTTGCTCGCCATGCTGGCTTTGATTACATCATCCTCGTCACCGATTCGTACTCTCCCGTTGAATCCAGCCATCAACTCGACATTTGTGCCACTTTTCACGGAATAAAACCCCATCTTGTCTGCTTCAGAGACAATCAGTTCGGCGTCTCGCGTGGATCTTGTATTCTTGACAAGAGCCGCAGTATCCAAGTCATCTGCATCAATAGATGTCTGCATCGCGTTCTCCCATACTGGGTCATACTCATCGGTGCCTTCATCCTCAAAATTCATGCCTGAACTCTTTGCTTGTCGCATCAATTCCGCAAGTCTCTTTCCACGCTTTGCGGCATAGTCAAATTTTGCGTCTCGAGTTTGGTGCAACAGTTGCATGTTCAAAGTCACTTGAACATGTTCTGGGGACATAGACTTTCGCAATTTGTCCAAAGCGTCAGTCCAGCTTGTTTCGGGAGATTTTAGGGGTGAGGACTTGACCGGTGACCATGGCTGAAATAATGCTAGAATCGCCACTGCATATTTGAGTTGATATGCGTCCATGTCGTTTCGAGGCACTCGGTAACCCATGAGAACAGGTACCACGGGAACTGACCGCTTCTTTAAGCACTGAGAGGTCTGCTGGGCATGTCCAGATTTAAATTAAGGTATACAAGAGCGCGGTGGGGTGCTTCGCACCCCACCACTTCGGTTGGATGCCGGAGGATTGATGGCGGAGTTTAAAATGGCTTCAGACAGACAGACACACGTAATTTTAATAAAGGGATGATGCTTCGCTGTGTTTTCGATGTTGGCTTTCTTTCTCTGGTGTAATTTCTCAACATATCCCAGAGGCAACATATTCTCGAGCTCAGGCGGGTCGAAAGAAATAGTCCTCGAATAGCCTCGAGTATTTCTTATCGGTGGAAGTAGGTTCAGTTTCAACCGATTCGAGCGTTCCGGGAAGGAGGGTTACGAGCGAATCATCTTCATCATCGGGAACAGTCAGACGCTGAGCACCGTCATCCAAACTTTCATCCTCATCATGAACATCTGATTTGGCTCCCGATTCCTCAGTAAATATGTCTCGGGCAATGTCTCTCAGAAGCGATGACTACCAATATTCTTGGTACTCATCTGACGTGTAGCGGTTCTTTCTACCCAACAAATGACTGGCCGTTTTGCGCCCACTGAGCTCTCGTTTGCCAACAAGTTTATTTGTGGCTTTCACCATTATCAAACGGCTCATTTCCGCACTGTCTATCGCACCATCGATGTCCTGAGGAGGGTTCTCCTGCAAAGCTTTAATTGAAGCACACAAGGCAGAAAAACACAATCGAAGTATCCAACTGCAATTTAACAGTATAATTGCACATTTATTCGACCATGGCCATTGCCACAGGACCAGAGGCCATCTGTTTCAAGTCGGTGTTACATCCAAGACAAAGAGTTGCGGTCGGATTGTGACCATTCAAGTTTCCGTTTTCACATCTGATTACCAAGTCGTCGTCGTCGTCAAAATGAGTTTCGGAAACAAGAGGGCGGGGCAGCTGAAATCTGCAATCATTGTCGGGATCAATGTGGGACTGGATACGTCGTGGAATATGTTTAAAGCAGGTGGCATTATGTCCGTGAACCAGACCAGTATTTTCGCACAAATCACGGTGTTGTTGGTCGCGTTTTTGCTCATAGTTTTCAGTGTCCGGATCTAAAGGTCGACTCAAAACAGGCCGTTGTTTTGCATCACCCTCACCGGCGACATAGGGAACTGTGTTCTTTGGAAAACTTTGGCAAATTATGTCGTCGTACCATTCGGTGAGCTTTTGCTTGAATTCGGGATCTGCGTTCATTCTGTCTTTCATATCAAGGGGAGAAGCTGGAGCTCCTTCAATCCAGATCAAAATGTGGAGATGAAGTGAGCCGCGAACTTGTGCTTCAACCACTGCGTACCACCCTTTAACTTTCCCAAGGATGCCCTATCTTTGAAGCTCGATCTGTACCGAGAATTATCTCCAAAAATTTTGTCACCATCACATGGAAGAATTGAGCTCCTGCGACTGGGTTCTCAGCCAAGATCTTTCCACGTGTACTTGATTCTTTGGTTGCAGGGCCGAGGGCCGAGAAAATCTTGTCCAGATCAATTTCACTTCCGGCGAGAAGTTGAGCAATAGGATTATGAGACTCTGCAGGATTCACCGTCCCAAAAATATGGGGCAATCCCTCACACATTATCTTGCCATGCAGTTGTTGCTTCATGCTATTCACGTCACCAACAGATCCTGGAATATGGTCAGATACGTAACTGAGGTATTTCATGAGCTTTGACGCTGCCTTCTCCCCTTCGGTCTCGGGTTTTGCAAATGCATTTTGTTCCAGCTTCGCTTGATAACTGGCCATTGTATCTGTGTCGACATGCTGAATGAGCTCTTTCACGACAGGAAACCATGAACGATTCGTAGCGAGACGACATTTGAAGGATGACTGCCGACGTTGTATGATATTATTCATGATGAATATGAATGACTTGTGAACTTGAAAACGCCGATCCGCAATGGTCAATAAATGTTGAACGTGTGTCAAGGTGTCAACCTCCCGGAAACCCAGGTCGCGTGCAAACACACTACTATTCTTGTCAACAAGTCCGACACCGCAGGGAAAAAGTGTGGGCCACAGCCAGCCGAAAACCTTCGGATTCTTTGACGTCGACAAGGGTGTATTCCCCGAAGGAAATTTGACAAAACTTGTTTCCTGTTTTTTTAACGTCCGAAGCGCAGCTAGTTTTCCTCTGCTTGTATGTACTCTCAACATTGTCTGCATCCACAAGGGTCGTTGAAGTCAGCTCGAATGTATCCGAGTTTTCGAAGAGTTCTGTGTTTGCTTGATCAGAGTAGGAGGTATACGATGACCCCTGCTGACTCTGAAGAATCCCAGGAGAATGACGACTATGAAGAGTTTGATTCTCAAGCTGCAACGTCGGTCTGGGGTTCCTAAATCACATAAACAGCTGTTTCGATCAATTAGTATTTGATTCGGTATTTTTGATACAGGAAACCAGACCAGTCAAGAAAAGTTGCGACACATGAGGAACTCGACCGATTACGCCTAGCTATTTAGCTATTGGTGAGCAGATAGCTAATCAGTGCTGGTATCTAAGATATGAGAAAACCCACCCACCGCCTAGATAGCCCAGTAGCTAACTCCTTTTCTGTTGAGCAGCATAGCCTGCGGTCCCGCCACATCCTCTGCAATCCATTTCAAGAAACTGCTTGACTTGGTGTTGCTGAACTTGTCTGCGCACGACTAGTGCTGGTCGCATAGGCCATTTACGGCCTAAGAACTAGTATAGATATCTATATTGACATCTCATACGAGTAGATACAGGCGATAAAAATTGTTCACATATGTGCCTCGCTTTAGCTGCGGCTATCCCGGACAGCCATCAATAAAAATTATGCACATATGTGCCTCGCTTTAGCTGAGTCTGTCCCGGACAGCCATCAATAAAAATTATGCACATATGTGCCTCGCTTTATCTGCGGCTGTCCCGGACAGCCATCAGCACAGGCAATAAAAATTGTGCACATATGTGCGTCGCTTTAGCCGTGGCTGTCCCGGACAGCCATCATCAGAGGCGATAAAATTTCTGCACGTCTGTGCCTCGCTTTAGCTGCGGCTGTCCCGGACAGCCATCAGCAGGGGCGATAAAAATTCTGCACGTATGTGCCTCGCTTTAGCTGAGGCTGTTCCGGACAGCCATCAATACAAATTATGCACATGTGTGTCTCGCTTTAGCCGCGGCTGTCCCAGACAGCCATCAGCAGAGGCGATAATAATTCTCCACGTAATATATGTGCCTCGCTTTAGCTGCGGCTGTCCAGGACAGCCATCAGCAGGGACGATAAAAATTGTGCACATATGTGCCTCACTTGAGCTGAGGCTGTCCTGGACAGCGATCAATAAAAATTATGCACATATGTGTCTCGCTTTAACTGCGGCTGCCCCGGACAGCCATCAACACAGGCGATAAACATTGTTCACATATGTGCCTCGCTTTAACTGAGGCTGTCCCGGACAGCCATTAATCTTCTCTGCTGATGGCTGTCCGGGACAGCCGCAGCTAAAGCGAGGCACAGATGTGCACAATTTGTATCGCCCCTGCTGATGGCTGTCTTGGACAGCCGCAGCTAAGGCGAGGCACATATGTGCACAATTTTTATCATCCCTGCTGACAGCACGCAGCTGAAGCGAGGCACATACGTGCAGAATTTTATCGCCTCTGCTGATGGCTGTCCGGGACAGTCGGGGCTAAAGCGAGGCACCTATGTGAACAATTTTTATCGTTTGTGTTGATGGCTGTCCGGGAGAGCCGCAGCTGAAGCCAGGTACATACGTGCACATTTTTTATTGCCTCTGCTGATGGCTGTCCGAGACAGCCGCGGCTGAAGCGAGACACACATGTGCATAATTTGTATTGATGGCTGTCCGGGACAGCCTCAGCTAAAGCGAGGCACATATGTGCACGATTTTTATCGTCCCTGCTGACGGCTGTCCGGGACAGCCGCAGCTGAAGTGAGGCACATACGTGCAGAATTTTTATCGCCTCTGCTGATGGCTGTCCGGGACAGTCGCGGCTAAAGCGACGCACATATGTGAACAATTTTTATCGCCTGTGTTGTTGGCTGTCCGGGACAGCCGCAGTCAAAGCGAGACACATCTGTGCATAATTTGTATTAATGGCTGTCCGGGACAGCCTCAGCTAAAGCAAGGCACATACATGCAGAATTTTTATCGCCCCTGCTGATGGCTGTCCGGGACAGCCGCAGTGCAAACCAAACGGAAATGGTTCGAAAACTGTTTTACACCATTTGAAACTGTTTTCAAACGGTATTTCCACACGGTCCCCCGGATAGGCTATCTACTGACCTTGGAGCACAGATTCAAGATTTTAATGGACTTACTTGCAATGAGTACCCTTCCCTCTTGTCTAAAAAAACTTTCCTTGGAGTAGAATGAAGGCGGATCTGGGTTGGCGCGTCCGACGGAGATAGCGTGCGCCATCAATGATGCCCGAATTTGAGCTACAGTTCTGGACAAAAAAAGTCCGCAAATAACCTGTAGCCTTATTCAGAATTAATTTAGACCCAAATTTAATTTTTTTGAACTCAGCTTGGCTCAAAGAGTCTAAAAAACATGCTCCGAGATTTTTCCCATGACAAAAGTGCGGCCGCCAAAATTTTGGCCGAGATCCAAATCCCAGATTTCCAATTGGAGGCATTTGACAAAATCGGATTTTTCTAGCACAGCCACATTACGTTATTACGTTACTTCTCCGCGGCCTTTTCAAGTTCAATCACTCTCTCGAGTGATGCATCTAGTGCATCAAAAGCATGGTTTGACACTCCACGGTGCCGCTTTTTCTCCTTCACAGCCCATTCTGCTGCTGTCCCTAGTATCAGCGCTGGTGACAGTTTTTGACAGATCAATCAAGCAGATGATCAAGGAAAGAACTTTTTTTTTTGGCACAACCGCTCAGAACTGTACATCCCGTGTACTGGTCATCACATGGTGAGCAAGGTGAGGAATAACATATGTGAGTGGTTTTGAATTTTCACAACCGTTTAAACTATTTGTTTCCATGACACCTACCGTGAAGGCCGCATTTTCTTCGAGCTCAATATGCCGAGCCGGACATGGCGGAAGTCTTGCCGGACCTAATAGCTGACGACGATGAAGTCGAACATGTTGTGCTTGTCCACGATGAGTCGACTATCCATTTGAATGACTATCAAAACAATCACTACTGGCTCAAGGAGGGTGAACAGGTGCTGAAGAAGAACGGTCGTGGTCGTTTGATCATGATCGCCGCATTTTTATGCGAACGTCACGGCCTCCTTGCACTGCCCGAGGAGATGGTCGCTGAGAACGAAAAGCTCGCAGCACACCTTCATCTTGCTATCACGAACTCGACGGTCGTGATATATCCGACACTACACAATTGTGAAAGGGATAAGCATGGAGGGATATGTACCACGTACTACGCGATTGATGCACTGTCTCGGGATTGTATGAATCCTATCAGTGCTTTTTCAATAAGTTACACTCACAAACGATCAAGCTTGCAACAATTCGTCCGAGGAACGTCGGCGGAATTGAATTCCGGTTGCGCAACGACATTACTGAATTATCCTGGTAAGAGAGAAATCAAGGGGATTGAAACACACACATATGGGAGGGCGATGGACTTAGCAGGAGGGACAATGTAAGCACCGTTTAGACGGGCTTGGAACATGGAACAGATGATTGAACAGGTAAGTCCGTCTTTACAATGAATGAATTTACTCTGAGGAATTTTTGACAGCTTATCAAGGCGATACTGATAGCTCACCGTCTCTTCCCCAATGCGATCATTTTCGACCTCGTCAACAAGTTCCGAGTCGGACTTGTCGGAAGACGATTCTTCTTCTTCTTCTCGGGCTGGAACTGTTCTCGGCCGTTTAGCGGGAAGAGGACCGCCTGAGGCAGCAGAGACAGCCGGAATTTCCAGAATCTCGTCATCGGACACAGAGGGGATGGAGGGAGCCCGAGAACGTTTACCGGCCACCGAGAACATGGCGGAAATGCTCTGCTGCTTCTTATCCGAGGTGCTGGAGCCCCGGGATTTAATTGCGTCGATTTGGCGCTTCAGTTCTTCGTGCGAGATGCTCAACGAGCCGCTTTCAAACTCGGAGCTTCTTGGTCCTCTCCCATATTGTGCGCTGAGAAGCTCCACCGACCCCGTAAGGCCCTCGTTTCTTGCCTTGAGGAGATTCATATGAATCAGATATTTATATTGTTCATTTGGGGCGGGCACACCTCGTTGGTTATCCATCGGCCCAGCCAGGCGGTGCTCTATACGTGGCGAGGCTCCGCTGGCGTATTACCTTGATGTTCACATCCGCGACGAGACGCGTGACATCTTCGTCGAAGCACTGTCCGAAAAGGATATCGGCGCTGATGCGTTTCTCGGCACTCCTCTGCTTAATCTAGCTCTTTTCTCGGCATTCCTCTCCATCCGTTCGGCATATGTCCTTGGCTTTGGAAGCCCCGCCCAATCCTCCTGGTAATCCGGGTCATTCTCAGCTTGATTCTCAGACTCTGAATCAATTTCCCATGCCAGATCCGTGTCGGCGTCGCTGTCAGAGCAAGGGTCCATCTACAAAGTGAACTCCGAAACTCGACCTAATTTGGGCGTGTGAAAACAATCACGTGTGGCATCAAAAACTGACGGGTTTTCCTGTTCTGCGATCAATGTTCCTTGGAACGGGACTCAAGGCTACCCGCACCCCCAGATTCGGACTCGGAATCATAGCGTCCGTCGCCCTCTTGGCCGGCGAGTACATCTACGAGCTCATGGGCCTACTCTCCGTTGACGGAAATGCGGTGCATATGCGCCTCTCTGAAATCCGCGCTGCTGACAAAACTGTGCGAATTTTATCCAGCCCACTCTGCATGTTGAACCATGATTGTAATCCAAACGCTGAGGTAACCTAGCTATTTGAGCTTCCCTCCATTTTTCTTTCTGCTTTTGATGTACAAAAGGCTAATACTTTTATCGAACGCTGTTGTGCAGTATGAATCCATCACTGGATCCGATTGGGTCTCATAGTCCGCACCCTTCGTTCTATCGATTCCGGAGACGAGATCACCCTGCGCTATTCTGATACTGCCGATTACTTCGATGATGTGGGACAATGCCCATGCCACACGTGCTGCCCATCTCCAGTCGCAGGGAGCCTGGTTACTCACTCTCCTCAGCACGCACCGCTCTCGTATCGGTGGGGCAAACAAAATACTGCAAAATCCACCTGACACGGCGCGGGATTCGCCTTTTGCTTTGCATCTGTTTAAATAAGGATGCAATCGCCTGGAAAGCTCTGGAGTGCACCAAAAAGGAATCTGAGGACACAGTTCTGCTTGGAATTCGGCTGGCTATCACCCAGCAGAATCGAGAGAGAGAAGGCCGTTTAGAAAAGCTTTGAGGCGATGAACAAGGGAGATGGAGTTGCCGAACAGAAGGATTTTTTCCCTTGTGTCGAGGACCCACGCGATTTCAGGGAATACCTATCCATCGACGCCTGAATGCAGCTGACGGAACACTCCGGAGCTTTCCAGGTGATTGCGTCCTTGTTTAAACAGATGCAAAGTAAACGGTAAGTCCCGAGACGTGTCAGGTGCAATTTGCACCGCAAATTGCAGCGGTATTTTCCGAGACATGCACCAGCTCAGCAAATTTCATTGCAGGAGCCCATTTGAAGCCGGTTTTAAATCTGCCTCTGATCGTGATTTTCGCATTCGGACCCACACCGGACTCGATTGGCCCGACAACAAGCTTCAGACGTTGACGGACATCGTCCACGATCCGAAATGCCAGATCATCATTGCAACGAACGGGCTAGCGCAGGGCAACGACATCAAAGTTATGAAAACTGTCATTCAAATCGGCGAGCCTGAGAGCGCCGAGATTTACGTTCAGAAGCCAGGCCATGCACGCCCATGTGTCCAAAATCCCCTCGCCATCTTCTACATCTCTAGCAACCGCATGGAGCTTGCAGAGAAAGTAGTTCAGCAGACAGATGCTGAGAACGATGCCGATGCGAAGACGGCAGGGAGTTCTGTTCTCAGGCTGAACAACGGGTTTACGGAAGACAAACAAGTAGTACTGCAGAGGGTGGTTATCCTTACAGAATTCTACAAGATGCCGACCGAGCACACAAAAATTCCAGGGGGGTCAGACGCACAAGACGCTGGCAAAACGTGGACTGGCCGGCCGATTGTATGGCGTGTCGGAGCCTCAAGCTTCGTACTGCGCGGACATACGATCGGGTCTATCCGTAAAAATACTCGAGGATCTTAGACTCAAGTGTTCCTCAAGACCACTTAAAATCTCTGTAAAATGTATCTCATGCTGCGCCGTTCTCTGTCCTTCTCCCCCACGCAATATTCCGCTTTGTGTCAAGCTCCTGTTCAAAATCGCCACGCCAATCCCAAACACGGCATTTCGTAGTAATTGTCCAGTCGTGCTTCAATGCTTGCACAAGTGACAAGATGAAATCATCGGTGCTATTCACCTGCTGCGCTGACGATCCTCACGGTGCAGCGTTCGTTTTGAACATGCTGACAACGGCATCTCCGTGCATCCGAGACTCGGACAGGTGTGAATTTTGTTATTTCTACTAAGCGCTCGCCCTCAAGTGTCCTGAGGTTGGCAGGATCATCTGTGCGTGGTTTATGGCACGTTTTTCAACTAATCTCCATTCGATTGGGCCCTCCGGGGGTAATCCGAGCATGACCTGTGGTGCGCTTTCATCGCTATTGACTAATCCATGGCTCACTTTCTCTCTCGCGCGGGGATTTTGCCAGCCCATTATTGAACCCCGGCCGTGATGAGAAGTGTTGAAACTCGGTCAGTTTAGGGGCAGCATTGTTTTGTTTCCAAATACAAAACTTCTGAGGTGGGTGGATTCCCGGCATCCAGTACAGGCCACATTGGCTTTGCGCGGGTGGTGAGCGTGGATGACTTATTTTGCATCCGATCATGAGGGTATGTTCCCAGAGATGGTCACAATGAATTCACGACTAAGAATTAATGTCCCACAAGCTCGGACTTTATGGTACTCAACTACATTATTGGTTCACACCATGTGTTGCGCTCCAAAGTGGGCAAAAGGTCGCAATTCGGCATGTGATATCAACATCTGGAAGAAGCGACGCACTCCATCCAGGGTGATAGCCAGTGAAATTTCAGTTTGGAAACTGTGTCCTCGGATTGGGTCCCAAATAGTACCCATTCCACTTCTGTACGAACAGGAAACAAAATACTCCCAAATATAGAAATATTGAACAACTTGGTTCGCCGGTGGTTAATTTTTGTGTTTGTTTCCCAGAGTACGCAATTTATGTCCACGAACATGATTCCACAGAAAAATCGGTACCCATTCCACTTCTGTACGAACAGGAAATAAATACTCCCAAATATAAAAATATTGAACAACTCGGTTCGCCGGTGGTTAATTTTTTGTGTTCGTCTCCGAGAGGACTCGCTTCAGACCCACGAACATAATTGCACAGAAAAATCGGTACCCAGTCCACTTCTGAACAAACAGGAAGCAAATTGGTACCCATTCCACAGAGCCCGTCGAAAAAATGAGTGCTGCCATTGGAATGGCCACAGTAGACAATCCTGATAGAAATAGTATGTAGTCGAGGCTGGCAGATCAAATACCCAAATGGGGTGCAACAAATCCATTCAACTGAACTTTTTCAGTGTGCAGTGGGCCTGAAACTGAACAGATTTTTGGCGGGCCATGTGCGTTGGAAAGCCAGCGGAATTCTGAGTCGAAATGCTCCCACACTCGGTGGGAACGGTGTATTTCTGGATGAGTTATGACACTCAAAAAGTTCAGTTGAAGGGATTTGTTGCACCCCGTTCAGGGACAGATTCTACAGAGGTGCGGGGCAGTTGTGAGGATGGTGAAGGGCGAAAGCAAGGTGATCGGAGACAGTAAGATGCACGGAAGCAAAGACAAACAGGGCATGGTAACGATCGAGTCGGACAGACAATTACTGGTTTCAGTCCCGGATGCCTCCGGATCCAGGAATGATACATATGCCCACTAACTTGTTTAGTGGGTCCTCAGGTTTTTTGGATGTATAGACTCTCCGCCAAATTTCTATTTTCTGCCTGCTGATGGGAAGGTGACCCTGCCGCAGGTTCGAATCTCACCGTTGTTTTCGTCAATTCTTTTTCCTGAATTTGCTCAGAATGGCGTAATTTATTTGACCATGTTTGCCGCCGTCAGCCCGCCGCTCATTTCTCACTCTCATCAGCGTCCTATACCAAATGAGGGCCAGAGGTCCTAGTAATCTGTACAAAAAATATGATGGATTCTGCTGAGGGTCGATTTGTAGTTTACGGCACTATTTGGTGCTTTTAAACATGGAAGATACCTTTAATGCCCTATTATGAGTGTAAAAGATGCCTCGGATGACTTGAATCAATGCTACAGAGTCTCTGGTCGTTGTGGAGGCAATTTGCCATCGAAATCTGCCGTTTAGCAGGCGGTGCAAACAAGTGCAAAGGGACATTTGATGCGCGCCAGTTGCCTGTCACCACAGTCGAGTTGTTCACATGGAATAATATCATATGGAATATTCGCTATATGGAATGACTTTTGAGCAGCTCCCGAGGTCGGACAAGCCAATTATTCCACCAACCGAGCTCCGGAATATGGAATAGCCTTTCGAGGTCGATATTCCATTGTGCGGGTGGCCGAAAATGGAAATTTTTGCGAGCCAAAGTGAATTTGACGCGCCATTGTGCTAAAATAAAATAAGCTTGCTCTCTTGCCACCACCATGGCACCCACCGAGTCTCAGAAGAGTCGAAAAGTCCGTGAAAGAGACAAGAACCCACCCAAACCGAAGCAACCAGCTAAACCAGGTCCAGAACCCGCCAAAAACCTGCCCCGCACATCTGCTCGTTATGAAAGGGACGAGCGGCGCGAGGATCTCACCTACAGCAACTGGGTGGACGTCTTTGACTATTGGGATGAACACCCAAAGATGTCCCAAATGGCCGTTGTCAAACATTTTTCTTCTCGGCCAGATGCCGAGGGTGGCAAACTCTTATTCCAGCAGCCTGCTACTCGAAAGGGTGCTTGGGTTTCGACCGGATTTCGAGGCGGCTTTGCCTTGGGGGAACCAGCTGCGCAAGTTTCGCAGTGAACTGAAGCAGGAGATCGAGGAAAACAAGGTTCAGACACAGATATCATCGTTCTTCAGCCCAGTAGTGTAAACGAATTTATTTTTTGGAAAATAATAAAAAAAATGTCGTCTGGAATAATCGTCATATGGAATAGCCCCTGGGCCTCTCCCGAGGGTATTCCATATGAGCAACTCGACTGCATATGCATAAGAAAAATTACAGCTCCGTTCAAAAACGGGGATTACATCAAAAACAAAGGCACCAACTAAAAACAAATCAAGGTTGGGAGACCGAAAAGCGGCCGACCAACCGCTTGTACTTTCTAGAATCTTACAGTCAACCAGCGAAGTCTACATTGGCGACAAAAGTAATTGGCGCCCCCGTAGCTGGCCGTCATAGCTAATTAGAAAATAATCATGCTCATTCACACAGGCTCGTAGGGTGCGGCTTCAGGTTGGAGGACCAGTTCGTGCTGGACCAGTTCTCGGGCGCCTCGCAGAACCTCGCGGGGGAGGGCATCTTGAGCGTCTCGTGCGAAAGGATATCGCGCAGGAGGCGAAGGACACCAAGAATGGGATCGCGATCAACCTATGAGCATTGAGGTGGCGGTAGCAAGGGAGGGTTTCGTTGATTAGACTCGGATGGTTCCAGGTTGAACGCTGAGTTGTTGACGGAGGATGAGACGCATGAGGTGTTGTAGTGAGGCTGCTGTTCATTCCAGAACTCTAAAAATTTCCGGCTGCTCTGGGGTCTGAGCTCAGAGAATTGGCTCGAAACTATCCACACCCACAGGGAGTCAAGCGCAGTGAAACTGTGTTGCACGAATCCTACGCTGGCTGAATGGACAAAGAGACGTTGAGTTACGGATCTTAAGAGCAGGATGGTGGCACAGAAAATCGATGTGTTTGCTACCAGCTTTGGGCGAAACTGGTATTGTCGAGGATACGCTCAATCTTGGAGACGGGCCACTGGGGCTGGTGGATCCTGAGATGATCATGCACGAGCACTGGACACATGGGCTTGTTCTGGAAGACGAGAGCGATTCTGAGTCGCGCGACGGAGGAGACGATGGTGACGAGATCCGAGAGGAGGACAGTGATGCAGAGAACTCGGACGAGGAGCCGGATATCTTCGATTGGGATAGCTTTGAAGCGCCAGGGCTTTCGGCGTGGGACTCGCTTGGGGAGGCGTATGACGCCGAGGCAGCTATTGGTATGTCCGCTCTGTCTCTTCCGGCGAAATATCTGAAGTTCTAACATGCTTTTTGATCCTCAGCCCATAAACTCAGCGCTTACGACTTGGCTATTTGTAAAGCATTCTCGTATAAAGTCCAAACAAATACGACGGACAGGGCATTCAAAAAAAACACCGTTAGCCTTTCCCCAGACCCCTCCTCTTCCCAAACTCGACACCATCCGGTCCCGCGTCAATTTTCTCGCGGGTTTCAAGCCGCAGACATATGACTGCTGCCCGAATTCCTGCCTCTGCTATGTTAGGCCCCATGCCGACCTCGAAAAGTGCCCGCACTGTGAAGAGAGCAGGTGGCGTGCAAACGGGAAACCTCGAAAGAAGTTCACTTACATCCCCATCATCCCTCGCCTCATCGCCTTTGCCAGTAATCAGGAAATGGCAGAGAAGCAGCAATACCGTGCTGAGCACTCGCACAAGCCCGGGCTCACAACGGATGTGTTTGACGGCTCGCATTACCGGTCCCTTCGCACGACAGCCGTTGAAATCAACGGCAAAAAGCAGAAATACAACTACTTCTCTGATCGTCGCGACGTTGCTCTGGGTGCATCCTGGGATGGATTCGCGCCGTTTTAAACGTCGCAAGAAGACCGCCTGGCCACTTATTCTTTTCAATTACAATCTCCCCCCCGACCTACGCTTCCTGCTACACTTCATCCTCGCGTTGGGCGTCATCCCTGGACCCAACAAACCCAAAGACTCAGACTCGTTCCTGTGGCCCGCTATACAGGAGCTGTTACGGCTAGCCGCGGGCGTGCGGGCATTCGATATCTTATCGGGCAAATTGTTTGCCCTGCGAGCGTATCTTATCCTCGTTTTTGGTGATATCCCGGCTGTCTCAATGTTCATGAGAATGAAGGGCCACAACGGTTTCTGCCCATGCCGAATGTGCAGGATTACTGGTTTACGCATACCCGGCGCTCGCGCAACCACCCACTACGTGCCTTTGGACCGCTCATGCCATCCTGACGTACAGGCAGATCCCACGGCTATCAAAAAATACGATCCAAATAACTTGCCGCTGCGTACTCAACAGGAAATAATCTCCCAAGGCAAGGAGGTCGAGGCCGCGACAACATCCGCTGAGGCAGAACGCCGCGCCAAAAAATCCGGCGTCAAAGGTGTTCCGATTCTATCGTATCTTCACTCCTTATCATTCCCCAACTCCTTTCCTTACGATTTCATGCACCTAATCTGGGAGAACCTCGTCAAGAACCTGACTTTGTTGTGGACGGGCGAATTCAAGAAGTTGGATGAAGGTTCCGAGGAATACGAGCTGGGCAAGGGTGTCTGGGAGGCTGTGGCAGCCAGTACTTCTGCCGCCTCGGATACAATCCCTTCTGCGTATGGAAGCCGTATCCCGAACATTGCAAAGGACCGCCCCAATGTATCGGCCGAGATGTGGTCCTTCTGGACTCTCTATCTAGGCCCTGTACTGCTGCGACGTCGCTTCAAGCGCCCCAAATATTACCGCCACTTTGTTCGACTGGTCCGTCTCTTGAACTTGTGTATGCAGTTCGAGATCACGGATGAAGAGATCGAGACTCTGCGAACGGGTTTCATTGCGTGGGTTGAAGAGTACGAAAGGTATGTTACGGCGATATTTTTGCGTTCGTTGGTACCGGCATTAATCTTTGTTCAGGATTTATTTCAGTACGATGTTAGCCGTATGGGTGTTTGCCCTCTGACCATCCACGCTCTACTCCACATCGCCGCCGGGATCAAGTTTTGTGGGCCCGTGTGGTGCTACTGGGCGTTTCCAATGGAACGCTTCTGCGGCAGTATTCAGCCGGGAATTCGGAAGTCGCAGATTTCCCTGGGCATCGATCGATAGATATCTGGTGGAAGTCGCTCAAACTGACCCAGATTAAGACCGTTTACAATGTTGCTCTGGAGCTATCCTTGACGGCTCCTGCTATCGATCCTCAAGGTTCCTTCTCTGACCCTGATTGTGAGTCATTCGCTAATTTGCTGCTCGTGTTAATTGCCCATTCGTCCTACAGATCCCACCTGCATCCTCTTGCCCCCAAAGTCTCCCAATCGACCCCAACACGAACGCTATTCGTTCAATTGCGATAGCTCTTTCCACCAGAACAGGTGGTAAAATTGGATCGATCACTAAGGCTCTCAAAGACGCGGTTATTGAAGAATGGGGCAAGGTGCGCCGTATTGATTCTGAGGCCGGAGACACAATGCGGTCCTGTTCTGTGGGCATCCTTGCCGAAGACAGCCGTGACGCGACCTACGTTCGGGTTTGTCTGTACCTATATTTCACTCTTGCCATTAGCTCATCTGTTTTATAACTTTCAACAGTACGAAATGTTGGTCGACCAAAATGCCCTATATCGGAATCGTGAAGAAGATTTCCAGCTTGAAACATTCTACGGGCAACTGGAACACATTTACCGTATACATCTCTCTGACGCTTGTCGCGCACTTGACACTGACGGCGCTACCACCTACATCCTTGCGGCCATTCGCACCTGCGTCTTGGAGCCTGAAGACCGTGATCTCGCTGGGCTCGATGTTCACTTCTACTCGCGGGCCGGAGCCCTGGACGTTATTGACATCACAACAGTGCAATCGCTGGTGGGACGCGTGAAGGATGTCAGTAACGAGTGGGCAATAATAGATCGAAGCGGTGTTCTGGCGCGAGCGGAATGGGATGGTGAGAACGATACTTGACCACATGTATGCTACCAGGCCATGCAAATGTATGCAAATAGCTCCGCAATCTCGTTTCGTCGACGTCCCGAAATTTAAAAATTTGATGGATGTGTATGCCTTTCAGTACAAGATAGGTTGACCTCAACATAGGTTGATTTTCAGCTCCTTAGGATCCCCCGCCCGACCGCATTAATATGAGTCAATGTTTGGTTGAAATCAGAAGGTTAATAACCATCCTAAATTCTAGGTTGAACCAACTCAACCTACAATCAGCCGGCAATAGGTTGAAAGCGATTATTCAACCTGAGTCAAGTTGAAAATCATACTTAGCTGGCTTCATAGTGGGTCTATGATCACAGACACAAGAATTTAACCCCCGGCGAAGCACATTTTGGAATATTTGATGGATTTTGGCCTAGAATACTGCATATTTTGCTTTCCTTCTAACAGAAGTGGAATGGGTATTATTTTTTCCACTGGACCATACTCCGCCCTCTCTAATGAGCTTATGAGAACGTGCACAGAAAAATCAACCCCTGGCGAAGCACGTCTTGGAATATTTTGTGGATTTTCGCCTAGAATGCTGCATATTTTGCTCTTCCTCCAAGCAGAAGTGGAATGGGCGTTGATTTTTCCATCACATC
The DNA here is from genome assembly GCA_029378375.1 of Mycena olivaceomarginata. Taxonomy (NCBI): domain Eukaryota; kingdom Fungi; phylum Basidiomycota; class Agaricomycetes; order Agaricales; family Mycenaceae; genus Mycena; species Mycena olivaceomarginata. The sequence goes on along the minus strand of JARKIC010000350.1, from coordinate 219,585 downwards.
CTACTCCGCCCTCGTGAAGGAGTCTGTGAGCGCAGGCACAAGAAATTTAACCACCCGGCGAAGCACCTTTTGGAATATTTGGTGCATTTTGGCCTGTATCTATGCTCCTCTACCATACTGACTCTTCCGTTAACTCCGGCCTGTTTCCCTTTAAAAGCACATCTTTTTTGGCCCTCTCCTCCTCCAACTGATAGCCAGGTGAAAACTGAGCAGGTTTACCCCCAAGAACATTAAAATCCGTTGAGGCTTGAGTCCACTGTGAGTGAGACAAGGTCTGACATTTCCAAACGCGTGATATTTTGAAAGGCGTGATATTCCCAAACGCGTGACCCTGGTCAGTGGCGTAGATAAGCGAGAGTCAAGGAAAAAGTCGGTGCCCATTCCAGTTCTGAACAAGGGAAATAGGACATGGCCGAGGCTGCTGTGCAAACTATATACGTCCCAATTTTTAGGGTCGGTTTCGTTTGACCTTACTGTAGCAAACAGAACATTCTCGATCCGCACCTTCGGTACTGCCAATTTCTGTAATACGGCCGCAGATTGTGTATGTATATACCATGATTTAAATGTATTGAGGAATACAATTCTATTCAACTCTCCGCTCTATACTAGATTTGAGCTATGAGGTATGTGGCTTATACGAGGACGTGGGGCCTTCTGGGACACTTGTCAGTCCATTGTATAAAAAAACTAGCTCAATCGAACCACTGTATCTAATAGTCTCTCGCAGACAGACACTTCAATATTACCTGATCTCGTACCTCGATATATTGAAGTCTGTTAGTAAGCGCGGGGGTCCGATCAGGGTAAAACCTTGTTACATAATCTGCACAGCCACGCCGCCGGTTTTCGATGTTTTGTGCCTACAGGATAGATAATTAAACTGGTTTTTGGTGCAGATGAATCTATATCAGTGCAATAAATGTTCCTGCCTGTTCAGATTTTTTATCTAGAGCTCAGAATCCAGATGGATGAAGCGCCGAAGCATGACATGTGACTATCCAATTGGGTTGCACTTCGAGCCTCAAATAGCAGTCTAAAAGTTCAAATAAATTGGAGGAGCTTTTAAGTGGTGAATAAAACATTCTGTATGCAAAGAATTTCTCGAAAATATTGATGCTAGTTTCGCGGTCGTCTTCCAAAGAACCGTGTGGCTGTGCTGATTATATAACAAGCGCTTACCCCAATCGGGACCCCCGCGCTTAACAACAGACTATGTATCTAATGTCCTGCACAAAAACTCGATATTTTCCGAATAACGCAATCTTAGTCATCCAACAAAATTTCGAACATGCAGGGCCCTCCGGAATCACAATGCAAATCTATTGGTTATATTTTCAGGGGTAAGAACTAAGATTGTAGTAGCCGTTCTGGTGAAAACATCAAAATTTGATGAAAAATCACCCACGCCTTAAGTTCCGCCCTTAGCTGTAAAGCCCATGATAAATCAGCCTTAGGGCATTTGAACTGCCACTATACCGGCGCGGTGTAAGTCATTGCTGGCGCTCAACTTTCATCCCAGACCCAGAAAAAAAGTAATCCATTTTACGTATTCCATGAGCAGAACCCGTGGCAGCAGCCATCGGCCCCAAAGCCGAGCAGCGACCCAGTAACAATGTTGATCTCTTCCAAACAATGGGACCTACGTATATTCCCGAAAGCCGAAGGGGGGTGGGAATGACTGTCCGAAAATGTATATAAGGGCTCGGTTTTGCAGGACAATTCAGCATCTCGCGCTGCTTCATGGCTGTGCCATTCTGTGCAAGCACAGCATGTTCATTTTCACAGTGTACAAAAGGCCAACACCCCTCCCACTTTTCACCCAGCTCTCCACCCTCGTGGTCGAAAGTGGGAGTGTGGGTCGAAAGAGAGAGTGGGAAGCATGGCTCCAACTGCACCTTCATTTCGGATTTGTACGTCAACACCTCCTGGTGCAGTACAGTGCTAATGTCTGTTTAATTTCAGTGAACCCCATCACCCGACCCTAGTGTCCCTTCCCACTCTCCACCCGGCTCTCCACCCTCGTGGTCGAAAGCGGGAGTCTGGGTCGAAAGAGAGAGTGGGAAGCATGGCTCCAACTGCACCACCATTTCGGATTTGTGTCAACACCTCCTCGTGCAGTCAGTGCTAATGTCTGTTTAATTTCAGTGAACCCCATCGCCAGACCCTAGCATCCCTTCCAACTCTCCACCCGGCTCTCCACCCTCGTGGTCGAAAGCGGGAGTCTGGGTCGAAAGAGAGAGTGGGAAGCATGGATCCAACTGCACCATCATTTCGGATTTGTATGTCAACACCTCCTCATGCAGTCAGCTGTTTAATTTCAGTAGACCCCATCACCTGACCCTAGCATCCCTTCCCACTCTCCACCTGGCTCTCCACCTCGTGGTCGAAAGCAGGAGTCTGGGTCGAAAGAGAGAGTGGGAAGCATTGCTCCAACCGCACCACCATTTCGGATTTGTGTCAACACCTCCTCATGCAGTCAGCGCTAATGTCTGTTTAATTTCAGTGAACCCCATTGCCTGACCCTAGCGTCCCTTCCAACTCTCCACCCGGCTCTCCACCGTCGTGGTCGAAAAGCGGGAGTCTGGGTCGAGAGAGAGAGTGGGAAGCATGGCTCCAACTGCCCCATCATTTCGGATTTGTATGTCAACACCTCCTCGTGCAGTGCTAATGTCTGTTTAATTTCAGTGGACCCCACACGCAGTAAACATTGTGTCCATTCCGTTAGAGGCTCAGTGTGTGCCCCTATGGGTAGACATGGCGGGGAAACTTCCTGCTCCACTCAGTGAATGTCGTGTCCATCCCATTAGAGGCCCAGTGTGTGCCTCGATGGGTAGACATGGCGGGGAAACTTCCCGCTCCACTCAGTGAATGTCATGTCCATCCCATTGGAGGCCCAGTGTGTGCCTCGATGAGTAGACATGGCGGGGGACATTTCTCACTGTGCCCAGTGAGCGTCGTGTCCATCTCGTTAGAGGCCCAGTGTGCTCAATGGATAGACATGGCAGGGACAATTCTCGCTGTACCCAGTGAATGCCGTGTCCATCCCGTTAGAGTTCCAGTGTGTGCCTCGATGGTAATCTGGACCAGTGAGCCCCATGTCCAGCGGAATTTTCGTTGATTCATTCCTCTAATTGCTGTTGCTGAATACATAACAGATTCTGGCAGCCTCACCCAGCCTGCTGATATATCTTCGTTCTGGATGAGACGCGAAGCCTAGGCTTAGCAGGTATTGTCAATTTCATTGACAAACCCTGATTCTCATAATCTTTGCCTCACCTGTCGTCTTCGTGGTGACTTTCTCGGTCTACTAATATTCTCTAGGTCGGCTGGACGGCATGCTTTATCAAGCACACCTTCCCTCGGTACACACCTACGCCCCCATAAAATCTCCTTATTCATCCTCTCCCTGGCGCCCCATTTGATTTATTTATTTATTTATCCCACCGCCTATCTCTCCCGCATATGCGCACCTTCCCCCTATACCCCTATGCTCTATGCCCATGCCTCCATTCTATCTTTCCCCTCCATCCTCTTTTGACTCTCGGGACCTCCTCTCCGTCCCTTCCCGGCACTTTTATCGGAACACGCCGCCCCTCATCCCCCCGCCCCAGATCTTACACTGTACTACCCCTGACGACCCCTGCTCTCACCTCCCCTGTTCTCACTGCTACTCGTCATCCACAAAATTAACCGGAATACATGTGCCCTCAGAGTATGCAGTAACTCTCAGGAGATTTTTCATCTAGAACTAGAGAAGGGACATACCTTAATATTTCCAAGAAAAAAACTGGCTCTACTTTGCTTTCATTGCTGTGAAAATTGGAGATGAAATCATTTTTTGATTAGGGCGGTGATTTTTTCCCCGTTTTTATTTCGCTCATGGAGGCATCGAGGAGGCCCTTCTGCCCTTTATATTTTGTGTGTGTGTTCTAACATACCTAATGCTACTTATCAGGTACTAGGAGATCCAGAACTACCATCAAGACAATACCCACAGGGAAAATACCATCAATTCTCCATCAATTTCCAAATTTATTAATGTACTCACTATGAGGCATCCCCCCGCATACGCTGTTGTCTCTGAAGAACCGGAATTCAAGCGATTTTATTCTGCCGCAACCACCTACGGCCGCAGCGAGCCCAACAAGCTTCTAGATTGGTGGAAGGTATGCTGTTCAATAGATATTCGACGCTTCAGTCCGTCTAATCCCGTCACAGATGCACGCACGCGACTTTCCTATCATTGCTCTGATGGCGCGCGACTTTCTCGCTATCCCAGGCACCAGCGTGTCTGTGGAGCGACTATTTTCGAAGTCACGCCATCTATGCCATGAGAGCCGATAGTCCATGCACGCGGACACGATCATGACTGCGATGCTCACGAAGATGTGGACAAATGCTGGTTATTTGAAACTCTAGCTTACATGTCGTTGTAGCTGCTCGAAAAAAATACCCCTATAAACCACCCTTTTAAACTGTTTTAAACGTTTATAAACTGTTTTTGAACCGTTTCCGTTTACGTAAAATAAACGGTTGGAGCCTTACCAGCGAGGCACTGCTCAAGGTGGGGCAGCCGTCCTAGGATCCGCCCAAGGATTTGGGCCATTCACTGCGTTCCGACCCCCTCTAGAATTAGCTGAGGTGCCCTACACATGGTTGTCTGTGTAGCTCTGTGTAGGCACGTCTGTCTAGGTGACTACACCGACCTACATCGACCTACACCGACCTAACCAGAGCTAGACAGACTTTCACAGAGCCAAAGAGATCGTGTCTAGTCGCCTACACTGAGTTACCTACACACACCCTACAATGATCCACGCTGGGCTTGACAGACGCTTCATTATCAGTACCCACTCGTACCTCGTTTGATATAAAGTCTGTTGGTTACCGCGTAAATTTGAGTCCGCGCCATCTTCGTCACTTCGTTACTTCGCTTATTTCGCTTAGGAACGAGAAAATTCGTGAGTTTGATCGCATTCCGTGAAAGTTTGTGACTTCAGCTGGATTTAGCAGAACTTCGTCACTTCCTCTGCACGCCGTGAAAGCTCGTCACTTGGACACAGTGAGAATAATCACATGACCGCGGCCATACACGTAGAGAGTGCACAGTCAGTCAGCCAGCGGGACCAACGAAACGCGGCGCGTTCAGTAACATTAGAACAGCGGAACATGTGTCCGCATCAGCGGCACTTCGTACGCCATCATGATCGGCGGCTCATGTGCTGCCCTTCGAATAACGAGCGGCACTTCCGTGGGCGCTAAAGAGGTGCACTCCGACTCAGATTTACTCACAAAACACGAATGTATTTAAGTAAACTAGTGTTAATGCAAGTGTAATATCATAAAGTAGAATGAATTTCTCAGCCTAAATTAAGCCACATTGCAAACGGTGTCAGCCCGCTCGCGGGGTGCGATAAAAATTGCGGACGGCGATCATAGCATGATGGGAGACGTCGACTCTCGCAGTGAAGGGAAAGGAAATAGAAGAAACTGTGAAATGACTCACATAAAATTATTGAAACTAATCTCTACGCATACCCCTACTCACAAGAGATAAAATGCAAGAAGGAAATTCAATAAGACTCGGTAGTGCCAAAAATTTGATAAGAAAGGCCCTCATTGCAATACAAGTCCGCCAAACTATTAACCAGCCCAAGGTCGGCTCTCGAGTACTGTGTCAGCATTGTTGCGTCCCCCGAGCGAGATGGAGCACGATGTACAACCGTGTTCTTACTGAAGGCTGGTGACTGTGATTCAACCCATCGGCGACGCATCAATACACGTCTTGACGCACCAAAGAGCCGTTGACCGATGATTGGCGGGGAATGGCGGTAATTCAACGGGCGCGGTCATCTGTTGGCTGTTGGCTGGCGCGTCAGAAGGCAAAGATGCTTATGTAGATTGCGACACATATTTCACACGTAGTCATCAATCTTTTAATCGCCAACGTCGGTGCCCGAAATCGTGTCAGCATTGTCGCGCTGTTGAGCGTCGGGTGGGGGAATTAGGGGAGACGCGATGGTGATGCTCGACCAGTGGTGGTGGTAGGAATGAAAGGTAAGATGCACAGCCGCCACACCAGCCGGCCATGCGCACATGCGGAAGTGACGAGCTTTCACCCGAATTTTAGTCAAGGTGACGAGCATTCCCAGATATTTGTCGAAATGACGAGCTTTCACGATTTTCCATCAAACTCATGAACTTTCTTGTTCCTAAGCGAAATAAGCGAAGTAACGAAGTGACAAAGGTGGGTACTGACACAATACGGCTGCATTCAAATGGCAGGCATTTTGAAAAGCATGACCTGGCGCAATGGAGGTGCATTCAAATGGCTGGAATTTTGAAAAGCATGACCTATAGAGCTGCATTCAAATGGCTGGCATTTTGAAAAGTGTGACCTGGCGCAATGGAGGTGCATTCAAATGGTAGCCATTTTGAAAAGCATGATCTGGTGCAATGGAGGTGCATTCAAATGGCGGGCATTTTGAAAAGCATGACCTGACACAATAGAGCTGCATTCAAATGGCTGCCTTTTGAAAAGCATGACCTGGCACAATAGAGGTACATTCAAATTTTGAAAAGCATGGGGGAATACTGTGGAATCATTGTCGGTGAAAGAGGGCCTCGAGAAAAATGCGTATCGAATAACTCAGAAGGTCTGGACACCATTGTGGCTTCAAGCTCGGCAAGACTGAAGTCGCTTGTAAGGGGAACCCCGGCACCCTATGTACTTTCCCATGGACAATTTCCGCTGTCGGAAACCTCGACCATCAAGTTTTGGGCCCAAAAGAACAGATGTAGATTAGGAACACAATATATATATATATTTGGTAGATGTATTTAGAAGTCTTAATCTCAGCCAAAATGGCGGGAGGAAGCGTCCTCGCAATTTAATAAGAATTCCAACAGAGACAGGCTAATGGAATTTTTGAGGAGGCGGGACTAGGAGCTTTTGGACCCAGACATGAATGTAGGACATTCATATAAGGCAACGATACAGTGCGGGAACCACATACTACTGCTTCGAGCGATAATTGCCAAGTGGCATGGCCGCATGCAAACACCACGGATTTGTTTGCAGATAGGGGCTATTTTCGATGAGCTCATGCACACGGGAAGATGAAGGGAACGCGCACCAGAGAGGCTGGGCATCTCCAATAGTGCCATTACTATCAGAAAACTCAAGTTTCTCAGCGATGAAGTGTGGGGAAGAAAGGGACATAGAGCAGATGCTCGTTGAAGTGACAGTTCTAATGAAACCGTGTCTGGCTTTTGCGTCAAATTGTGCACACTCAAAATGCAAATTGTAGAGGCCCTGTAAAAATCCAGAAGAAATTCAGAGGGCACCCGGCAACATTAGTGACCAAATTGCACGTTTTATTACAGAGTTTAGTTGAGGTTTTGAGTGGGATACAAAAAAAACCAAATTGGACCCATCTTTATTCGTCTTCCCATTGGTCGATGGATATTATGTAAATGTGTCGTAAAGGGAGGGAGAGGCAGCCGTTAGGGAGGGCGGTGGCGGCAGAAGAGGCCACCGACCTACCATCAGATGTGACAAACCAAGTCGCCAAAGAAGGCACAGCACTATTCCAGTTTCTGAAAAGTTCAGAATCGCTAATCAGTGTTCAGGCCCCAGAATTAATTGATCACATGGTGGTCCCTTCTAAAACATAGTACGAATGTGGAATGCAATGTGTTTAGTCCGAGCAACATTTCTTTGGATGCTATAAACTTGAATATCATGACTTGTGTATGCACTTCTTCAATGTTACACACCTTGATTTCTTCCTTTTGGTTCTAGGCAGTAAGTACACTGACTGGCCTAGTCACAAGCGCATCTGCGGCAAACAGGACTTTGATCCCACACGCTTGGCACCCAGCGCCAACTAGTCTTGCCCCATTTACGAAATGCGGTATATATGTCTACCCATCTTTTCATACTGTGCTGTCGGGTTTGGTTGGGATCACTTCCAGAGGGTAGACACCTGCTGACCGGGAATTGTAATAGTCTATAGTTTGTTCTCTTGTTTTTGCTGTTAGACTGGGAAATGGATTGCTAATTTGTTTTTAATTTAGCAAATGTCTCCATCAGATTGGGAGTGTCATTTAGGCCATTGTGCACATCTTCAGACGCCCTCACGGCATGCAAAGCCCGGTTGGAGGAGAAAATCAGGCAAGTAGCCCGTATGCACTGGAAGGGTCTGGCTAAAAGATATCGTGAGCGATTGCGTAGACACATCACAAGAGTATAACCACTGCGCGCGGGACGGGCTGAAGTATATTGCAATTTCACAGAGGAAACTCCATTCTTATGTATAGTCCTACTCCAAACTGCAGCGAGGCTTTAGGTGCATTTGACAAATGGTTCTGCCATTGGATGAAATCCATTGTGGAAGAAATCAGGCAGGTAGTCCATATGCACTCGACGAAATCGACCAGAACCTATCCCAACGATATCCCAGACACAGCGCAAGGGTACTACCACCTCAGCTGGTCCGCACATGCGGCGGGTGGGAGTGTATATGGCGTTTCGAACACGCCCGAGTCGGTCGGTGAATTTTCATTGGATGAAATCCATGCTGAACGAAATCAGGCGGGTAGTCCATATGCACTCGACAGAATCAGCCAGAACCTATCCCCAACGATGTCCCCGACACAGCGCAAGAATACTACTACCTTAGCGGGTCTGCACACGCGGCGGGTGGGAGCATATATGGCGTTTCGAACACGCCGGATGCGGTCAGTGAATTTATTCTCTCCCACTCTCATACCTTTGTTCTCTTTGCTGATTCCTTGCTCCCCATCGTTCTGAATCCGATTATCCCATTTCCATGACATCCAGAGCGCTACCTGTGCCGGCGCTCCACTCCGTCCTCGAAGTCAGTATGTAAGCGATTCTGAAAGCCTCGCAGCCCACGCATGGCGGTTTTTTTTGTACTCGATGGGATGTTTTTGCATGTGACAAGGGGTGTACCCTCATTTGGCTGATGATGTGCCCCAGTTTTAACCCGCTAGAGTTTTGATCGGAAGCTCTAAATTCGGCCACTACCGCTCGCATTTTGAAACGCGTGACCCGGTATCATGGTCAATTGCAATGGCTTGCATTTTGAATGCATGACCTGAGATCAGAGAGGTCTGCAAGACCATTTCAATTCCAGCGCAGTCTCGGAGCCCTTTTCTGAAGGCAGGAATCGATAGCCCTGGCCTCTGCGAACATTTCCCCCTACTCAGATTCCCCCCGGAGGCATTATTGCCTTTTACACAGCCCAGACAATGGAATACATTTTGAAACGTGTGACTCGGGTACACTAGCAACAAAATTGGTGACGTACGTAGCTATGCGAGACGGTGCGAGGTGAGTTGAGGGCCTGGAGATTAAGTGACGACATGGACCGATGTCAGAGTTGGAGCTCGGGTAGGCGAGCTTGCCCGCCCCGAGTGTATGGCAGAGTAGATAGAGGCGAACGGCCGAGATCCCGTCTATGCCGCAATCGAACTCCGCTCGCTAGTAGATATGATTAGATTGAGATTGCACTGCCACCTGCCTCTCGGTCTTCGCTTCGTGAAAACTTACAAAAAAAAAGAAAAAACGGGCGGTGCGCTAAGTTCTGCAAAGAGCTGTAAATTCTGTCGTCGTCGTACCCTAGGCTCGATCACCTCTTTCATCCCGTCCCTCAGAGATCATGTGATCAAGATTTGTGTCCCATTTCACCCTCGCTCGGTATTCATTTACACTGTGTGAATAGTACTGTTTAAAGTAAATTTATACCATCTCACCAGATTGGCACAGCCACCACAGGGCCCAGGGGAAAGCGTACCCGAAAGTCTATATAAGCCGATGATCTGCCATGAAGGGCTAGATTTACGAGCATTGGCCGGTCCAATAAATCACCGACTACATTAAACAACATTATGCCTTCTGCTGCATCTAAAACCAAAAGGCCCTCCAAAATCACAAAACCCCCCAAAACCGTGAAAACACCTTCTCCCACGTGGAAGGAAATGGTTGCGGTTCGTCGGCGATAAGTCATGATTTCTTCCTACCCCCCATACTTCACCAGGAGTGTATCGTAGCTAGCGACAGGCGCAAGGGTGTATCATGTCTAGTCTCTCGTAGACAGACGCTCTATACGTACCAAGCTCGTACCTCGCTGTATAGAGTCTGTTGCTTACCGCGGGGGTCCTGATCGTAGTGCTGCCTTATTATGTAATTGGAGCGCGCGCGGGTTCGATTCCTGGTATCCACAAGCCTTTTGTTTCCAGTTAACATCACATTGTTACAGCAGGAACCACAGAAAACCTCTTTCCTATATTACTTCCAGCTCACCTGAATTTTCTCCAGAAAATCCTCCAAGATTTCATTGGTTTGTGCTTCAACTTAGATTTTGCAGTAGTAGTCACATGATCGACCCGGGCAACAGCCGTTGTTCAACAGAATAGGTTCTACGCCTTTTTAAAAATTTCTGAGGAGACAGAAGGTTAGATATGCGGTCATAAATGGTATCTGCTGCAAAACTTTGTGTAATTTGAATGCCTTGGTGTTCAGGGAGGAGAATCGGAGAAAGCTGACATAAGATTACATAATAAGGGAGCACTCCAATCAGACCCCCGCGGTAAACACAAGACTATATCACGTCCGGATATCAAAAAAGTGCGCGTTCTCGTCTATGCTTCTTCAATTGTAGTACAAATCGTGCACGTCTAGTTTGTTTGGGAGAAGTACAGTCGTGCGACTCCTACCGGATCCTCCAGCTGTGACCACCTCAACAACGCCATTCGCGCCCTCGTAAAAAGCGGCAAGTTTGTGCAGGCCAAAGGTCGATGATCATGGCAATAGCTGTCTAAGAATGGCTAAACGCTCACCTCTTCACCAGGGCCCCTCTGGGCGCATTAAGTGTCCCCCCAAAGCGCGTACAGAATGATTGGAGGAGATTTCGTTACTCTGTGGTGAGCCGCTTATTGAATGCATGCATCCGCCCTTTATCTTTCTTCATCAGAGGCAGCAGCAGGGATTTCCGGGTCGTTGAAGGGCCGAACTGTAAAGGAATGGAAGGATAACCTCTCATCGTGCAAAATTTGGCCACGGAATTAGACATGGGATGGAGCCATTTGTACTGGTCTAGAATACATACATACCAAGAGTGGCGCCACATTGTTTTACCGGAGCGAAGTGGTCAAATTCTGTATACAAAAACGGTGACAAAGCGTGACATGACCGTCCCAAATCTTGAGGTCGAGAACAAAAATTCAATAAATCCGCGCCAAAAAAAGTAATTCATAGAGAACAGAAAACTACATAGTTACAGACTGTTTAATCTCTGCTAGTGCATTGTAAGGTAGCATCCTGTGGCTTTTGTATGTCTTTTGTACATAACCCAAATCCTGTCCGGTGCATCCAAGATAATAAGCTGATATAAATCAGGCTGCCCTATTGGAAAACCGAAGAATATACAATTGAGGGACTTCATCTAGACACCTCTTGACATTTGCTTCCATTTCATCAATATTCTTGGTGCTAGGGCTCTTTCGGTATATGTATTTGCTGCACCCCAGTACATTTCAATAAAGTTGAGTTTGCAGTGATACTTTGGGTAGAAGTCACAATATGACCACGACTTTCAATGAGTTCCTGAAGTGCAGATTTTTGATTGATAAATCTGGCTGATTGAAGAGAATTCTACGGCAACAACAGTTGGTCACTCCTGCTTCACATTTGAATCCTGGACACTGAGCGAACAAGCCAGTATGAAACAGACCCCGCTCTTCTAAAATTTGCTCCATACCCTTGAACCATCCAGGCATTTGGGGATGATTATCAGGATAATAGAATTCCTAGCAATCTTCCGTTCTGAGCCTGACAGTGACGGCATCTAGGATGCGATGTCAAACGTCGCAATTGGACTTCTTTGGCGAGAACACTCACTTTGGTGCGGAGCTGCCCATAAACTTTCTCCGCTCCTGCAATGATGTCCAACACCCATTTTCTGACAACATTGTTTCCGGGGTACTTGTTGGAGAAGTCGCGTAGCACGGGGTACAGGGCACAAATTGCAGGTCCCCTTTCCTTTATCTCCACGATGCCGTCACCCGTAGTACGCGACTGCCAGCCGAAGCTTCTCTTGAGCATCTCGCTAAGGTAGACACTTCACATCAAGGGGAGTCCACTAAAAAAATGATTAAAATCCACTGGTACTGTGGTCTACTATTTGGCTTTTGATCCCAACTACTCGGCAAGTCCGGCCCCATCAATCCCATCAATTTGAGTCGCGGTGGTCCACGATGCGTTCGTAGGGTGACACATCGAGCTGCCTATGCTCGGGTGGCCCTCGTCGGGATGTCAGTGAAGAGAACCTGGTCAAACCAGTTGGTTTAGAGCCTTGTGGATTCTGCGGACTGGATGGGTGCTTGACCCAGCTAATCAATTTGAATCACCCCAAAAAACCACCCTCCATCAAGTTGAGCTGCCCCTACCATTACTCTCGAATGAGCTATAAAGCTGCCAAGACTTCAACTAAATCTGGTCCGTCCACCAATGTTCCAATCCAATGTTCACTATGCCCCATCAATGAAGTTTCTCGACAGCCGCCGACAATATGGAAGTACAATGCTATGTTTCACATCATCACCGTGCACTCACTGCACATCAATCAGTTGCCATCAATTCCTCGTGAATTTATGGCTGAACTATTTATTCGGCGGTCCGAAGAAGACGCTCTAGGGATTACAGAGGCCCAAACAAGTCAGTGGAGGCAGGAGTATCAAATCCCGGATAGCGATATATTGACATGCTCCCGCCATCATCTGACCCCCGCCATACCCACAAAACGCAACCGCGCAAACACTCGGTCGACAGGCTCTGAGTTCTCAGAGTCAGACCAGCACACCCCCGAAAAAACCCCTGAGAACACGGAATTAAAATTATTTATTATGCTACAATACATATTTAGAGTGTTACGAACGAGGGGGAATAAACTTTTGAGCATGCGACATAACCCACATGCTACGAGAGCGTGCTTAAACACGTCGTGGACCAGCGCGACTCAAATTGATGGGATTGATGGGGGCCGGACTTGCCGAGTAGTTGGGATCAAAAACCAAATAGTAGACCACAGTACCAGTGGATTTTAATCATTTTTTTAGTGGACTCCCCTTGCTTCACATTCCGTGAGATCCAAGTACTTCGCGTCCAAGGAAAATGGGGCGGAAAATTCGCTGAACACCGAACGGCTCGGGTCGGTCAAGGGCAAGGCCGAAGGCAAATTCAAGAGTAGTTGGTCCAGAGAAGCTAGAGCTTTCGCGCATTCGTCGTCTGAGATTGTTTCCACCGAAGGGTACGGCATATTCACTGGGTGGAGGCGACGAAGATTTGGCGCGTCTGGTCACAACTGTGACTCCCAATGTTCCGAGCATTCCGAGTGTTCCGATATCAAGCGCCAAGGCAACCCAGCTTCGACTCTCAAAATTATAATCCAAAAGCTTGAACGCACTGCGGCAGACTGCTGCTGGAAACAGGAAGTTATTCACAGTCATTCACACCCTTCAATGGGCCAATTTGGTCAGTCTCCTACCCAGCCTCGTGTTCCGGGGTTGGGAGTCAGTAGCTGTATGACCGAGTAAACAATCAGCTGAAATATCCTGCCGTAAAAAATGATCACATCATATCTGTCAAAATTAAAACATCCGAACTTCAAGGCCCAACCCCTCCACAGAGGCTGGCCTTTAACAAATGTAAACAACATAGCCACAATTTGACGAAATGCTCATTCTCAATCCCAACCCCATCTAAAAAAGTGGGGGAGGCCTAAAGTGCCTTCCCCTGGGCCCAGGGCCTCAGCTGCAATTTTTTGGACAGGCAGGCCAGCAGCAGGAATGGTTCAGTAAAACGAGCCAAGCGGGTGGCTATGTTGTTTACGCTTGTTAAAGGCCAGCCTCTGTGGAGGGGTTGGGCCTTGAAGTTCGGAAGCAGTATGGAATCTAGAACGATCAATTTGATGGGCTATTGAGATTTGTCTTGGTGCATGACTACTCTGAATCCACTATTAAATATCGCTACTGTGACTCCCAACCCCGGAACACGAGGCTGGGTAGGAGACTGCAATTTGGTGCATCTTGTTAATAACAGCGCCGGGGTCACGGGGGTATCACATGGTTTTCTCGTGACCTTGGTGGGGGTTGCGAGTCGGAGGGCGCAGAATTCGACGGCGAGCGCAGAACGAAACGGCCAACGACGAGCATTAAAAACATGTCAACGGGGATCCAGCTGTGGGATTTCTTCGCGCCGAAGGCACGGTCGTAAACTTGTGTTTAAATTTCTTTTTTTAGCCAAAGGCATCACCGCCACGTGATGTGATCGATAATCACTTGGGCCACGCCATACCCTCACCACAAACCACCATGGACCCCCAACAAGCACCAGTAACACCCACTCGCGATCGTGCTCCTGTCATTGAGCAGATCGCGAGCACGCCAGGGAATCGAGGATCCGGAGGCAATGCCCAAGCCGACGTCAGGAGTACGCAGGATGATTACGCGCCGTTCTTGGAAGAAGACGTTGCCAACGAACGCGGCCTTTCAGTAGAACTGTTCTTACGGGAGATCCTGCATGTCCCTTCCGAGTGGGGGACTGCACGGATGCGGAAACTCGCCACAACTCAGGCCTTCCGGCTTAAATTGGATGATTACAAGAAGGACGTCAAGCGCGAGGTAGACCTTTACAAACCCTTTGTCGAGCTCGCCAACTTTTGCCTGGAAAAATTTGGCATGAAAGACCGACTACAATTCTGTCGGAACGACCCTACGATTATTCGCGGGTCCCAGGCCAAACGCAAACCCGACGTAGTGAACGTGCGAACGGCGGCTCTCGGAATCAAAGAGCGAGGGGGGAAGCCGGAACATATGCATGACGGCGGACCGACAACAGGCGGCGCGTTCCACTGGCGTGAGCTCCGGTCGTTTTGGGAGTTTAAAGTCAAAGGTACGTGAAGTAGGCCATCCCATCCGAATTACTTTCTTATAACGAAATAAAACAGAAGATACAGTCGATACATCAACCGTGGAGGCCCCGGCCACGAATCCCGCGAAGGCCAACAGCAAACAGCGCGCAGAGCCTAAAGAACCCACACGCCCAAGTATACCTCGAACCGGGAAGGCACTTTCAACCCGTTGGGGTCGGCTGGAAATAAGCGAGCGAGTGAGGATTCTGGTTCTCTGGGGCTGTCCGCCAAAAGGCTGAAGGCAGAAAACATTGATCCCAAGGTTCGGTTCGGTTCTTTTGACTGGATCGTGTTTCTGACTCATGTAATAGCTTCAATGCGCAAGCTACGCACTGGAGCTTCTATCGAACGGTGGCCTTCGCAGCCATGTGATCGCAGTGCTCGTCTCGCGCAATTCCCTCGAATTGCTGTACTACGATCGTTCGCTCGTCCTTAAATCCCACCCACTGGACTTCACCGAAGACACCACGAGCTTCCTCGCCATCCTTTTGGCTTCGGACAACTCACTTCTCCTCAGTGGGGTGACCCCGCCCCAACGCTACTCGAGGGACCTAGGGTCGCCACCTTTGCCGACAACTACGAGGCGATGTATTTTGGCTACGTCCTCACATTGTCCAAGGGGTGGCAACTCCGGTTGGAGAATGTAATTTTCCGGGCGCACGGGATCATTGGGCGCGGCACTGTTGTTGTAGGTGCCGATGTGGTTACTAGTCCTCTTCCCAACCTCGTGGGCAAGCGCGTCGTTGTGAAATGGAGCTGGGTTGCGACGACACGAAAGGAGGAGGGTTACATCGTGAAGAAAGCAGTGGAATATGCCGATGCGAATCGACCCAGCATGCGTCATCATCTACCCAACATATATCACTATGAGGAACTCCCCGAACACACTCCGAAATGTCAAGAATTTCTCCTTGCCAATTTCAAGGAGGCGTATGAAGAACGAGTTCTCCGAATTGTAGTTCAGGAAGAACTTCACCCTATCACAGACTTGATGGACGCCACCGAGCTCGCTGAAGCGTTCAAGGAGATTTTTGAGTGTACGTTTGCCTTTTCCCCATCCTCTTCGCGATCTTATTTATCGTATGCAGGCTATCGTTGGCTGTACCAGGGGCCCAAAATCATGCACCGTGACGTCAGTATCAGCAATCTGATGTTCCAGAGGATTGATGGAAAGTTGTACGGGGTCTTGAATGATTTCGATCTTGCCGCTTTTCACGACGGCAGCGTGGCTTCGACCTCCAAGCAGCGCACAGGTACGAAGCCATTCATGGCGAGGGATCTCCTGGAGCATCCTCCTCCGAGGCACTTCTACCGACACGATCTCGAATCGTTTCTATACGTCCTCGCATTCCTCACGTGCGATACTTCCGCTCCTGGTTCCACACTTGGGACCTGGATTGATCTTGGGATGGCAGCGCTGCAGGACGCCAAGGACAGTGTTCTCACCATCAAGAGATTTCCTCCACAAAAGCCTGCCTTCAATGGCTTCCGCGTCTGGATAGTCCTCCTTCGTCAATTGTTCAGTGAAGGCATGACCAAGCGGAGTTCGCACCAGGACATGAAGGTCTTGGAGGATGATGCATCAATGGATTTCGTTCATGAAACCCTTGACGGTTCGGTGACTTTCGCGACCTTTGCAGCCGTTCTGGAGAAACCGCTCCTGCCGGCGTGATATTCTCCGTGTCGAGTAACTTGCATTCTACGACGAATGTTACATACCCCTACTTCACCGATGCAATTCAGAACACGCGTGTTTTCCTGGAACTTAGTTTTGCTTGCCACTTTCTGTATATATTGGTCCAGACCGCCACTCGTTTCTCAACATAGTATCTTTGGTGCCAGGGCATACTACGTACCATAGCGCTTGAGATGTTTAATGTCAAGTTCGAGGCGGAAAGACCGAGATTCTAACTACCTAAAACTCGTAGTACGAGCGTATTTTGGTAGTGGGAGAGTTACATGTCTAGTAGAACAGTTCGATTTCAAGATCGCTGGCTTGGATGGTCTTGGATCGTTGTCCCATTTAAATGTTGGAAAACCATATGAGCAAGTTGAGCTCAAAGTGAGCCTGCGAGCGAGAGCTCAACACAGGCTGACTAAGAGAGTGACAAATAATGCTATGGGACCGGAGGCCTTCCACTCCCAAGTGCTTTTGATTTGTCTTCGACACCATTGCTACAGCTTTAAAAGTGCTGAACTGCGTTGTCTTTTCTTTGTCTACCCTATCAACTCTTACTACTACGCTTCAATGTCTGGCGAAAACTCTGGAATCCCCGCTCAAACTAGTCCTTTCATTCACGGACCCGAAGGAACCACTATTCGAGGCGACGCGGGAGGAAATGTCCTCTTCTCTGCCGACGCCATGAAGATCCTTCGGAAGATAGAATTGGACCGTATGGAACGGAACAGGAAGCGTCGGGAAAGAAGGGAAGCGGGGGAGGAGAATGTTTCAGACGACGAGGCGGATGAGTTATCCCCTTTCTTGATGGCGGTCCCATCCGGTGAGAAGTCTCAGGCCGACGGCGGTCTCGTTATCGCTCCTCCCGAGTCCACAGATACCTCTCCTCCTTCCAAACTCCTATTCGATGATCACGTCGCAGAGAAGAAACTCGTTCCATACTCATGACAATTCCATTCCCGCCGCCATTTATTCCCTGGCGAAGAATGGAATTTCGCCTCCCTTGACCTTGTTCCTCCCGGCGTCGCTGGAGCGTATCCGTTCTAGTAACATCAAGACAGTCAAGCACGGCACCGGCGAGACCACACGAGTGACGGTCATCGACGTTTCGGAATTCCCGGACGAACAGACTTTGGACCAGGCGACCTTTTTAACCTGCTACAATACTTTCCTCACATTCCTGGAGTCTGCAGCTGGCGAGCGGATTGTTCGGAGCTTCGCGAGCCACTACAATAGCCTTCTTGCCGACCCAGAACTCCGCGTCTGGTTCCCAGCGGTTCGGGATTTTGACAGGAAGATACGCGCCCAATTCTTCACCTCCCCGTACATCATTGACGTTCAGGACCCCGAGTATCGGTCCGCTCTGCAGTCGGCGAAGAATTTATTTCTCATGTCGAATTCTTCATCGAACGGCGCTTCCCAGTCCAAGGGGGCCTCCTCGGGTGGTTCCCATCATGCCAAGGAGAAGCAGGAGCGTCACAGGCCTTACGATAGAGAGGACGGGGGTCGCCAGCGGCCCATCTTGTGTTTTCGGTGCGGACGTATGGGACACAGCGCGACTACCTGCAAGGAGACCCACGCGAGCAGGCATGGCCGGGATCTGGTCATCTATGCAAACCGCGATGGGCTCTTTCGGATCCTCGACCACCGTCCCGTCTGCATGCGCTTCAACTGTGGGATTTGCCCCACCACGGCAGGCAACAACCATGCACTCCACATTTGCTCGCTCTGCGGGGACTCTCACCACGGAGCGGCTAACTGCACTCGAAACTGATTTTCAAAAGGTTGTCACGCCTTACCGTGCGGAGGCATGGGAGAAGGCATTACGTGATTTTAACCTCCAAGAACGATACCCTAATCTCGTGCACGACATTTCTTTTGGCTCTCCGATCGGCAATCCTCCTTCTCCTGCTTCCACTTTCATACCCCCTAATATGCCCACCACCGATCTTAATCCTTCCTTCATCGACGAATACCTCACTGGCGAAGTCTCTGCTGGTCGCATGTCCGGTCCGTATACCATTGATGAAGCTCACGCATTTTTTGGTGGGCATTTCCGCACCGCCCCGCTCGGTCTTGTCGAGAAGGAGCCTGGTGGTGAAAAATGGCGTATGATACAGAATAATTCCGCTGCTGATAGCGCTGGTGATTCCACCAATTCTTGGCTCGATGCCAAGACATTTCTATTCGCTGGCATACTTGCGCTGCGATGGCTGACATTGTGAGTTTAATTTAGTTTGTCAAAGGGCACTTGCCTTGCTCCCGATTACGCGTCTTTCTGACGTTTATTACGCACCCATTTGGCGTTTATTACGCACCCATTTGGTGTTTATTACGCACCCACTTGGTGTTTATTACGCACCCATTTGGTGTTTATTACGCACCCATTTGGTGTTTATTACGCACCCATTTGGCGTTTTATTATGCACCCATTAGGTGTTTATTACGCGCCATTTGGCGTTTGTTATTACGCATCCATTTGGGTGTTTATTCCGCGTCCATTTGACGTTTATTTGCCAATTTGGCTCATTTCTTGGTTCACCAGATTGCGAAGGCTCCGCCTGGAACCCAAGTCGCTGGGCTTGATCAATCCCATGCATTCCGCTGCTCGCCTGTAGTCGCAAAACACAAGTGGGCGCTTCCAGTGCTTTGGCGTGGATCTATTTGGCCAGATCATACCTTCCCCTTCGGTCTCCGCACTTCAGGGAACGTGCAGGGGACTGTAGCCGATGCCTTCGTTGATATTCTCGACGCACAAGCAATCTCCCCTGTCCCTAAGTGGGTGGACGATTTCGAATTCTTCAGATACCCAGTTTCTAGCCATTTCCTTCCCGACAATTCCATCGCTTACTCATACGCCTACAACCTCGAAACCATCCTCTCCATCAGCAGACCGCTCGGGATCATCTGGAACGACATCAACGTCAAGGGACATGATTTCTGCTTCGAAACCGATTATACCGGATTCCATTGGGATTTGGCCAACAAACGCGTTTCGCTGAGCCAAAGAAGCGCTTGAAATACCTTGGCAAGGTTTCGCGCTTTCTTGCTGCTGCTGACTCCGGGAAAGTCAAATTGCCCGCCGTCAGCTCTATCCATGGGACTCTGCAACACGTCAGCTTTGTCTATCGTGATGGACGCTCATTCCTTCCGTCTCTCACGTCGATGATATCCCATTTTCCCAACGAGTTCGTCTCCCACAGTCTCACCTCTTCGGCTCGCAAACGACCTTCAGTGGTGGGAGCATGCCCTTTCTCTCCTCGATGTCTCTCGCTCCCTTTTGATGCGGAAGACCATGGACCTCGACGTCTGGGTCGATGCCTCAACCGATTTTGGGATTGGAATCCTTATAGGTTCCTATTGGGCGGGGTGGAGACTCCTGCCTGGTTGGAAGGCTGAAGGTCGCGATATTGGCTGGGCCGAATCCATTGCGATTGAGTTCGCGTGCATGTGGCTTGTTTCCCAGCATGACTTGCTGGATGTGGATATAATTATCCATGGTGACAATACATCTGTCATCGACGCTTATAAACGCGGCCGTTCCAGGAACGTTTCACGCAATCTCTCCATCCGTCGCATTACCGAGATGCTCATTCCACGGAATCTTGCTATCACTCCCTCCTATGTTCCGTCCCTCGATAATCTCGCAGACCCGATCTCCCGTGGCAATTTCGGGTCCGCAGACTTACGCTTGCGTATTCCATTTACGCTCAATGAGGAGCTTCGTCAATTTTTCGTTGAATGCACAGGTTAATCTTGGCTGGCTCAGCAGCAGCTGAGCGTTCGCACGCGGATGAGGTCGGGGTCTTCGGTCGCCCCTTCTCAGCCGCAATCCGCGCGCAAACATACGGGACCAAGATATTCAACCAATCCGTTCAATCGTTTAAAGCCCTCGCCCTACCGTCCCCATGTCCTTGCTAAGGACCGCGTCACTTCGTGGCGCACCCCGTATACCTTCCATTCCCTCAAATTACTCTCCATTTCGTTTTCTCCCGAGTTGATCTCACGTTGGCAAGACGTGATGGCAGCCTCCGTGGACGAGGGTACTCGTGGGAATTACGGTGCGGGCCTCCTCCGGTTCAATCATTTTTGCGATCTCCACCACATAGCCAAGTCCGACCGGATGCCCGCCAGCGAAAGTCTCCTTTCCATATTCGTCTCTTCTTACGGCGCCGGGCACGTTGCGAGCGGCACAGTCGATTCCTGGCTGGCTGGTCTACAACTATGGCACGCTGCCAACAATGCACCTTGGCATGGTGCGGCTATTTTGAAGCGTACGAAGAAGGGAGTTGCGAAGCTCGCCCCATCCTCTTCTCGGAGACTGCCTCGAGATCCAGTTTCCTTCAACCACATGTTGGCTCTTCGTTCCGCCCTCGACTTGTCCAACACCCGCGGGGCCGCTATTTGGGCAGCCGCTTGTACTTGCTGGAGAGACTGCGCTAGATTGGGTGAAATACTCGTCAAGTCCGTCGACGCATTTGACCCATCTCGCAATGTCACTCGCGGTTCCCCGATCACGCGTGGCATGGCCACGAACAAGCACAAATTTATTCGTTTCAAAGTCCCATACACGAAGACTCAAAAATCGGGTGACTGGCTCACCTCTACCGAGAGCTTTGATGACGTGGACGCAGTTTCTGCGTTTGAACATCACCTCTTTGTCAACGCATCCGTTCCCTCCTCGGCCCCCCTCTTTGCTTACGCTACAGCTTCCGGTTGGGCACATTTGACTCGCACCGACTTTATGGAAACCTGCAATGCTATTTGGTTTGCAGCCGGCCTGGGTGCCTTGAACGGGCACGGTTTTCGCATCGGGGGTACGACACATTTACTCCTTCACGGAGTCGATCCTTGGGTTGTGATGAAGCAAGGTCGTTGGTCCTCGGCGGCTTTTCTTCTCTATTGGCGCAATGTTGAGGAGATTTTACCTTTGTTCATTGGTGATTCTCTGGATGCCTTAAATTCACTCAAGGACTCTGTCGCTCGTCTAGCTAGAATTTAATTTTTGGGGGGAGTCGTTGCATCGTTTGACCGACTGACCGTTCTCTTCGATCTCTGTTGTGTGGGTTAGTGGTCAACCGAACACCTCACTCACAGAGACCCGGAAGCCCAAAGGCTCCGAGCTCCTCTTCCCAAAGTCTTCTGTATTCATTAGCATTCTAACGTCTTAGTTAGCTGAGCAAGTTGAGCTCAAAGTGAGCCTGCGAGCGAGAGCTCAACACAGGCTGACTAAGAGAGTGACAAATAATGCTATAGGACCGGAGGCCTTCCACTCCGGTCAACATATATATGTAGTGTCTCCAAGTGCTTTTGATTTGTCTTCGACACCATTGCTACCACCCGAGTCCTGGTGCTCGTTGATCACTAGGTTAGTGGTCAACCGAACACCTCACTCACAGAGACCCGGAAGCCCAAAGGCTCCGAGCTCCTCTTCCCAAAGTCTTCTGTATTCATTAGCATTCTAACGTCTTAGTTAGCGCGGCTGTACGTGGGATTCGAGCGCAGGTTTATCTCGAGCTCGGCTACCCGTTTTGGCTTCCCCAGCTTTCGAGCTGTAACATGACCGACACTGTCTGCACCTCTATACCTGGCAAACGAGCCTTTCTTCCGCCTCCCCCTCCACATTGTGCTGCACAGCAAACATTGCCCAACCGCCTTGCTTGCAACGCAAAACTGTGGCTTCCTGCGCCTGAACCCACTGATCAAGCACGGCTTCAAGTCCTTGTAAATTGGTGATGCTGTCATTCCACCAAAATGAGCTTCACACTAATTGCGCATGAATTACTACGAATTATCTAGCTATGTTTCATCTCGATCCCTGCAGAACTCACTGAGATATAAGCAAATCGGTCGCGGAGATCAAAATCTGCCCAAAATGGGTTCGCGCCTTCGGTACTGCAATTAGCTGTAGATATGCGCCACTATAACGGAAAAACTTTTAAAAAACTTGTCGGCTCAATTATCAACGACACGGGCGAGGATGTTCGAAGGAATTATAGCAGAAAAACAGTCAGGTCTTCTCGTCGCTCGCAATACTCTCTCTGTAGGTGCCAGGTCATCTACGCGCTCGCTGGTCGGTAATCGGTAATCGGTTTCGGTCTCAGTTTATCGGTTTATCGGTCAATCGGTGTCGGTGTGAGCTCGCGAAAAGTCGAGGAAGGCTGAGATGAAAAAAGCTCGCAGGATGCGATCGCAGCTGATCTGGTCCGAAAGGAGGCGTGGGCAAGGGGGTTCTGAAAAAAAAAAAATATATACGTAGGGCCGTTTTTTTTTTTACCTACCCTTCGTTGTATGAATCCGAATGTCAACTTCCGACCCCTCATTGTTGTCCTTGACGCCGGTAGGTATCCACTTGGACTTCAAGTGAGTGCTTACTCAGTTTCTGTAGTTGATCAAGGTAGCAATCCAGAATCTGCTGCTTGAGTATGTTTATGCAGTAAGATTCATAGTTAATCAAACTAATTGCACCTAACCTGATCTCACAAAATCCTCGCAGTTCTGCACAAACTCCCAACCATCGAGCAAAAGAATCTTTACATTAAACACCAACGAAAACACCTTCTCAGTATGTCTACCGTAGAATACTCGATGGATCAAGGTAAGAACTCACGGTATGAACCCCGAAATAAATATTTATGCGCTTTAGTGAATACTCCGGAACGCCGTTACCAAATCTCACAGTAAGCAGTACAGCACATTGAAGATTTATTTGAGACCCTTTCCAAATCGGTCGACAACTGGAACAATGGGTATCCTATTCAAGTAACTCACAACACGATAGCACCGACTTAAGATATCCTTGAGGTTACTTATGTAGATGGTAATGTCTTCAGTGATCTACTCGCCATTCTACCTTGCTGACTTCGCTTGTGCGAGTCTAGGTTGTGTCCTCAGTCTCCGCCGTTTGATTCATTCCTAGGCCTTGTCCACTACTGTATTAGACGCTTACTGACTCTTTTTTAGACCCAACTACTTCAAGGGTGGCCCGACCTACTCAGCTCGCCTCGAAAGCCGCGATTGCCTTCAAATAGCATTCGGATAATCCCGTTACCGTGTGATCATTGACGGTGTGCACCGGTACGTCCCAGCTATATGTTTGTAGCTTTATTTTGCTGACTTCTATTTTATTTCCATCGGCCAGGGCCTGAATTATGGACCTCAGACTTCTGTGGAGTGTGGTCCAGTATTCGTCGAGCTACACTAATGGTGCCCTCGCACTCCGAATGCACTTGAGTGAAATGTAACTTACAAAATTTCCTTGATGGGGATTTAGGTTTGAAACGGCCGTAATGCTGGCAAAACCGTTTCAGTCAGTATTCTTGAAGGCCGTGCCCGGACACTACTTTACCACACTCCTCAGACTTGCTTCGTCTTCCAATTATGTAAATACATTCTATTGTTTGATTCTGATTCTGATGAAGGTTTCCCCGTCGGACGTTTCCGCTTCCACATGTCCCACGTCACGAGTATTTATTTTCATTCAATTGCTGACAGTCCACCTTATTAATAATAAGGTGGACTGTCAGCAATATTATAGGAGGGCCATCGAAAAAAAATGAGCGCATGGCGGCGGAGAAACGGCGGTCAAGTTGGTGAGAGAATTCCAGATTTGCCCATCTCAGATTCTCCCGGAGGCAACCAAATCCACTCTGAGCCTGATCTGGAATGATCTCTTCCCTGAATCTAACATGGCCGCTGAAGAAGAGTAGGTTGGTCCTGTTGGGGACCGAAGTAGCGCCTAGGTCATGCACATAATCGGCTTGATGTGTGAACAAGGGATCCTTCTTTCAAAGGAAGGAAGGTCTTCTAGAACTAGAGTAGTCAGCGATGTGTAATGAGGAAGTACTTAGCTCTCTGTTGCTTGTTTTTCAGAACCCCTGATAATAGGTGGGGAGGCCTGATTCAAATCCTGAAAAAATTTTGAGATTTTGGACGCTAGGAAATTTTGGCCTGTTTCACATGTCTTGACATTTTCCGAGAAAAAAATTTAGGCATGTTGTAATCCTGACAAAATCCGCCAAACCAGTCCCGACATTCGGGCCCAAAAAACCAGGCCTTCCCACCTATTATCAGGGGTCCTCTAAATGTACGCATTGCGGTGGAGTTCAGTGGAGTCACAACACCGCGTTCGGGGCTCTGACGAAAAATGTGGAGTATATAGTGGGGCCGAAGGGGACTCAACGTCAAACAGAGGTCAACACAAATTAAGCATCAACGATTTATGCAACCCGAATATTGTTTCCAAACCGGCTGTAACACATAAGCCAAAAATGGCTTGCAGTGAGGATAATGGAATAATCAATCAATCAATCAATCATACAAGTCTCTATAAGTTCCAGCTGTCGAGTAGCTGTGCGCTGCATACTACATCAGAGATCATAATGGAGCTAGACAATAAATAAGTACATAGAATGGAGACAAGAATGGAGAGCGGATCACGGGTTGTACTTCCAACAATGGTGTGGCCCACACGAGAGTTCTGCAGCATGGATAATTCGTTGGTTACTTACGGACGGCGGGGAGAGCTCATGGCCACATCAGTCTTCGGAACTCTTTTCTAAGGCCCTGAAATTCGAACAAATAATCGTCTAGGGTTGGTCTATAGCTGTATAGTAGCTCAAATAGCTGTGAGTTGCGCTGCGTGACAGGAATTGACAACAACCGTTCGACGAGCGGTGTGAGCATGACTCCTACAGTCCTTAGGGCGCAGGCAGTTATTTTTCCCATTTCGGGACATTTTGACCAGAAATCTTTCTCGGATTCACAAAGCTTTACATCTTGAAACGCTGCCAAACGCCACCTTTTCGCACCTTTTCGCAACCCCTCTCGAGAACTTTTGAGAAAGAATTAGACCTGAAACCAAAATTTTAGCCACGAAACCGATTAAAAGAACGCGATTGACGTAGAGAGAACAGGGAACCTTGCTGAGGCTAAACACTGAGAATATTGAAAAAGTACCCTTTTGCACACTGAAGGCACTGGCGGAATGAAAATAGACGTAAACCAGGGGCTAGCCACCGGGGGTGATATAGAACATGTCGGAATACCAAAAGTGCGAGGGGAAGGGCCAAAAAAAGTTTTGCCCCGAAGAATGTGGTGGGGAGCAGAGGAAAGATCACGTTTGTCATGTCGGGTCACGCCGCCAAAGGGCTCGGGAAGAGGGGCAATAACAGAAAGTTCGTGTTCGGAAATGGCCGTGCGAGCTCTAGTGAAAGTCTAAGAGACAGAAGTCTTCCAAATGATAAGCCAAACTAGAAAATGTGTGATGTTGAGATCGTTAACCCCACCATGAAAGGATACCAACCAATTGTCTTGGCGTACTCTTGGTTGCAGCGATAACACAGAAATCCGTGTCGATATCCACCATGATATCGCTATATCCCTGGTCTGAGGTGTTCTTTGAAGTCTAATAGCATAACCAGTCCATAAAATCTGTGTTGTTGAAGGAATTAGAGCCAGAGTAAAATTTTGAAATCTCAAAAACCGACTACACTCAACCTAGGTTCTAGCTACACTGCGTTTCAGCCTGGTTATCAAACACTTTCGTGACTTCTTCCCCTGGCCTGCATGCACGAAGCCTGGACAGTGTAGGAGCCAAGTGGCCAGGTAGCCTGAGTGACCAGCTACCGTTGAAGATACGGAACGCACCTCGAGGGCCTATAGCCAAAGCTCTTTGCAATCCGAGATTTGAGGATACTGTGGCGCGGGTCGTTATGTAAATAGCAATTGTATCAAAAAAAAAAAAAAAAAGGGGGGGCCGAACCAGTGAAGAATAGCGGAGGTGCGCCAGCCTGCGAAAGATGGGCTAAATGCAAAGGACATACTGGCTCCCGAAGTTGCATACGGGTTGTGAGAGTGCCGAAAGGAGGGTTGAGGCCACTCGAAGCATGGGGCGTATCAGGAAATCGACGATGGTCAGTTGATGAATCAAATGTAACCCACGGTTGGCAGCGCGTACTACCGGACGTAAGAGAAGAAACATATTAGCCTGTTTGCGATGCAGCCACTGGAGCCACCATGTGGCTGATTTGCGTTGCGAAACTTGATGGCTCCACAATGATGTTTCGTCTTCGCATTACACACCTGACTAGTTTCTATCTACTATGAAGACACACTCTAAGACCCGTGCTGCCTCGCATCGAACCCATGTGCTGGCAAAATCCAAGAAGGTTCGTTCTCCCCAGCCCCAACTGGGAGATAAATTCTCAGGATTTTGCGCCGCGTAGTCCTTCAAGCGCACACTCTCCAAATCCATCCGAGAAGAGACTTGTTTCTAATAGCTCAGTCTCCATTCCGAGTGGCTCAGACGTGAAGACCAAGAAATTAGCCGAGCCATCAGCCATCAAGTATCGCAACGCAAATCAGCCACGTGGTGGCTCCAATGGCTGTATCGCAAACACTCTATTGGCTGGTTTAGGCCTGTTCGTGAACATGTAAATTGACGAAGATCTCTCATTTTTGTTGTTGCGAGCTCAAATCTTAGCCGATTCCCTTGAAAATATAACCGATCGATTCGCATGGCGATTCCAGAGGGCATATCGTCTCTGTATTTTTGATGTCATGATCTAAGTTACCATATATGGAAATTCCGGTGTTTTCATGCAGAACCACTGTAGCGCTGGAGATATGGCCCTGGGCAACTTAGATTTTTGTTTTGAAACACTAAGGACCATTCCCGAGGGCATCTAGGAGCCAGAATTGGTTTCTAATCCCTCCAGTAAATCAAAAGAGTTATCAAATCCATCATATAATTGAAGCACATTATTTATGCCATGGGGCGGTCACGAACGAATTCTGGCTTCGAGGTGCCCTCGAGAATGATCCTTAGTGTTTCAAAACAAAAGTCTAAGTTGCCCAGGGCTATATCTCCAGCTCTACAGCGGTTCTGCATGAAAGCACCGGAATTTCCATATATGGTAACTTAGATCATGCCATCAAAAATACAGGGACGAGAGGCCTTCCGGAATCGTCATGAAAATCGATCGGTTTTATTTTCAAGGGGATCGATTGAGATTTGAGCTCACAGCGGCGATTATGCCGAAAACAGACAAAAAAAAAAAAAACAGCCCGCGCCCTAAGTTCCGCAAAGAGCTGTAATTTCAAATTTTCCACTCCCCTTGCGTTGTAGTCCCGGGCACTTTGCATTGTAGCAATACCAACAAATGGCAGGTTGAATTTTTAGCCTCGCCATTTCGGCTCGGGTAACATATTCCAACCATGATAGGTCTACTCCAAGCACAGAGAAAGATGTCTAGCAATTGAGAGTCTTAGTCTCTCATAAGTAGACGCTTCAACACCCTGTATTGGCCGGATATTGTCCGGTGCGATTTTGCCTCAAACTAGTTCGAACTGAAATTTCGCTGGCTTTCGCGCCAGCAAGACCCGGTCAAAATCTGAGCCGTAACGGCTCCACAGGTTCAATTTACTGCTTGGCTGCGAAATCCCGGCACGGCTCATCACGGTTAAATTGCAACTGTTTGGATTGGTGTGCTGAGCCCGAAACTCAGCGCGCGCCGACGAGGTTCAGTTGCGGCTGTGTGGATTGGTATGGAGAGCTTTCAGTCCCCCTGCAAAGGAACCAGCCCACCAAAAAACAAACTTGGGAGACAGTTCGAACTGAAATTTCGGTGGCTTTCACGCCGGTCAAAATCCGAGTCGAAATGGCCCCACAGCGTTCAATTGGCTGCTTCCCTGCGAAATCTCGGCATGGCTTGACGCCGAAGCCGCTCGCCGGTAGCTGTGGGCTACGCGCTGAGGAGACATCTCGGCATATGCCCCGTCTATCACCGCCCTGAACGCAGTGACCCGGCGTCGATTTGAACGAAATACTACGGTACTCGTCATGACCAAAAGTAACCGGAATCACAGATGTCTTCGAAAAGCTCGTTGGCTCTTGGCCAGTTCTTTTCTACAATTCATAAAGTAATCTCCCCTGCATTATGTCACCGGAAAGCACCATCCACCATGTCTGCCTTGCAGTAAAAACCGGTGTTTAGACAATCTTTTGAACAACTCTTATATTTCAGTTCCTCCCACCATGCTTATGGATATTTCTGAGATCTTGAAAGCTCGAGAAATACTGTTGGGACAGGTGCCAAGAGGGAAATATGCATATTTTCCAAATTTATTACTGTACTGTGAACCTCGAGCCCAAGTGCCATAAGAGACTTCAAATTCATGTGCCGTAAAGTCATGAGGCTATAATGCATAATGCTCATTTTGCATAGGATTCGGTCATCTACCAACTTGGTAGGCTGGTATTTTATGCACTTTTTTCATAATGCATATTGCATAGGGTTCTGGGTTGTTTATTTCGTTACCCCTTGTTACCCGAGTGGTATAATAAAATAAATGTTCCTTGGATACTAATGGCACACTTCAAGTGATTGAACAATCACAGATTAAGACAGATCATGCGTTGAGACGCAAAGTGATCAAGCAAACTTCATATGGTTACTGTTTACCTTTCCCTTGCTGGGTCCTCTGCCTTTCAACTGAACTGAAAACCTGGTTGGTCCGTGATACCCTTAGTCACAAGAACATACGCTCTGCGTGTCTGGGGTGCGAAGTGTTGGTGGCGGGTTAGGTTTAGGTGTGTTTTTACTTTTTCAGCGGATGGGGTGCTTTAGAAGAGGGAACAAGGGCCTACGGGGTGTGCGTGCGCCATCGGTAGATGCTCTTTGGTGGCGTAGTTAAGCTCGATGTCGGGGATGTACACATCGTGCAGTGGCCCCGACCAATAACTGCGTTCCCGCGCCCGAGTTCCTTGTTGGCACGTGCAGCATAATACTGCCAGTGCCAAGTCGGATTGCGACCCCAGTGCTCCGCAGTTCTCCGTTCCGCCTTCTCTTCCCTTCCATCGCCCTTCTCTTCCCTTTACCGCTATAACCTCTCACTAACTATACACCCAGCACCGCCGCCCCTCACTGCGCCTCACCGCCTGGCTCGGCCGCGCTGCGGCAACGTACCCTCCCGCCACGTCATCAGAGATGTGGGATACCCACGTATTGGTAGTACCAAAAGTCCCTGTACTAAAAAAAACTGAGAGTTTTCGGCGTGCTTGAAAGAGCAAAATGAAGCGTGAATCACACTTGAATCAGGTGTGAACTGGGGCTGAACTAAAATTCCGGCGCCTGCCGGTGGGGAGCCGAACTTTGCTCTCGCATCGAAAACGTCTATCGTTTTCGACTTAGCTGGAAACAGAACACTGTTCCAGAACTGTGGAGATTTAAACACATAGAAAGACTTTGAAATCTTTGGTAGAGCATCCTAAGGACCTCAGAATTACTGCGGCCGGGTCAGAATTGAAAAAATAATCAATCAAATACCCAAACTCTGTTCAGTTTAGTGTTTTTCATTGATGTAATCGACTTCCCCTACTCTGTTTACAGAGAAGGGTTCTGTGGGGCTGGAACTGGCAACCGTCTGCAAGCAACAGTTGGACACTCCTGTACACCTAGACACCCTGAAACACCATCACTCTAATTTAACAATACCACTGCTGCGGTGTGTTCCTACGCACCTCGCGACCTAATTTACGTACTCTATCGCTGCGTTCAACAATCTCTTAAACTGTCCGTCTGCGATAGGCCTGTGAGCGGGGATACCTTACTGCGGAAAAGTCCCTTTGAGTCTCCATGTGTACTTACCTTCTGACGTTAGATACTGGCCGCTGAACGCTCAATCTTGGCTCAATCCGCAGTTGCTGACGGAGTCCCACCCCACGGCTGCTGATGGATCTGCAAAAACTATTAGAAGCCCACCAGTTATTAGTCATGTGGGCCGAACGTATGTCAGAGCTTTGAAAAATGGCAATGTGAATTTGGGAAGGTATTTTGAACACTTCGAGTATATAATACAGGGCGTGGTCTTGTAATTGCCTTCACCACAAGCAGTCATGTTGCGTGTATCAACTCAACTGCCCAGAACTGTGGCCTTTCTTTTAACCAACACCGTCCTGCGGTGAGCGATCCAGGTAACCCCACTACTATTACTTCTTCTACAAGCAGCGACGCCGCGCCCATGCACCCTGCACGTCGTCCCTTCCGGTCAGCAGCAGGAGATTTTTGATACATTTGTCAACTCGCTATACATTGCAAGGAGAATAATCCCTTTCTACCCTCGAGACCGGCAAATCGCAGACATCCGCTAATCATTCCTTCACAGGACGGTCCACGAGGCCTACACCCGCTTCACTGAGAACTTCACGAATCACAATCCTAACGCGATAGACGGACTCGCGTCCTCCTTCGGGATCGTGAAGCCCATATTCACAGACCCGGCCGTCGCGATCGAGGTACCACATCAATCATTTGAAGCGCCGATGGGCTGGGTGCATTACAGGATCGATCCGTTCTTGCTCGAGCCGACTGCGGTCGTGAACGTGTATTTGTGGGGCGGGTCGTGCATTGTGGAGCACTGGGATATTATCCAGGAGAGGCTGGTGAATGCAACGAATCCGAATGCGTTGTTTTAGCGCTCACTGGGTCTCCGATCTCCATGTACTGCTGCTAGAGAATTTCAGCGGAGAAATGATCTGACCGCGTTTCTGTAATCGTGCCGCTA
Organism: Mycena olivaceomarginata; assembly: GCA_029378375.1. Classification (NCBI taxonomy): domain Eukaryota; kingdom Fungi; phylum Basidiomycota; class Agaricomycetes; order Agaricales; family Mycenaceae; genus Mycena; species Mycena olivaceomarginata. Next base: position 188,343 of record JARKIC010000350.1, on the reverse strand, counting down.
TGAGCTACATACTATACGACTTGAATCAGATCGGGGACAGGGGAATGAGTCCGCGGGAAGATGCAAGGGCATCTCAGCCCAAAGTTTAAATTTTATTAGTCAGTTCGAATCTGCATTGCCATCGCCCTACGACCTCTTCAGACTGTTTAACCCTAGGCCGTACAGCCGACACCCCGTATTCTCGAAGGTCCAGCCATGTGGATTGGAGCTGGGGGGAAGATGCTTGTATCCGTAACGGCTACAGGAGTAGTTCGGCTGAAGTCACAGTGCGAGGCGGAGGGTATACTAACGTGGGAAGGTCATACCGATCCGGGATCTCATAAACTGTGGAGTAGGGACATCCATAGCCGCCGGCGCCGGGGCAGCGGTTCATTGAAACTGAGATGTCTTCTTCTACGTGTGATTCGACTCGATAACTCGGTGCTCACTTCATGAGGAGATGCAATCTGATACTCGAGAAAACGGGTTCTCCCAGATGATGTCGTTGGTGGCGGCTATCGAGTTACAATGGTCGATCAGTGGCGCAAGTTTTGGGCGGAGCGCACCTGTTCTTAGGTTCTTAGCGAGCTCAGCACTGGGGGAAAAAAAAGACGAAGAGAAGAATGGTGGATGATCGTCAATCATCTTCGATTTCTTCCCACGGTCAACTCCGAGCCGAGTCGTGCCGAGCGTTGAACGCGCAGAGCACAGTTGCGTGCCTAAGCACTAATGTACGCGGCCCAAACGTGGCCTTCAGTGAGGATAATGGATGCATTATTATTAATATACGAGTTCCTTCCAGGCACTAATTTATTTTCCTCCCCGCGATGCTTAGTAACCCGACAAGTCAAGTATTTTCCAAGTATGTACAGTCGAACCCTCTTAACCCATACCTCCCGGTTACACCCTCGAGGTATGGGTTATGAGGGTGTATGGGCTAGGAGAGGCCCATGAAATTAGCCGAAATTTTTTAATGTAGTTTTTTTCTACGGTGTACATAGATATTTGGGTATTCTACACCTTTTTAGAAGCACGCGGTGTGAAGCAATTAGTGATTGGAGCATCAACGAGTGAATTGGTCTCCTCCAGCTGAGTTTGACGCCCAAATGACACCAAAAGGGAGTCCAAACGACGTGCAAAGTCGTCGTCCATAGCTGCAGTATACTTCTGGAGAGTTAGAACAGCATTGAGTGCCTGCCGACGACTCGGGCGCGGCTCGTACTCCATGTCATCGTCGACATCGTCATCACCTTCTCGGATCTCTGACACTTCCTGCGCATTCCTCGATGCATTGACAGCATCATAGATCTCAGTGTCGGTGGCCTTCTTGACGAGCACCTGCTCATCAACTGGGTTGACCAGAAGCTCGATGGCCATTCGGTTGGCGCGCTGGAGGGCGCCAGTGTCCTCCAATGAATCGAGACTGCTTTCCAGTGCCTGCTCCGCCAGTGCGATGGGTTCAATTCGGTGGACGGGGAGGCAGAAGGTACCTCTCAACCGCTTCACAGCCTTTTTCTGCGCCGCATTCAACCTTGACCACCCTCTTTCATAGTCCGAGGCGGTCTCGAGGTCGGTGATGGCCCACTCTTCGTCGATGACATTGCCCTCCTCATCAAGCCACCTTTCGTCTTCAGATGTAATGCTCTCGCTCCTGGCAATGCGTTGCTCCAAGTCATTTTGGCGGGGACCAATGTGCTTCCGTGTTGTGGCAAAGCCCTTCCTTGAGTACACTCAGCGCTACGGCGGCGGCCATGGGAGGATCGGAAGATTTCTTTTGGTCTGTACGAGATATTTACTTTTGTGGGTGTAAAGTGGGGTGAAGCTGTTATTTCACAGTCCATACTAGCTACGTATTTATACCAGAGAGTGGCGACTAAATAAGTAACCTGAAATGAATTGTACAGCTATGAGTCACAAGTAACCAAGCAATGCATGTGGAAGAATCAGATGGATGAGATAGTTTCACAGCAGTAAGACTGATACCATGTGGGTGTAGAACAGTAGAAGTGATAAAATGAAAATAGAAGCCTTTATCAAGAAGTGCTGTGACGCGGCAGTGGAAAAGTACGTGATGAGGGAAGTTCGGAAAGATGGCACCAGCGGACGTCGGGCGAAGTTCAGGCGTGGATGGGCAGCGCTCCAGCGAGAGAAGACAGATTGGGGGTTTTGTAGCGGCAGTGTGCCGTATGCTGCGGCAGTCCTGCAGCACTTGCAGGGTGTGACACCGCGGCAATGTCACATTGCAGCTGCAGTTTGGCAGCAGTCCAACTTGTGTTCAGCGGCAATGTTGCGGTACTCAAACTTCCTGCTCCGACACTGGCTAGCCTTAACTCTCTCATAGACTGCATTTGAGCATCATTGCTGCCACGATTGAACTACTTTCTCGCTGCTATTTGAGTTATTCAATCATTATGATGCTTGTGTGTTGAACTCAAACTTGCATTGACAGCTCTCCGCTCACGGATCCACTGACCAGTTGCCACGGCATTCCCCACCTCAAAGGTGTCTTCCTTGCCTAAATTTTGTGTCTCACCATTGCAACGATGAAACTTCAAACCACTTGAATATTTGCTTCATTCAACCGGTGTGGTCTGAACAGTGGGTTCCACACCAGGGCCATCACGTCTCGTCTGTGCGATCCTGGCATTTTCGCGGGAATCTGGAATTCCCAGACCTCGTCGAGACGTATCGACTGATAACCAACATCGGCATGGTGGAGGAAACATACATGAACCTGGTTCAAACCTTCTCCGGTACTCTGAGTCTCTACCGGAATCTCAGCTCACTGCGCTTAGGCTATTTCACAATCGATGCACCATTCCGGGAAGCGTTGTCGTCTCTCGAACGTCTCGATGAGTTGCAGCTGGACTCGTGCGATATTATGGCCCGCAGAGGGGGCCTTTTGTCGCTGCACAAGTTTACCTTGGCTCGCTTTGCCTCCGACCGTGGCCATGACCACTGCGATCAGCCCTTGGAGATAGTATCGCCGGCGACACTACATACATTGAGCATCGACAATTCCCGCGACTCGCGCGCCCTTCTCTTTACCCTCGCCGACGAGTCTATCACATTTCCCAATCTCGTCTCAGTCTCAGTCGAACTGTTCGACGCCACTGCGAAAACATTCCTCGCATTCTTGGCAGCTGTCCGTATTTGACGCAGCTCCGGATAACCAAATCATTTCTCTCCGGGCCCATTCGCGATCGTCTGGCAGCGACCACAATCCCCCTTCTCCGCGTCTTCAATGGCCCGCGGCTTCTGGCAGCGCCATTCATATCGGACCGGCCCGTGTCCGTCATAGACTTGGCTGGTGGCAGCGGGTTCGAAGACGAAAACAAACCCATGAAGAAGGACATAATCAGGGACCTCATCGATATCGCACACTCTTCTGTCGCTGTGCACTCCCTTTCCCTATGCGCGCCATTGCCCATCGCCATCGAGCTCTGTGCAGCGATCGCGATCCACTTTCCCGACCTCCGGGAGCTTGCTCTGGGACTGAGGGAACCGCCACCGGTGCGAGAGTTCCGGCCCGCTTCCACCGATGATAGCGACCTGTCCGAGCTGGAGACGTCAGATATGGAGGTGGAGGTGGACGACCGCACCGTCGAGTTGCCGGACAACTGCAGTTTGGACTCACTCAGTAGCTTCGGTGGCTCCCCAAACATCATCCTCTCTGAAGATTCCGCTTGTGAGGGTGGGATTCCCGACGTCCTCCTTCTAGGACACATGTATAGTAAGCTCTTTATTATGCACTCTTTGCAAACCACTGATTTACCGGATCGCCGTATATAGCTACGTCAGGCCGCATCTTCCCGCCCCCGCCACAACAGCCTGCGTCGCCGGCAGCTGCCCCGAAATCCCTCGCGGTGCGTTTAGCTTGTGTGTGTTGCTGTGCCTACCGTCAACTAACCCACAGAGCTTCATCGATTGCATCTGCTCGGGCCTCATCTCTCTCCCCGCCCCTCTTGTGTCCCTGCGCCTTGCGAAGCAATCGTCCTGGCACGCACTCCGCCGCAGGCCCATCACGCGCGAGGATGAGCACCGTGCGCTCTTGGCACTCGCGCAGCAGCTGCCTGGTCTCCGCGAGGTTGATTTCGAGGTCAACGGCTGGTGGTGGGAGCGCCGCCGGGATAATACGTGGACGCAGAAGTATGTGTTCAGCTGTGGCGTTCCGGGTCTCTTGACTGATGATGGATGTCGGTCTACAGGGGAAGCGGGATCATCATTGTGGCTCCGGAGAGTGGAGAACAGGAGACGAACGTTATAGACACGTAGTTTATTCTGCAGCAGCAGCGCGCGTCGAATGGAGTAGATCCGGTTCAATGCTTTTGTTTTGGTTGCTGAACCTAGCTCGGGCATCTCGGGCATTTGCCTTTTTTTTCTTGGTTTGAGATCTTTGAGACTAAATTGAACGACATGAAACCAAAGATTGGATCCCTTCCTTGCACCGAGACATCGGGCAAGCCAAAATATAACTCCGTGTTTCGAAATGATAGAGGAGCTGGGCAACAACCCAACACAAAGCACGACAGCAACAAAATATCAAGTTGCAAGCAAGAAGGAGATCAATGAGAGACAAACCGTAGCCTATTACAGCGAGCTTCACGTTCAAAAATAAGCCAGACAAGGGCAACGAAGCTGTAGTGACTATCGAGGAATCCAAAATGCTAATTCAATATGGCTCGGATGCGAGCTTCCCGGTTGTTGTCTCGTGGTTCGCGAGTTGTTGAACCACAGGAAGCATAGCCAGAGGTGGATTCATACATTTCAAAGGTACACAGATGCGACAGGTCATTGCAGAACATCCAATAGCTATCATCGTCGAGGAGTTGTCAGGTTATTGAGGTGGTTTGAAAGATAGCAGCAATACAAAATGATAGCTGGTCGGAGAAAGCCCACCACTGGAACAGCTCATATGAACTTGGCAACAGATAGCAGTAATACGGAACAATAGTCAGTCGGAGAAGGCCCACCAGTGAAACAGGCCATGGGTAACTTCGCAATTTCACTCTCTATTATTTTTACTGTTCAAAGTGCAGCCAGGTCCAAAGCTCTCTTGGTCGACGGACCAGCCCACATTCGCACCTGGCATTCATGATTGAATGCACTCTCCAATGATTCGCAGTTGGCAGTCAGAGAACTTTGACTGCAGAAAAACGCACATGAAATATTGCAACAAGAAGACAAGCTGTTGTACTTATGGAAATTGGCAAGAATTCTAGGCTATATAGACACAACATCTGTAACAACTGTTGCAGAAGTTGCAGTGACAGCACTGAAGAGCCTTGTATGATACATTTTGAATAAGAGCTTCTATAGTGCCTTTCCCACCATCCCGTGAACCGGAATGAACCATAAAACTGCGGCAGGAGCCCAGACGGTATGGGACGGCAAAACCGCGGTCAACCGTGAATCCCCGGGGTGGTGCTCAGCGATGTGAAATGAGACAAGCGAGCACCGAATCTAGTATAAAGGTGTAAGATACTCGCTATGTTGTAAAGTATCCGGAATTTTGGTTTTGCAGGTAAATAATTGCAACATTATGAATGAGTTTGAGTGAATTCTTGATATAAAGTCAACTTTCCATCTGCTAGGCCATTTGGGCTTGCAGTGCAAGGCATGATACAGAGTAAAGTGGGAAGTTTTAGAAATAATGAGATTTATTCAATATTTTCCCCTTGGTGAATATCCTAATGATCTTTTGGAGGGTTTTAACGCCTCATAAATAGTGTTAGACTTGCTGGAACACTCATATAAAATTTCAGAGGTCAAGATACAGCCTACATGGCTCCATGAACAAACGGAGACAGGGCAAAATCATTCCCTTAATCAAGCAATTGTTTAAACTTCAATTTTTACTGCAGGGAAAGCACAGTGGATGGTGTTTTTGTGTCAGATGATATGCAGAATCCCATTTATGAATTACAGATAAAGAGTCAACCAAATCTTGCGGAATTCTCCGGAGGTATCCCCATTCCGGATACTTTACGACATAGCGAGTATACCATATACCTGCGAGCAGGTATATTGTTGAGTGCTTATCCTGCAAATTTGAGGAGACCGAATGCAGCCGGACCCTGGACCACACGAGTTGGCACAATCACGAAACAAGTTCTCCCGAGGCTTATAAACCAGATCTGCTGACTTTATAACCCCAAAAGATGTACATTCCAGGTCACCAGAAACATCCTACGAAAAGAAGGAGCTTGCCCAATTCCGAGTTGGGGTATCGGCACTTCGTGCCATAAATTATTCGTCGAATACATACTGACTAAGATCCATTCCAAAAGTAGTTAATTCAAATCCAAGCTGAGACCATCGAGCCGTGTCGTCCTACGTGATCTCTTTACCTTTTTCTTCCGACCAACTTCCGACTCTGACTCGCCTCGACTCGCCTCCGACTGCTCCCTTATAAATGCCGGGCGGAAATACCTCCGATACTTTCCTTCGCACATCCCTATCTGAGGTGCGGACAGCCTTAAGGCACTTGGAGGAAGTGCATAATCAGCGCTTCGTCCGGGTCAGCCAGGCGTCCAATGTTCGCTGTACCTCGGATGCGGACGCGGACGGGCCCCAACCCAGCGCAGGATCCGCAGAGACCCAGAGATATGTCTTCGATGTCAGTGCGTGTCTGCCCCACATGCAACACCATTAACTCTTCTCGACTGGCTAGCGAGTCTAGACGATTCGCACCATATTTCAACCGTAGATTCAGCGGGTGTGACCTGTGACCACTTAGATTCAACTTTCATTAGATTTAGCTAGAGGTGGGACATGTGACCTTAATTTTTGTCATTCAACTTAATTCACCTTCAAGGGTTCAAATGTTGAAATTTACTCACATTGCAGGTCAAACACCTTGATTTCGGCTGTTCTGAATGGATGCCGGACCCGGCTTGATTGTAGGACATCAGAAAGCAGCTTGGAAATTTCTTTCAATTTTCTCGCTAGTCGGGACGCCAAATGACCGATGATTCAGACCCCCCGGTGACCTGTGACCAAAATAAAATAGATTGAATTCGATTGCTGCTGTGATCTGTGACTGAATCTACGGTTGAAATAGTACAGTAGTTGTGTCATTCGTTATTCATCCTTTCATCCTCGCTGACGATGACGTAGGCGTGTTCCTCGACAACGCACAAGAGCTGCTAAAGATGCCAGTAGTACCAGTGCCAAAAGCCCCTTGAAGCCACAGGAGAACCTTGAGGATGCTTGAAGGTATAAGAGGCCATTTTGGAGTTGTTTTGAAGGGCACAATACGCTTTGAGGCGGTTTGCAAAAAGCGGCGCAGTTCGACATGGAGGGAGAAAGCAAGAGACGTGTGACGATGGTTGGCGCACACGTGCGAGCACTCGCGCCACCGCGGCTCGACGCACCGTGACAGCCGATGCCGGACGACAGTTACGTGGGAATATTCTGTTTAATTGCTCAATACGCAGGCTGTCCTTTGAGGACCGACAGCGGATGCCGGATGACAGTTACATGGGAATATTCTGTTTGATTGCTCAATACACAGAACGTCCTTTGAGGACGGACAGCGGATGCCGGACGACAGTTACGTGGGAATATTCTGTTTAATTGCTCAATACGCAGGCTGTCCTTTGAGGACCGACAGCGGATGCCGGATGACAGTTACATGGGAATATTCTGTTTGATTGCTCAATACACAGAACGTCCTTTGAGGACGGACAGCGGATGCCGGACGACAGTTACGTGGGAATATTCTGTTTAATTGCTCCATACACAGAGGGTCCTTCAAGGACGGACAGTCTATGCTGGATGACAGTTACGTGGGAATAATCTGTTTAATTCCTCCATTCACAAAGGTTCCTTCGAGGACGAACAGCCTATGCACAGTTACATGGGAATAATCTGTTTAATTCCTCCATACACAGAGGGTCCTTCGAGGACGGACAGTGGATGCTGGATGACAGTTACAAGGGAATATTTTGTTTGATTCCCCAATACACAGAGTGTCCTTCAAGGACGGACAGCGGATGCCGGACGACAGTTACGTGGGAATATTGTGTTTAATTGCTCAATACACAGACTGTCCTGCGAGGACGGACAGCGGATGCTGGACGACAGTTACGTGGGGATATTTTGTTTAATTCCCCAATCCACAGAGTGTCCTTTGAGGACGGACAGCGGATGCTGGACAGTTACGTGGGAATATTCTGTTTAATTGCTCAATACACAGAATGTCCTTCGAGGGCAGACAGGTATGCTGGACGACAGTTATGTGGGAATATTTTGTTTAATTCCTCCATACACAAACTGTCCTTCGCGAACGGACAGCGGATGCCAGACGACATTTACATGGGAATGTTCTATTTAATTCCTCCATACACAGAGGGTCTTTCGAGGACGGACAGCCTATGCTGGACGACAGTTACGTGGGAATATTGTGATTAATTGATCAATACACAGACTGTCCTTCGAGGACGGACAGCGGATGCCGAACAACAGTTACATGGGAATATTGTGTTTAATTGCTCAATACACAGACTGTCCTTCGAGGACGGACAGCCTATTCTGGACAACAGTTACATGGGAATATTCTGTTTGATTCCTCCATACACAGAATGTCCTTTGAGGACGGACAGCCTGTGCTGGACGACAGTTACGTGGGGATATTTTGTTTAATTCCCCCATACACAGAGGGTCCTTCGAAGATGGACAGCGGCTGCCGGACGACAGTTACGTGGGAGTATTCTGTTTGATTCCTCCATACACAGAGTGTCCTTCGAGGATGGAAAGCGGATGCTGGATGACAGTTACAAGGGAATATTTTGTTTGATTCCCCAATACACAGAGTGTCCTTCAAGGACGGACAGTGGATGCCGGACGACAGTTACGTGGGAATATTGTGTTTAATTGCTCAATACACAGACTGTCCTTCGAGGACGGACAGCGGATGCTGGACGACAGTTACGTGGGGATATTTTGTTTAATTCCCCAATCCACAGAGTGTCCTTTGAGGACGGACAGCGGATGCTGGACGACAGTTACGTAGGAATATTCTGTTTAATTGCTCAATACACAGAATGTCCTTTGAGGACGGAAAGCCTATGCTGGACGACAGTTATGTGGGTGAATATTTTGTTTAATTCCTCCGTACACAGACTGTCCTTCGAGGACAGACAGCGGATGCGGCACAACAGTTACGTGGGAATATTCTGTTTAATTCCTCCATACACAGAGGGTCTTTCGAGGATGGACAGCGAATTCCGGGCGACAGTTATGTGGGAATATTGTCTTTAATTGCTCCATACACAGACTAGACCAGGTTACCACCTGGACGAAAACAATAGACAAAATCGACGACGCACTCAGTTGATGGGAAACGGGTAACCCAACAATAGAAGGCCGCCGACTCATTATCATCATGGTTGTGGGAGGAATGACACAATATCTAGCCAAAGTTCAAGGAATGCCGGCTGAGATAGAAAGAAAACTCGAGAGACGTATCCGGAACTTCCTATGGAATGACAAGAAAACAATTCCGATAAATAAAGAAACTGTCTACGCACCAATTGAAAAGGGAGGACACAACCTTCTTGACATCATTGCAAGGAATGCTGAAATTTGCGAGACAAAGAGGAGTCAGGATGGATGGCCTCGCGTTTTCCAGAGAAGTCATGAGAGAAGCGGCCATCTGGTACCAACAGCGGACCGAGGACTGTTCAACCGAGGGGCGGAGATCTTATGCCTAAAAATAAAACACATGATAAAAACTGTCGGATACACCGAGACATTGGCGAGGAGATTGTCCTCCCAGCATCACAGGAACAGGTCGAATTGTGCGTGTCCTGCCTGTACCGCAACAAGAACAGAATGCCCCCAGTGTTCTAACCCCCACAAATGCTATCGCAAAGCTCGAGATCTCCTCAATTCACTGGAAGATACATGGAACCCCTTACTCCCCCAATCAGAAGACTATGAAGACGCACCTGGACAACCAGTTGTGCTGACAGAGAAAGAAGCAATGTTCAATCCTAAGATTACGACTGGGGGTACGCTCGGCGACACCTTCAGAGTCTTTACAAACGGCCAAAAAAACGGCACACTGCTGCCCGACATGCGTATGAGACCCGGACCGGATGAGGAACCTATCATACTTTCTCAGGGATGTACCTATTCTCTCTCCTCCTCCACTTCTGAACGTTCCCCCAGCCTCGAATTCGTGCTGCGATCCGCGCAAAGCAATTTATATGCTTCTCTCCGTTATCAGACCCACGCAGTCAAAAACCTTACGATTGCGTGGGCGCTTTATCCGCACGTGAATCCCCGCTGCTATCTTCGCGTCTCGTAACCCAACTTGCCTTCTGTCATACAAGTTCTCTGCATTTCTATGCTCTTTCCACCCATAGATATGATGAAGATCCCAAGGATCAAATCTTGACATGAATCTGAACAATGATGTTGTGTACAGCATGTCGTTTGGAACAGTTCACACAGCTATTGTGCACATAGCACATAATAACACTATTGTTAGTTGTAGTTCACACAATTTGTTAAACAGTAGGGACAGTCAGAGTACGCGCTTCAGATGCGCTTAAAACATGTGCTTCAGATGTGCTTCAAGGATTTTCAAAGCATGGGAAAAGCACATAAATCTTTAAGCACATCTGAAGCGTTGAAGCGCCTCCAGAGGCGCTTCACGCACGCTTCAAAAAATGTGCTTAAAGTGTTCATTTCTTTCTTGACTCCTATGTATACTATCCTACTGCGCTGACTAACATATCAATAAAATCTGAAATTTGTTTCCCGCATCCAAGCTGTCGCCAGTGGGAAAGCGATGAGAGGCTGTCGGTAGTTGCATGGTACGAATAGTGGAGACATTCTACATGGTTTTGGCGTCGAAGGCGGGCTGCAGCGCGCCGACGTAAGAAGATGCGACGTTGCCGGCCTTTGTTATAGCGCACATACGCCTTCAAAAGCGCCTTCTCCCAGGCTGCGCGACGAATTGCAGGAGGCATCCGGCAAGATATGATCTCCGAACTGCCACTGTGGTGAGATAATCATATTTGAAGCACATCTGAAGCACATCTGAAAAAGGGGCGGTCAGAACAAACCGGTGCTTATCACACGCTTATGATGCCAAACTAAATCTTTAAGCACTTGTGAAGCACACCTAAAGCACCAGGTTAAGCGCATCTTAAGCGCGTACTCTGACTGTCCCTAGTATAAATAGTGGTAGTTTTATGCTTGTACTTCCCTAGTCTTTTATTCAACTCTTTTCTCGAGACTAAAACTGCTCTCCCCAATCCACTATTTCAGTTATAGTTGGACGCAAGGTCTTGATTGTGACAGTAATAATCTTTCATTAGCGCCCAGAAGTCACGTAATAGTTCATGTTTTCACCGTTTCGATGGTATAACACTTGGCAGGGCCTTCCACCCATATCAAATATCAAAGGTAGCAAAATCGTGCAAAATTGGCATATTTTGCGTTGGGCTTGAGCTTGGAGCGCATGCCACTCGATTGTTTCTCACGCGATTGGCATGATTTATGATTCATTTCGAAGCCATTATAAAGGCACTGGTTCCACCACGCGCGAACTTTTTGTTGCGACCGGAAATGTCTGAGTCTTGTGTGTGGGCCATCCACGTGTGATCACAAATGAAGCAAGCCATATCTGCATTCTCAAAATCCTACGGGAACTCAGTCCACGCTAAGTTATAAAAATGAAAACCACCTACCAAATATTTTGGGTACCCATCGAGGTTTTCGGCAACGAAGGCGACACAACCATGAGTGCAATCTATCACAGTGCAGGCTCCACGGGAGCCGAGTCGAAGGTTCACACGTATAGCGAGACAAGGTTGGAGAGGCGGGGAACAAGTCGATCATTCATGAAGCCTCGTACTTGAGGGCCGCGAAGCGTCTGTCAATCCAGATGTGGTTCAGCCGCGCAGACATGCGATCATTAGGACTGACTAGGAATGTCAATGTATGTAATGCAAAGAGGAACATCAATACTGTACCATCTCGATCAAATCGACACTGGGCGTGACGCGTGACCCGATTTACCTATTCGACATTCCGACACGAGCCAAAATTTTGCGGGACGCACCCGAAATTTTCGACATTTGGGCCGGAAATTTTGTCTTTTTTGGCATCCTCGGCACAATTTTTGCGGCCATGTCACGCTCGGGAGGTTCGACAAAGGCTCGCATGATGCGTGACCTCGACCAAATTTCGATATCGACAGAGGGGTGCGTGATGCGTGACTGTTGATTTGATCGAAATGATACAGTATTTTCCAGCTGACAATGCGCCAGGATTTCACGAGGAATTCCTAAGGATTTCATTAGGATGCATCCTAAAGGATTCCTAGCCCTCCTTAGGATTTGCTGTGGCGGTGTTAGGAAGTGTCAGGACTAGCCCTGTAAATTAACACATCAGAAAAAAGAGTTCCACTGCCTTGAATAGTATTGACGTACCCGTTCTTAGTGTGAGTCATGGGGTCTAACAAGACCATGCCATCTTTGTGTCCAACAAGCGCAGGTGTGCCTGGAATAATAGAAGATGGTCAGGTAGCGTTAGAGTTGGGGGGGAAAAATAGAACAAATACCTTGGAGGTCAGCAAAGACTAGCCTCCGGTTACTATGTCCCCAAGCAAAATGTGCAAATGCATGAATGGTGGCGCTGCGCAAGTCCTTCTTGTGCAATTTGTGAGAGAGTGTGTATGTGAAATGCTCAACAAATGAAGACCGTTTCGGTTCCGCAAGCCATGTCAGTCCCGGCGAGTCTGGCCCGATCTCCTTCACACCAGAGGCAGGAGTTGCACATTGGATCTCCTCAGCCAAGAATGTGTCTGCAAAGCAGTCTCCTACCCACCCTCAATTACAGGGTTGGGGAAGACAGAATACGAGTTTTTACTCTGGATCTCACTTGTAGTACAATACGACAAATATGTGATAGCCCATCAATCCATCAGTTCTAGCCCCACTATAGCTTCCGAACTTGAATTTCATTTCATTTCAAATTCCATTATAGTACATGCGGGCCCCTTGGGGCCCATGTGGCACTTATACGTATTACAGGGAGATAGCTAGCGGGTGGGGATAGAGGCAGGGATGGTCGCGATGGGAGAGGGGGTGTATGGAATGGCTACGAGGGTGTGTGTATTTTGGTATCTAATGCGAGGTGTTTGGTTGGATAACGAGTGCGAGCGAGTAATATGAGTAAAGAAGAGAAAAAGAGAAAAAAGAAGATAGAGAATAGGGGAGGAGGACTTTGGGCTACAGCATGTATCGCGGCAGGCGGCCTGTGTTGCGGACGTAGTCAAGGACTGGTTTAGGGTCGGACTTCGCCGAGATGAGGCGGCGGAGGGAGAGGCGGGGCGGTGCCGAGGCGCATGACAAGTTTGAGGCGCTCACGGCGGAAGCGGGGGCATGAGAGGAGGAAGTGGGGAACGGTTTCGGGGACAAGGCAGAGGGGGGCAGTGTGGGGAAGGGCCGAGGTGAAACCGATAGAGGAATGCGTTGAGGCCGATATGAGAGGTGCGCAGCTGCGTCAATACGCTGCACTGCGGTCGGCTCAGCCCAGCGTACATACGCGATGGTGCCCGATGGCTTGATGGAGTCGAAGAGAGCGAGGCGACCGCTGCGCGGGGATGCACTCCACTCTGAAAGCCACCGTGCGTTGTGCATCTTCGTGCTTGCCGCGACTGCAGCCGCTTTGCTCGTGGGGAGGGGGGAGTCAAAGAGGGGGGTGCGGGTCGTGAGGGGAGAGGATTGGCCCTGAGCTGCTTTCTTCGCGTGCGCGTCGACTGCTTCATTCCCCGGGATACCGACGTGAGCTGGTACCCAGTGCATGCGAACCTTGAGGGTGGGTCGAGCACGGAGGAGACGATGGAGGTGGGTGTGGAAGGTGAGTTGAAATTGTTAATTGAACAGAGTTTCAGTGAAAGATTTTGGGGGTTGAGCCGAGTTCAATTGACGCCTGTATTAATGCTGATATCTAAAGTAGAATGCATTCTTTGGCTGTCAGAGAGTTTGCCGAGACTCGAAGTGATGGCTATAGAGTATATTTGTTCATGCAGGTCATGGATTGTGTGCCGCGTAGGCTTGATGGTGGTGGTTCGGACGAAGTTACCATATTAAAAAAGCACATGGCCGGAGTTTGAAATTTAAGTGGCTTTTCCCAAAACAATTTTGTGTTCTCAGAATTGGGCTGGCCCGAAGGGCCACAGAAATTTCGCAGGCTATTTTCCGTAGCCGAGTTTTGCCAAACATGTCGGACCAAAATTCGTCCTTTGGCCAGCAAAATTTCAGTCAGATTGGCTGCCTCAGATTCCTCTGCCGGGGGCTGGTCAGGTTTCATTCTTAAGCAAACAGGTGCAAGCACAGCGGCACTGCTTTGCGTTAAAAAGAAATTCACATCGAAGCCTTTCCACAGAAGATAGCTCGCAAAATTGACGTGGCCACAGCCTAGGCGGCAGTCTTCCTCGGGGTTTTGGCGTGAGGACATCACCGGAGGGACACTGTAATTCACATCAAATCCGCTGTCTGGAGCTCTGTTCAAAACCCTTGACAAAATTGACTCGCTGAGGCGATAGCGAGCAAAATTCCAGTCAGAATGGCCTCCTGAGATTCCTTTGTTGGAGGTCGTAGAACACTGCCAGCCGGCGACTGGTAGTGCAAAGGGCGCGCACGGGTCAACCATGAGCAATCAAAGGTCAACCAAGAGAGTGTGTCTATGCGCAAAATTTCAATTACGAGGGCAAGTTCGTGTTCACTGTTTCGTTTATTCGGAGTTCAGATTATACATTCCGAACAGAACCTCAATTATTTGATGAAAAATAAGGCCATAAATTTGGGGCTTGCGCCTGTTGTTAAGCGAGCTTCTGTGATCGGACCTCGCAGAGGATGATCACCGCCGATTAGCCGCCGATGATGAACGGAGCTACGGATAATCATAAGGCACCCACGTTTCGCCGCACGGCATGCTCGGGAAAGATTCAGCGTTCAGGATCTGTCTTCGACGAACACGTTCCATTTTCCCTTGTTTCGGGACAAGTGGAAATCCGAGCACAGCATTTTGGACGTGTTTCCTCCTCTCCATCCATGGAACTAGCCCAACATGAACCAAATCGTCCTACCAAGCTGAGCAGGGCAGATTATTCCTCAACGCCGGCAGTTCGAGACCCCGACTTTTACTTCGAATCAGGCGATGTATCCTCCGGGTCCAGAACACACTTTTCAAGGTGTGTTAATACATTCCCTCTCTTCACCCTTCTGACTTGCCAAAGATCCACAGATTTATTCTTGTTCGCGACTCCCCACACGTGGCCTTGCTGGGCTGACACGTTTCCTTCATCCATCTCAACACTCCCCCTCAGACCTAGGCTCGTAACCAGCCTGCCTACGATGTGCAACAATTGTGGTGAGCACTTGCCATAGGCAGGCTGGTACAACTTGGGCTGTGCCAAAGGGCTGAGCCCGGAGTTTGAAATTTTGGGTAGTGCCGAAGCGTGGCTGTGCAATGCCATCAATTTACCGTTAAATTTGACAATTCATGACACACGATCCACGCACTTAGGGGAATTTCTGAAGAGACAGAATTTTAGAGAGGAAGTACCAGACCTGATGGTTTCTTTTGAATTTTTTGACCTGATTTGATTTGAGCCCGGAATGACACAGAAGGAAAATCTTCAAACTCCGCGCTCAGGCCTTTGGCACAGCCCGAGTTGTGCCAGCCTGCCTACGGCAACGTGCTCGCCACAATTGTTGCACATCGTAGGCAGGCTGGTTACGAGCCTACCTCAGACCGGCAAGAGCCCAAGTCTGCGCGTAAATCTCTCGTGCTTGGGTCTCGCCAGGGGCTTGGTGAAAATGTCGGCGAGTTGATCTTCGGTTGTGCAATACACAGGGTCAACTGTCCCATTTTCGATCTTCTCCCGAATGAAATGATTCTGGACGTCGAAGTGCTTTGATCGAGCGTGGAATTGAGGATCGCGTGCAAGTGCCAATGCCGCTTGATTGTCCTAGTGAATCACAGTAGGATCCTTCTGAGCATATCCCATCTCATCCAAGAGGTATCTGCTCCAAATTGCGAACCGAGTTGCATGCGCAAGTGCAGTATATTCCGCTTCCATGGACGAAGTAGCGACGGTCGTTTGTTTCTTCGAGCTCCACGCATAAATGGCTCCTCCGAGCATGAACGCGTAACCTGAGATGGATTTCCTGTCATCCGGGTTGGCTGCGTAGTCTGCGTCGCTGTAGCCTGTAGAAATGACCTCGTCCGAGTCGCTTGTGTTGCTGTAGACAAGACCATAATTTCGAGTCCCAGAGAGATAGCGCAGGACACGTTTGCATGCGCTCCAGTGCTCCGGTCCAAGGTTTGACGAAGTCGTGACGGCGTACGCGATATCTGGACGCGTACAAATGGCGGCGTACATGAGCCCGCCAATCATAAACTGATACTGCCCTCGCTGATCCGTTGGCGCTTCAGGTGCGTCCGCTGATACTTTGCGCAGTGTAGTATTCGGGTCCATTGGTGTTGTGAGTGGCTTGGCATCCGTAAGTCCATACTTGGCCAGCAACGTCTCGATGTAATGGCGTTGAGAAAGAGTGATTGTGCCAGCATCACGGTCACGGGCAATTTCGATGCCGATGATCTTACGCGGCTCGCCGAGATCTTTCGTCTCAAACAATCCTTCAACCTCCGCCCTTGTCTTCTCTGCCTCCTGCTTCGACGTCGACAGGATGAGCAAGTCATCCACCCAAGCAGTCACCCAAGTACGCTCATCCTTGCGTTCGCGAAAATAAACGCAATGATCGACAGCTTTCTTGATGAGCTGAATGGAGGTGAGTTTGCGGTCGAACTCGCGATTCCATTCGCGTCCCGACTGCTTCAACCCATAGATTGTCTTCAACAATCTCCAAACACGTCCGGTTCCATCTTCAAAACCTGGTGGCTGCCGCATATATATTTCCTCTTTGAGCTCGCCGTTAAGATATGCACCCCGAATATCCATTTGGATGATCTCTAGATCTTCGATGGCCGCAATAGCGAGTGCGGCGCGAACCGATTCGAGACGGACAACAGGAGCAAACGTCTCTGTGAAATCCACCCCAGGAATCTGCGAGCACCCGAGAGCGACAAGTCTAGCCTTGTATCTTGATACTCGGCCCTGCTCGTCAACCTTCTTCACATAGGTCCATTTACTCCCAATGGCCTCGCGATTTTTGGGTAATTCCACGAGTTCGTATGTTCCTTTCTCTTTCATCATCTCTATTTCCTCTCTCATTGCTTCTTTCCATTCCATCTGCTCGCTCGACTTCACTGCTTCACTGTAAGTGCGCGGTTCCCCGGCAGCTTCAAGCGCGGATTCTCCTAAGAACGCAAACTCCGCCCTTTCCCTCGTCTCTTCGTCCGACAGTTGGGCGGGGGTTCCGTGTACCACTCGGCAATCGCGCAGCTGGGTTGTTTAACTTGCGGTAGTCGGTGTCTTTGGTCGGGCGTGATGAACGTCTTGGCTGATCCGGCTGGGCTGGTGGATTTTGCGATGGAGCGGGTGCCAATGGAGGTGTGCTCGTTGGCCGCGGCTGTGTCTGCATCTGCTGCTGCGACTCTGTCTGCGCCTGCGAATGCGACTCTTTCTGCGCCGGTGGCTCCCCCTCGTTTGGCGCTGTCTTCTCGTTTGTCGTGGAAGCGGGTTGTGCAGGATGTTCTGTGGGAGATTGCTGGCTCGGCGTTCCCAACTCCCCCTCGAGCTGCACATCGACCAGGGGTTGGGTGCTCGGCTCTACCCATATGACGTTTCTTGACTCGCGAATACTGCGGTTCTTACCATCATAATATTTGACGATGTCTGTATGGTCTCCGAATCCCACGAAGCTAAATTTTCCAGCCTTCTCGTGATCTCCTCCCAGTTTTGACAGCTTCTGCACTGGTTCACATTTAACCCATACCTCGCACCCGAACTCCCGAAGGTGCGATACATTGGGCTTTTTTCGTGTCCATGCTTCCAATGGTGTCTTCCCTTGTAGCGCGCGTGTCGGTGAGCGATTTCGGATGTACACCGCATACTCGACCGCTAACTCCCAAAGGAATGCCGGCAAATTTCGCGCTATCAATATCGCACGGGCAAGCTCGATGATTGTTCTATACTCCGTTCGACGCGTCCGCAAATGGTACGGGGTTCTGGAGCGTGATCCCACGGCCTTCACCGCTCCGCTGGTGAGTTCCTTGGCGTTGTCTACTCGGAGGACTTTTGGTGTGTATTCAAACTGACGTTCTACCCATGCAATATAGTCCTTGATTTTCTCAAACGCCTCGTCCCGGCGCTTCAAGAAATTAGGCTTACAGTGCCGTGTTGCGTCATCGGTAAACAAGATGGCGTACTTTGATTTCTTCAAAGATTCAACTCGCGCAGGCCCTCAGATGTCGCTGTGGGTCAACTCCCCTGGGTCCTCGCATCGGTTCTGTGCCTCTTGCGGATACGGCTTTGTCGTCATTTTTGCTTTGACGCAAGCTTCGCATTAGCTGAGTGGTGGGGAGTCCTTGTCCACGGTGAGTCTAGTCTCTCGTAGACAGACGCTACAAACATAACTTACCTCGTACCTCGGTTGTTTGTACGGTGAGTCCCTCAACAAGATCTTCCCTCACAAGTTTTTCCAAACCACTCTTGGCCAAATGGCCCATCCGGCGGTGCCAGTCGTCCCACGTCTGGTTGCTCGCCTCCACGGCGGCGTGCGCGTTCTCGTGCGCTTCGGGTTGCACCTGCTTCCGGGCTCGGGCGGTCATGGGGTACAGACGTCCCATCTTGCTTCCCATCGCCATCACTCGACCATCGGTGCGTCGCACAAATTCTACCCTGCCGTGACTGAATTTGGCTTCCAAACCAGCATCGTCAAGTCGGCTAATTGATAGCAAATTGTGTGCGCAGGTTGGTGCAAACAACACATCAAGTAGTCGGTGAGTGATAATTTTCCCGTCGACTTCGCAGTCTAACAGGACGGTTCCGCGTCCCAGAGCGTGCAGTGGTGTTTCTCCAACGCCTTCAACAGGTACATCTACTGTT
Source organism: Mycena olivaceomarginata (assembly GCA_029378375.1). Lineage (NCBI taxonomy): Eukaryota > Fungi > Basidiomycota > Agaricomycetes > Agaricales > Mycenaceae > Mycena > Mycena olivaceomarginata. The sequence continues at coordinate 169,325 of JARKIC010000350.1, read as the reverse complement.
GTATTTCGTTCAATTCGTAAGGCGGTTTGGGGTGTGACACCATCGTACGAATTGACCCTTTCGTAACCGGTCCCCCTTAGGGAATTTGATCCGCCGGCAACGCTCGGCTAAGCTCGGCTAGCTCGGCTAAGCTCAAAATCGCCTCTGTGACTGGGTGACTTACGAAAATTTTCGTAGATTTTTGGCCGTGTGACGCGTGACCATACAAATTGAACGAAATACTACAGTATTGCTCCAAGAGGCGTCCGATTCGCTAGCCGAGCACACCATCAACTGCACGTGCCCGAAAAGCACCTTCCATATCGGGTTGTTGATGTCACAAACATTCGCACTCTCCCACAGCGCGACCACAAGCTGCGACGCGTCCCACCCAGCCTGCGACGTGTCCACTGGTTCCCTGGTGCCCACATAGCTTGATAGGGAGTATCAGAATAGACATTTAATTTGAAGGACAGGTAGCAAAAGAATATCCTTGCGGCACCTGTGCCGGCCCGACAGTCAACGGCGGCTGCACCACAGGAGTCAAGAACGGCAAAGTCGATTCCAACTGCCCATCGACATATCCTTTCATGATCTCGGCGGCTGGGCAATTCCGGCCCACGCGCCCATGCACAAACATTCCAATCAAGTGTCCCCTGGATTGCGACCAGTTTCACTGGAAGTATAACTTCCAGCAGCATCTTGAGGAGAGACACCCTCAATGGAGACAGATCCTATCGCAAAATTTCCTTTCCACCATTCAAATCAGCTCCGCCGAGCAAGAGGCTCTTGGAATTCCCCGGGGTGATGTAATTGACATACCAGCGCTAGCTGCTGCACCTCCCATTCCTCCTTGCTTCCCACCTCGCCTTCAAGGTCATAAGCGCATCGAGCCCTCCGAGCTCACCTAGCCGTGGGACTAACAAAGAGAATGAAGGGGCCGCTGTGTCGAGCTCTGACATCGACCCGCGCATAGTGCGCGCGTCGAAAGTTAGGAAGCTTGTTTATTAATTATTACAACCCGGAGGCTTCCAGAAAAATTCCCTTACATACTTATACATCTATAAATTCCATGTAAATATTTTCATATTTTCCTGCAGCATACGTCGTGCATACAATCTGAATGGAATGCAACACCGGCGAGACGTCCAAACGGAGACAGAGCCCGATATGGAAGGTGCTTTTCGGGCACGTGCAGTTGATGGTGTGCTCGGCTAGCGAATCGGACGCCTCTTGTATTGCTCGCATCTCCAAAAATACGGTGCGGGTCGTTGCAGATGTGGGAAGTGGTTCCGGAGTCGGCCAGCCAAGAATAAAGAGAAGTGTTGTTGAATTTGGCAGTGTCCGCGGTTTCAACGAAATCAGTGTCTACATCCTCTGCCTTGTTCGCCCTTTCCTTCTTCCCGTGGCGTCCTGGACCCTTTCCTTCTTTCCCTCCGCCTTTCGACCAGCAATCGGCGGCGATGTGACCCATCTTATGGCAATTGTAACATTCCACCTTCTTTTTTCCTTCTCCTCCATTGCCCTGCGTTCCTCGTCCGTACATCGCTGAATTTCCATCTCCATTTTTCTCAAGTCTGCGACGAAATTCCTCAAGAACCAGTGAAATAAACTCGTGCGACGGAATGGTTGGAGCATTGCTCGATGCGCCAAGATACGCCGACGTGAAGTTGTCCCAGGATTCGGGGAGCGAGCTGATTATGAGCAGCAAGAAATCCTCATCCGAGACCAAGCTACCAAGAATTGCAAGCTCCTCCTGGATCCGGCGCAACTCCGTGACATGAACAGCGATATCCGTCGCGTCATCGGCAATCATACGATACAAACGTCGGCGAAGTGACAAGACTCCCAATTTCCCGCCTTTCTCCTTGACCTGCTTGAGCTGCGTCCACATTTCGGCTGCAGTCTTGGCGCGCGCGATATGAACCATCAGCGAGTCGCTCAAGGTGAGCTCGATCTGCGTCTGCACTTTCCCGTCTAACTCCTCCCATCTCTCCCTCTGCTTCTTCTCATCTGCTGTTGGCTTGTCCGGGTCGGCGGCGACAGGCTTTGGCGTGGTTCCCTCGACAATCTTCAAGAGTGCGCGCTCGCGAAATATGGCGGTGACACGGCGCTTCCACGGAATCCAGTTCGTCTCATTGAGTTGCTCGATCTGGAACAACGATGATGGAGTGGCATCGGCGGTGGTAGTCGACATGGTATTGGTGGTTGTATGAGAGTAAGGTGGTGAATTTGGTATAGATTAGTTAAGGGTGAGGCCCATAACCTGTAGTAAAATGAAGGGTATATTGAACAGACCATACAGTACAGTATTTTTACCCTCCAGAGAACAATGAACACTTTGAACAATGTAGAGACTGGGACAATGGTAGTTGGGTAGAAAGCGTGGTGGAGACGCGTCGCGACACGTCTCAAGATGTGTTTCATAGAGTCCGGCTCTATGACAACCTGCCTCGCGTTTGCGCCACACACTGCCCCACACGTGGCCTTGCTGGGCTGACACGTTTCCTTCATCCATCTCAACACCCGAGTCGGCCAAATATCTGGGCAATGGGCCGCCGTGGAGCAGATAACAAGGACGGCTATATGGGGGGACGATGGTTTTCGGATGCCTGGTGCGTGGTACAGCCTCTTCATTCCCTAGTCCGTTTTTAAGCTCGGGTGTCCGATCGGGGTAGGACCTTATTACATAATCACGAAATAAGGACCTTGGTTCATGTTTTGAACTTTGTCAATGCTCCTAACAGAATGTTACAGATCTTCTCTGCTTGCTCAAATTTATTTGGATTTTTTGAGGATCATTTGAGGCCGCCATTGAACAGTCAAATTGATGGCTAAACAGCATATTGATGTCCTATTAACCGTTCTTTAAGCAAATGCCTCCTCGGCGGTGCATTTGCTCCATGCAGCTGTATCTCCATTAACCGTTCTTTCCTCCAGCTCTCTTCATAATTTGTCTATAACCCCTTTCGTATGATTTTTCCTGTGCTTTCCGACGTCCCGTGTCCAACAGACATCCCCGAGAGAATCTTACACTGACCTATGCCCATTTGTGCGCCTACGCAATCTGCTGTCTTGCCTGGGCTTCTCAATCAGCTAGCCCGAGATCTGTCAGAGCCGACCACCTGAATAATTAAACACTGTCTCCCCGCAGGCCCAAAATCAACACCTGACCTATCTGTGATGCATTCCGCAGGTACTCGCAGTTTCTCGCAGTAATTATTTGCTGCGCTCATTCAGTCCATTAACTGTTCTTTAATGAGATGGCAAAATGGCGGTGTGTTCGCCCCATGTCCTCGCTCCTTTAATTCTCCTCCACCTGCCCTCCCCCCGGATCTCCATTCGGCTTCGTCAAACAACCTGTCGGAACTACGCTTCAAAGCTTGCCTAGATCTTCCGTTCTATCCAGAAATGACAGTTTACTGATACTGTGCCCGGAATTCCCGTTGCTCTCTGGACTGCGTAAAAACTGCGACCATGCACTAACTGGGATTCTCGAGGTGAACCAGCCAACCGCGCCGTAGCCGTAAGCTGTTGAATTTGACACCTTTTCGCGCATTCCAGCTGAACTAGCAGGTCTCGTGGCTCAACAACTTTCATCGCAGTTCATACGCAGTTCAAAATTTCCTTTTAGATCCTCACTGGTCTGACTGCGCCGCAGAACAACACATTTCTGGAACTGCGGCCACGTACTATCCCTCACACTATAAAATTGGGCCATTTGCCTCCATCCTCAGTGTTCAGCCCGTTTGATCTCTTGCTCTGAGCTTCACCTGTCGTTTGTCTGTTCTGGGATGACTTCAACATTTCAAACATCAAGAGGAATCAATGTAGTTCAAGGCTGCAAATATTCTGGCTGCTACCACCTACGACTCTCAGCCATCTTCTGGATGTACTATGCTGCAGCTTTTGCCGATGCCCATTTCGCATCCAGCACAACGGTGCCCAATACCGCTCCAGCTCAACCAATTGACCCAATTCTTCGCCGGTGTCCCATCTCTATCTGCGACATTTGCCCACGGTAAAAGCCAGTTTGCTTACGTGCTTAATACTCCTTTCCTACTGAATCAACATGATCGGTATTGCCTTGATTCTCCAGGTGAAGTCAGTGTGGACGTCCTGGAAGATAACACCTTCGTCGGCCTTCAAATTGCCGAGGTATTAATCTCTTTTCTTTTTCTTATCCACAATCAACTGTCTGTAATGTTAAATGAATAAATCAATTTTCTTTCCTTCTCGGTCCGCTGCCGGAGCGGAGCGCAGGCATATCTTGTCTCATTGATTGATGAGCCACCACACCGATTCGAGCATGATTCTGGAAATTGTAAAGAGGCAAATTGTTGCAGACGGACACTAATAGTGAGTTGATATCCAAGAAAAGTTAGGAAAATGCGCCGCACAGCGAAAACGACACAAAAGTAGGTGAAATTCAAACTCCGATGATTATGTAACAAGCTTCTAGGGATGTAGCGGACTGTATTGGATGTGGTGCTCAGAAATGGAGGGAGTCGCGAGGAAAAGGAGGGAGATTGGTTATGTTAACATTCGGAGAGCTATAAGATGCCAAAGAGCAGGTTCCGGCACAGCAGGACGTAGAACGGGGTCGCGAGGTGTCGCAGCATAAGGTGCGGCATTGAAGAAGTCGGAAGAGAAGAAAGCGAAAGCGATGATAGTCGTAAAGGAGAGTCGTAAGGACAGTCCCAGCTGTCCAAAGGATGAAAATATCCGTGAGTGCTTTACAATATTGCCTAAACAGGCTGCGATATTCCGGCTTCCATCCCCCATGGCTTGCCCATGCTGCTCTGCGTTGCGGGTCAGGGGGTGTGCCTTTATCCTGCGGTTTTCCGACAGTTGGAGACACAATTTGAGACAGAATTTTGACTGGTACAAGGGGAAATGGTGGCAAGTCACTCGGGAGTGGCCAGGATGTCTCTTCTGACATCGCAAAGGATGTCTTGATGAAACTGTATGTGTATCGATGAGAAGATCAGCTGGTTTTGGAAGCTCATAGACTAAGACAGCGCACAAGTCCCATACACGAAATTGGCATGCTGTTCTCCAGATATTTGACACTTTCGTTGGATGAGAGTAGGGATCTCGCCCTAACCAGGCTGGGAAATGGCCAGCGTGAATGATCTCAATATTCTTCATGGGATCAATCCCATGAGCGACAGTTTCTGTGGTCAACTTTTTCATTAATTGAGGCAGGATAAGGTAACAGGAAACCAGGCGCACTTGATGTTCCCTCCTCTTCATTCCCGGCAATCAGTATATATTGCATTATGGCGTCTCTTTCAGCTGCCGGATTTCCCGAGGATTGAATGTCGGAGACAAATAAGAACGCGACAATCAAGGCCACGGTGAGGGAAGTATCTGTTCTACATCAAGTACGGTTGTGTTTTAATGTGCACGAGACGCACAGAATATATACACGATGGCTGAAGATATGTTCCAGCCGTAACACACGGCGCAAAACCCCACAACGAGGCCCAGCAGCGTTGAGCATGTATGGGACCGGCCCATTTCTTCAAAACGCAAGCTTAGCTGGAACTAGTTATATGAGGATCGGCGCGGAGCATCCGGAGGAGGAACATACAATTTGGCGCAGCATTCAACTAAAATTATGACCCGCCTGCCTTGTAATGGAGGCTGATATTCATTCTCAACTCAACTGACTTCATCTCGCCTAGCCGCAAACGCAACTCATTTAGTGTTTGGTTGAAGCCTCAGTACGTGCTTCTTTGTCTTTGTTTTCACCTTGAATGACCTTTCCTACAAGCTCATAGACCGTGGTACCAGACTTCGGTTGACTTGCAATGCGACAGGGGAAGGTGACGGGAGACACACGAGGAACCAACCGGATGTTGGTGACGACTCAGAGTGTCCACCGAGAATTCAGTTGTGCAGGTTTTTCTGAGTTCTGTCTGTTTGCTAAATGACTAGGGGTTTCTGTGAATTAGTCTTGCAGATATTTAATATCGGTCACCGAATTCAGTATGCCTAGATTTCATGGTCTCCGTAAACAAAGGACCGTAGCGGAGCACGGGTTCATCCTAGTGATCTAATAATTTTAATTAAGAGCAAGCGGTCAAAACGTGACTTACCACATACACACCACATACACCACATTACGACAATTCCGTGGGTCGCATTTCGGGCACAACTTCCAACTCGGCCACCATGCATTCAGTTGAACTTCCTCGTTGATTGCCACACACCTGGAATCATTTTGATCGCACCAACCTATGTTGCCGCAGACAATGACCATCCACACCACATCCACGCCACGGTGACGTGCATCCGCCAATGATTCACGAGAATAAGCAAAGGCAGAAATGTTGAGTCTAGTCAATTCCAAGACCTTGGTAACTCCGGTTGGAGAGCCCGCATTTCAGGGGGGAGCTACACTCACGATGTTGGTGACTAAACCCTTCATCGGGGTGACAACCATGCCCACCGGATTCAAGCGCGTCGGCAGCCCAGCAGGATATAGCGCAGGGCTTTTGTTGTATTCTTTTAGTACTAGAATGGGGACGGAGAACGCGGCTGATTTTCCATCGCCGGTCGCAGTGCAGCAGAGGATATCGTCGCCATCGAGTATTGCGGAAACGAGATCTTATTGGACACCACAGAGACCATCTTTCCATGCGGGTATCAGCTTCTTGACAATGTTCTGGATGGTTTCGCGGCCTATCTGGGCCTGCCATCGAGGCTTGCGAGCCATGGAGTTGTTCGAAAGTGGTGGTAGGGCGTCCAGCGCGTCGTGAACGCGTCGAGGAGGAGATGACGCGTACACCGGCAACGGGCAGCCATGTGGCTCAGAGCTGGAACAAAACTGTCACATAAATGCAGCTGTCAGCTGGAACCAGCCTGCTGAAGGCTGGCCACCAGCCCATTTCCGAATAGGTCCACACTGGAGCCAGCTTCATGTGGCGGCCAGCTGCGTATCGACATTGCTGCCATCTGGGCTGTCATCCATCTATGACTGGTTTGCGAACAATTAAATACGTTTCCCAATGAATGGCGAAAATAATGTATTGGTTGTAAATATTCCACACAGACATGCTACACCCCGCAATGCTACCAGACATGTCGACGGGCTCTGTGTGCCATCGCCGACATACACCAACACTTCAGCTTCATCCATCACGTTCGAACGCAGCATGGCGGGTGATTCTTCGACCAGTTGATCATCTACGTTGTGTATTCTGAACACTAAGAAAAGATATCCGCTAATATTGATCGGAGTTGCTGGCAACTATCTTATGTGAAAAACGGAAATTAGAGGTGAGAAAGCCTTCTTATGTTGGCGGCGGGTAAGTTTCGGTGGGCCTGCAATGGACTGGGGTTGTCGCTACGGTGTTTGCGGAGTTGCTGGGCTGAGCACTTCAATTTGTTTGCGAAGCTTGGTGATCTCGAGCTTGTCGTCCTTAGCTTGCGCACGCAATTTCATGGTCTCTCGGCCAGTAATGCTCTCGAGATTGAGCTGCTTCACTCTGTTTTGTTCCTGCCTTTGAGACTGGTTTTTGAACCGTGATTGGAGCGAATTATTCGGGTTTTCAAGAACACCCGAAGTCATTGTCGCTCTAACGACCCGCACAGTATCACTGTCGAGTTTCTTCGCTCTATTCCTCTATGGTCAATATAAAGGCAAGGCTGAGCTCAGATGACCTTTGCAAGACTTTGTTCCGATTTTGAGCCAGTTGGACCTTTGAGCGAGTCTTGACTAGGCTCGTGACCAGTCTGCCTACGGGATGCCAACCAAATGTGGCGGGCACGGTTGCCGTAGGCAGGCTGGGACATCTCGGAGCGGTCCAAAGGGCTGGGCCTGAGTTTGAAATTAAATGGTTTTCCACGCTAACTTTCGCTTGTACTTACCTGATGACGCAATGACTTCGGCAATCCTGAAGCGAGTTCCCACGCTTAGTTGCCTTCAAAACTCCCTTCAAATCTATGGGATTTCAGGGAGCATGAATACAATTTTGAGGACACAGAACTGAAGAGATAAATTTATGGTTTGTTTACAGAGCTTGAAACAAAAGAATTGCTTCAAAATTGAATCAGGAATAGATAATCTTTTAAACAGCCCCTTAAATTTCAAACTCCGGCCCAGCCCTTTCGACGGCTCCGAGATGTCCCAGCCTGCCTATGGCAACCATGCCCGCCACATTTGGTTGGAATCCCCTAGGCAGGCTGGTCACGAGCCTAAGTCTTGACACTGGATATTTTCAATGATAGAGCTGCAAATCGGAAGGAAGGATTGAAATACGGGGCGGAGTCACGTCCACAAAGACACAACAAACAGCACCTAGCTCCGGGTCAACTCAGTGGGTAACACGTCTCTGCATGTCGTTTAAGCAATTTGAATTCAAGATCGCGAGCATACATACACTCGACTACGTTGTAGCTACTCAAAAGACGACGGGTGAATAAGAAAAATGATTATATTGCACGATCATAAGAAACTAAGTCAAAACCATTTAAGCCGTGTTAGTAAATCCCAGGGCGAACCCAAAGATCGCAAGCCCCAGCCCCGCGACAAGGGGACGGCAGGTCGGCGAACCTCGCTGAGGGTCTATACATGCACTACGTCCCTACATACCGCTCGACCCTTTCTCGCCACCCACCTTCCTGTGTATCCATCATTCCCCGCCAGCGCAGCTAGGACGAGCGTGGGCCAACGAAGGAAACGATCTCGAGCCTGCAAGTGATGCGAGGGATCGCCTGGGAGTTAGAGAGCGCACAGGATAGAGAAATAGAGATGGCGCAGAAGACAGAGGCTATCGCCCCGCGCCAGAGCAATGCGGACCAGAGTTGCTGTCAGCGCTAGAGGTGGTTTGCAATTCGGAATGAGAGGTACATGATGAAGAAACAGTCTCGAGAAGAAATATGAGTGTTGACAGTTTTCTTGTGTGATCGACACTCCGCCGATCGACCGATCGCTTGTGCGGATAAATTGTATTCTGTCGCAATGCGCGACTGATTCTCACGCAGTGCACCGGGAAGGGATAAAATATGCGCACAGCCAGAAAATTAAAAAAGATATTCCAGGCGCTTTCGGCCTGTAGTGGTCGCAACTTTCATCTCCAAGTTTAAATTTTCGATCTTAAACTTGGAGATAAAAGTTGCGACCACTACAGGCCGAAAGCGCCTTTGAAACGCCTTCGAACGCGCCATAAACCAAGCGAATCGGACAATAATTGAGCTCACAATGAGTGCAACAAGAGGGAAGTATTTGTTTGCTTTCTCATTTATAAAATGATTGAAGTGTCATTACTTTTGCAAACAGCTGTAAAAAACCGGTTGAAAACATTTTAAACGGTTATTTTGCAGAGCCCACGACCAGGACGAAATCTGTACCGGTGAACATGAGTTTTTACATACTTCCTTGCAGAACAGAAATACCTACCTCTCCGCCGTCCGAATTAGTTGGTCAGGACGGCGCAAAGGCGACGAGGAAGTGATAGTCAGGAGCAAGTGCAGTAAGTGTGATAAGATAGCCGAATAGCTTCCGAACTTCCGCACTTCTCCCACCGAGCTCATTGTCAACGTCGAAAGAAACTGCTCGTTCCAGTGGTTTGTTGCCTACGCGTCAAGTTGTTTCAGGAATTCGCTGATCTGGGGATAGATATTGAGGGCGCCTATGTCCGGCGGATCACTCGATGGAGGATCTGGGCGACGTGACGTCGATGCGTGTGAAGGTCCCGTCAAAGTCTCGGAGTGGCGATTGGCCGGTGGAGGAATTCCCCATGCAGGCGGCGGCGGCATAAATGATTTTAATTATTAAATGCGTACGGATGCATCATATATGGGTGCATACCAGGCATACCACCAAACGGCAGCTGTGGAGATGCACTAGCTGGGGCGGTAACATCCGAGGGAATGGCCTTGAAAAACATGCCGAATAGACCTTGGCCTCCAATGTCGCTGACCGTTCGGCAAGATCGCGGTCGCCACGGTCGCCAAGCTCTTCAGTTTCCTCTCTAGGAGGTGCGTACCATGTTCGGTAACACGGTTCGGTTTACCGCCTGGGCCCGGAACTAATTGAAAAGTCAGAACAAATATATTATCACCCAAAGTGCGATAGGCCACATACCTTGTTTCTTACCACCGGCGCTCATTTCATCACCAGATTCGGAATCAGATGATTCGGATTCAGAAGAATCAATTGCTAGCCTTCTATTCAGTCCTAAGTCCGACAATACTTAGTGAATGAGCTCACGTTGTTCGTCCACAAAATCGACATCGTTGTCGTCATCTACATCCTCAACGCTGACACTCTCTTTGGGCGCTGTGGGATACAATTTGATCAAGGGAGTAATAATACGCGTCAAGGACACACTGCTTCTGATACGTTTGGGAGGTATCTTTTCCACATCAGACAACGCATCCGCTGATTTGCGCTTGCGCTCTGGTATTGAGGATGTCGCCGCGCCGGAATTGGCACCACTACTTATTGAATCAGAACGGCAGGAGAGGGTGTAGATGATAACATACCAAACAAACTCGAGTTCCGTGACGATCCGTTGCAGCTTGATGCTCATGATGGCAGCCTCCATTTCGCCCCACTCGATCTCCCGGAAGTACTTGGCGACTAGAGGTATGGTGCCGGACACCTAGCTGCTGCCACCTCTTGCTTGAAGTGTTGATGGCTCAATTCTACTCGGATTTCTCATCCGTCTAACAAAAGTGCTCCTTTTAAGCGTGTGCAACGATTTGGTTTCGGCTATGTATGGCCGGTCAGAAATGGACCGCCCTGGAAAATGAAACTTGAAACTTTGATTGGCTCAGGCGGCACGACAAGATCATCGTCCGAGTCTGAGTCTGTCGTTAACTGCGGAGTTGGTACCTTGGCGACGCCTGTGCGAGCCATTTTTTCCCGCTGCGTATAAAATCGAGGGAACAGAGGAAGGGTACTGACGAAGATGTCGGCCTCCCAGTGTTCGTTACAATGACCAAAACAAGCCTCAATAGCCGCACATCAGGTGACAAGGATTTGGGAAGTGCCGGGTTTACGGGGGGTAGAGGAGGCGGAGAGGCATGGGCGGAAAATTACTGTCACTAGAGGGTGTTCAACAACGTTATTACAAAGACGAAAAACAAGAAAAGGCAACCAACTTACTGGTAACTCTGAGTTTGCTGTCCCAAATTTTGGAGTACATCTGGGTGCGACCATCGTGGTGGAGAGGAGTGGTCTCTCACTTTCGCTTGCAACCGCAGCGGCCAATTTTACTTGCCACCATCGTGGTGGAGAGAAGTGGACTCAGACTTTCGCTTGCGACCACAGGGGTGGAAAGAACGAGACCAGGACCCTCACTTTCGACCACGGGAATGGAGCAAAATTACTGTGACTTGTAACATTAGTACAGGGACAAAAAAAAACCACAGGAGAAGGCAACCAACCTTGAGACTCCTGCCGCCAATTTTACTTGCCACCATCATGGTGGAGAGAAGTGGGCTCAGACTTTCACTTGCGACCACAGGGGTGGAAAGAACGAGACCAGGACCCTCACTTTCGACCACGGGAATGGAGCAAAATTTCTGTGACTTTCAACGTTAGTATAGGTAGTATAGGGACACGAAAAAAAAACGCTGGAGAAGGTAACCAACCTTGAGACTGCTGCGGCCAAATTTACTTGCCACCAACGTGGTGGAGAGAAGTGGGCTCAGACTTTCGCTTGCGACCACAGGGGTGGAAAGAACGAGACCAGGACCCTTGCTCTCGACCACGGGAGTGGAGCAAAATTACTGTGACTTGTAACGTTAGTACAGGGACCAAAAAAAAAAAAAACCGCAGGAGAAGGCAACCAACCTTGAAACTGTTGCGGCCAAATTTACTTACCACCGTCGTGGTGGAAAAGTGGGCTCAGGCTTTCACTTGCGACCACAAGGGTGGAAAGAAGAAGAGTCGCCTCGGAATTTCGCCCGATGTGGAGATGCTTTGCTTACAAATGCGCATAACGCGGTCCAATGAATGTGGCACAGGAAATGATGGGAAATCTTGCAGGAATTGCAGGTCTTATATACGCTTTCGGGAGCCATACTACCGGCACCGTCCCCGGGCTCGGGAATGCACAGTCTGCGGTTTTCCGGAAAACGGGCTCCTAACAACTCGCCGGGACAGGCACTTGACGGGCACTAAGGATTTTATTCCCGGCCCCGCTGAACAGTATTCCCGGCCGTCTCCCCGAGCTCGGGAATGCACACTGTCCTGTCTGCAATCAGGATTTTTTGGGTGAAATTTTCATTAGGTCAGCAAAATAAAAAAATGGGGGATACCATTGAATGCAGATTTTCAGTGCGAATCTAACGGGCCATATCCCGAGGCAATCCGACAAGAATTGCGCCCGGGACAGCTGTCCTGGGCAAAATGTCCGAAACAGAAAAAATCGTCCGTGCTCTAAGTTCCGCAAAGGGCTGTAATAGATGAGGGTGAGACGATAATATCGAGCGGGATGTCCCCCAGATGTCAGTCAGATGTGGTGCAGGTCCCATTAGACCTTCAGCCTAATCCCTCACATAACATACAGGCACCGGCTGGCATCCGGCAATCAATATTTGGCTGGCAACAGAATAAAATTGGTTAAAAGGGATGAATCCAGCGTACAAGGTTCTAGACACATCCAAATGATGTAGATTTTTTCCAAAGAGACGTTTAATACATTTCAAAGGATGTGATAGAGTTCAATTCACACACAGTTCAGCTGTGGGTTCAAATATCACAATAATTTCTGACTGTAGGTACTGCCTGTTATCCTGACATGTTTACGAGAATGATATGCTACACTTTTCAGAATTCTGACGCTATCACATCTTTGGAAAGGTATTGAAGGCCTTCCTAACAAAAATCTACATCAGTTGGATGTGTCTAGAGGGTTATACACTGGATTCATCAACAAAATGGCCCTGTCAACCACTCTTACTGAATATATAGTATTTTCACAACTTTCATTCTATCACTTAATTCTGCCCAAATTAGCTGAGTAATTCTATCTACTTTTCATGGCAATCGGTGGGGAATTCACAGAGATATTGTGAATTCTTTGAAATCATCCCAAAATAGAAGAAAACTGATCCACACCTTCGGTACTGCAAAAAGCCTTCGCTCTTACCTTTGGTTCATTCGGCGATATCTTGAATGCCATCGAGATTGCCAAGTGCATCATTGATGTGCTCCGCAAGGGCTCATGGGGGGTGCAGCGGCGTCAGGCGCTGATCTCGACCCTGGAGGGGATGGGCTATGATATGGGCTCCCTTACGTTCGTCTTCCACGCGGGCCACTTTACAGACAGACTGTGGACTGAGGTCCATCTGTCCCGCTCACTCCTAGAAGATTTCCGTGCCACAATCAAGTCATCTGAGGCTGCAGGCTTTCTTGGGATATTCCGCCGAGTGAGGAACCTCCATGTAACGACTCACATTCGTATACTGTACAGTTTCGCTCATTTCTCCTGTCATGGGTCACAGGGCCCAAATTTAAGAAAATTTTCGAACCTGTCACGGGTCACCGAGGGCATTTTCGAACATGCGAAACAAGTCACAAAATTAACGGAAAGTGGCTCAAAAAACCCAATTTTTGCGTGCAGCGCGTCACGATGCTTGATACATTGTTACCGTTAATTTAGGTCAATCGAGGATAACTCTACCTCTGTTAGGCTCGTCCCCACCCGGTAAATCAACAATCAGACAACACAACAATCACACAATCAGGGTAATAAGAGAAGTTGATTTACCGGCGCGGCCGCCTCGTCGCATGTTTTGGTGAGCCCGCCAAATGAAGGGTGCGGACTTAGAAACAGAACACCAAAAAGTCCTAAATTTTGTCTCCAAGTGTCCTAATTAAAGATGGATATTTTTGAATTCTCTATGCATTGAGTCCAACTTGTTTTCCGGCCAAATAAATGCATATTTTGTACTCCATACCGGCTCCGTGATGTTGGAAAATGTCCATACCTGTTTTGAAACATATTTTCCAAGATTTGAGGCATAAAATTGTTCACTGAGGGGACAAGCGCACATGGAGAGTAATGGATAGGATATTTCCAGCACCTAAAACACAGCATAAAATATGCGGCACAAGAGATTAGTCATAATGCCAGGGAGCTCAGGTAAGTTTCGTTGTGTCTTTCCTGATATCCACTATTTTTTCTCTGCAGCCAGCATATCTCTCGGGGTCTTTTAGCCACCATATATAGCCCCTGTGGAGAGGATTGCATGGTGGCTATCTCGAGCTGAATGACTGCACTGCACACCGGAGAGAGCAGCCACCAGTTAGACTGGTGGCTCTGCGCAAACTCTCTAATATTCGTGCAAATGGGGCAGGATGAACGCAGAGATGCAGAGGCAACAGAGGTGTTACCAGGAGTGATGTTCGGGCTTGGCGTGGCTTCGGCTGGCTTCACATTCTCGAAAATCCCCTTGGCCTCCCCCACTATCTGATTCATTTTTTTCATTTGAAAAGCCCGAACATAATTTTGTCAAGAACTTTGCAGTCAACTTTATTTTCCTCCCTCTTACTTGCTCCCTCCACCACGGCGTACGTGTTCCGCCTCGGTCTGACCGCAGGCGGCTAATTCTCTTGGAGCTATTCGTTCACTCATTTTGAAGATCTCGGGTTCTTGTTCCTTGTATCGCTTGTTCTAACTGGCTCTGGCGGGGCGTTGGGACCCGCTTTCAAGTGCTATCACATTATCGCCGCGTAAACACCTTCGATGCGTCGATTGATAATATCTGCTCAACTGTCATAAAATTTTCCAACTGGATGGGTCAAGTTGGATATGATCGTGTAGCGACTGAAAATGCCGTATCGGGCGACTCACAGGAATCAGTACTCTACGGGTGTATGCAACTCTTCTCAATCCGCAAACGAAATATGACTTAATCATAATCAATAGTTCGGACAAGTGTCAAAGAACTCAAGCGTGTGTTCCTTTCGCTGCCTTGGCACGCACTCACTCGCATTTTCCACCATTTTTTCTCCGCGGCGCTCTTTCTTTTATTTTCTTTACGCTGTCCGCGTTCTCCCAGCCTGTTGGATTTGTGCACAAATCGACACGGTTCATGCGTAACCCTGTCGCAGATGATTGGCTAGACCCCTTGCGAGAGCAGTACCACCACTAGGGCACTGCGTGTGGCGTGAGCAGGAATATACGGGTTGCCCAGCATCGGATCAAGTGCCGGTGGTGCCGTCCCTGTGGATGGTGTATGTACTCGTGCCTCCGCTGCCGTATAAAGTACGGAAGGTATCGTACCCTCGTTTCCTGCCCGAGCTGTCCCCTCATCAATCTTCTTTCGATCCCGGATGGGTCCTATCCTGCAGCGTATCTGCAGCCGTACGCACTGTCATTTTCCTCTCCCACCGATCTACCGGTGGAAGCGATGCCCCAGTTGCCGTGAACGGTCGCGCGATTACACCCAGGCTCTAAGCGTGCTCCGCCTAAGCATAAGGTCCGGATGAGCCCTTCCCATTCACCCTTAACATCTCATTTTCTTTCTTCTTTTTTTCTTTTTTTTGTGATAGGTCCTCACCACAGAACATGGATTGGGGTCCGGGGGAGCCATGATCAGGGGCGAGGAGAAGGATTTGGCATCTGGAGTTGTGTCAGATCCGATTCCTAGTGGACTCAGACATACCGCTGCGGTGAGTACGCCTCTCATTTGTACTTATCATATGAGATTGAAAGAAATCCCTCATAGCCCCTCACAACGCCGCAGGCAAGCCTTGCACCTGTTCCAGCGGACGCCATCATGGGACATCCAACCCAACATTTTGCTTGGGCGAACCAGGTGGCTTCATGTTTTGTTTTGGGTCCCGGATCAGCTAAAAAGAGCGAACCAGCTGTTTGAATTTGCACATCAGCTCAAGACCACATCGCTATGCCCCCCTTACCAATGTCATAAGGATCTACTCAACGACTTCAGTGCCCGCCTCCATTACTTCATGGACACTCAGGCATATCGCTCTCATATGAGTTTCCCGGCCCTCCAAGTCATGTTCGACTTCAGTGGGGAGTACTCCATTGTTGCTGCAGACTATGACATAGCTGGCCGAAAAGTCGCAGTCGATGTCCGTGTGAATGGCATCGAAGACAGTGTTGCGAGCGCGGCAGGGCTCACTTTTGGCCCTAGGGGCTTCTATGTTCGACCCTATGGCGTCATAACACGCCTCTGCTGTTTCAAGATGTTACATCCCCTTCCTGCAACATATGCACCTGCTCTTGCACCCCAGAATATGCTCGGCGAGCTGGAGATATTTGTTCTCCCGAATGTCTCCCACAGGTATTTTCCTGGAGAGAAAACCATTGTCCGTTTTCGGCTTTTCGGGTGAGCAGTAGTAGCCCGTGGGTATCTTCCAATGCAGTACTTATTTACTCGGCATTGCAAAAAGTAACCGGCCATTCGGTTACAGTCACATAACCAAATTTTGCACATTCCTCTAGACATATTCTTCATCTCCACTCAATTTGGCAATGGATATGGCAGGGTCACACATTTCAAAATGTAAAGGATTGTGGTGGTCATGGCCCTACGGCACCTCCCGATTATTTATTATAATATTTATTTTCCCTCCACAAACAAACATCAGTATCGCTGGGTGAAGCTCACATACCGATGAAACATATCCTTCGTGCTAAAATATCGCTCTTGGGGACAGAGTTGCGATTCAGCTCCTCGCTCTGTCTCGCCAGGTACGTTTACCCTCTATTTCATACCTTCATACAGCTCTCGCTCTATCTCGTCAGCATTGCTTTCTATTGCTATCCCACCCATATTACATATACCCACACCTTTTTAGTTTACTCATGTCTCGTGTACTCGCATCTTTCTCCAATAGACTCCGGAGCCTCTTTGAGGCTGCTTCTCGCTAAACAAACTGCCATGCGCTCTTCAACCTGGACTACAACAATTTAGAGGTGTTCGAAAATGTAAAGGAATGCAATAAGGTCACGCGTTTCAAAATGTAAGGAATGCAATATCGTCACACTTTTCAAATGTAAAGGAATGCGATAGGGTCACCCCTTTCAAAATGGAAATGAATTCAATCAGCTCACGCGTTTCAAAATGCAAAGCAATCACACCTTTCAAAATGTAAAGCACTGATTGGCTGCTGGAGAGGTCAATCTTGCCTCCGAGCAGGATCTGAATAGCTCAAAATGACCGATTCAAAATTGTGAGTCTGTCGCTTCAATCAGACACCACGCTATTATTA
The DNA here is from genome assembly GCA_029378375.1 of Mycena olivaceomarginata. Classification (NCBI taxonomy): domain Eukaryota; kingdom Fungi; phylum Basidiomycota; class Agaricomycetes; order Agaricales; family Mycenaceae; genus Mycena; species Mycena olivaceomarginata. Next base: position 152,137 of record JARKIC010000350.1, on the reverse strand, counting down.
TATTGCAGTACAAGATGTGCCTTCGCTTCGCTACGGCGTAGGCGGCTGACGCCACTGATTGCTGGGTGAATAAACTCAGTCAAAGCTTCTCTCAATGTAGTAGGGATGGAAGAGCGACACTTCCTCCTCTTACTCAGGCAGAAGCATAATTGTAGTTCTAGATACAGTACAATCCGTACAAAACGGGAATGAAACCAGTATCGGTGCACACCGACCACTACCAGCGATAATGAGTGCGAACTTCTGCACCGCTTCCCAGAACGTGGCGAAATCTGATAAATCAGACGAACATGGAGCACAAAGGCAGGGTTTTTGAAACCAGCCAAAAAGATATCGGGAAGGAGGGGGGTAGCAGTGAGAACGGGAACAGCATCACCAGGTTCACATGAGAACTCACGGAACTGCGCCTGGCGGTTTCATGCTGAGGAGATATCGCAGGTGAGACAGTTCGAAGAAGTGGGTAAGAAAAGCGGTGACCAGCTCGCAAGACCGTGGAACATGTAATCGAAGGACACAACCGGAGTCGTAAAGGGAGACTTGATGCCGCAATGCGAAGAAGCAGGCATTAGAGCAGCAAACTAGTAGACGCTACAGAAGTGCATGCACGATTCTGAAATCGAAGCAGGTATGAGTAAGCGCCACGTCACGGCTGAGCGGAGGCGTTAAGGACAGACAGAGTGGATTTGCAACAGCGCGTTGCATCAGAAAAATTCAGACAGAAATAAGAGGAGTAACTTCCGAAATGACGTGCTCGAGGAAGCTCCAGGACTTGGATAAAGTTTCAGTGACATCCAGAGACAGTTGATTTGGGAATATTAACATAGGCAGGGAGCGCGGTAACACACTTGCAGGCGATATGCACGTATCTAGCGCCGAGTTGAGCGAAACCATGCTGGGGAAAGACGTTATTGAGCGTCGCATCGAGTCAATAAAAGTTGACTCATACGTACAGCTCTTGTTCGAGGCCACAGCTGCGGATAATTTTGAGCAACATCCGGCCCGAAAAAACGAGAAGACCGGAAGAATGCGGGACATGCTCGGAGAGTAGTGAAAAGAAGGGTGGGATGTAACGTCGAGGACGGCTTCTGGTCGCAGGTCAGAATGGAAGAATGGACACCTTGTTGTAAGATTGAATAACTTGAGGAACCTCGCCAGGAGTCTCAGAGTCGGTTCGAGGTCTTGTAGTGGTTAATCTTCCGAAAAGCGTTGCAAGTCCCGAGACGTATTGTGCGTTTATTGTCGGAACCAGTTAAGGGCAGTTTGATGCGGAGTTGCGGCTGGCCATCGCACCGTTTTAGCCACATGATTTTGTTACTTGGTCTTGACACTGGGATGAGGCGTGCGAAGAGCTTAACTCATGCAAATACAGCCGTTGAACATCGCATTGAAAGAGAGAGAAAAGTAGCCAGACATCAAATGCAGTTGTGAAACATTGCGTAGTCCTTGGTCTTGATACTCTGCATATCTTGTGGGGACTTGATTGAGCCAGTGCGAACGACCGTTCAGCACTTTATCAAGGGAGCGAGGACGGCTGCTTAATTGCGCGAGGTCTTGTGCTTGACGTATGTTGCGGACTCGACCTTGAGGAAGGCCGTTCAGCGACCGGCAATAGTGTCATTATGGTGGGAGGAAGAAAAGCGGAGTAACGCTAGACGGTCCTGCTTTTGAGCGGGCCTTGAGCGCGCAATTGTGGGTCTTGTGATCGTTCTAAATAGAGCGGCATGTGGATAAGGTGGAGTCGGCCAGAGCTAAACGGTGATCGAAGTCGTTGTCTCGGAATAGATATGGGAAAAAGGGACCGAATTAGGTGGGCTCAGAGCGAAGGCCGGAGTGGATGAGAAAGAGAGGCCAAATTGAGGTGATGGCAAACATGCACATACTGATACGAGGCATCTGCTTAATATACGAGGTATTGGATGCTTGCTGTGTTTCTTCTAAGGGTGAGTAGAAATTTATTCCACCATTTTGGAGTAAAAAACACCTATACCGGCGGTTCCCGGGGCCGAAATTCCCTCGCCTGTCCTCAGCCGTCACCTGGATCCCACGTTTCTTGTCCGGACGGGACCTGGGATTTCTGCCCCGGACCCCTAATTTTTGTCCGGCCAGAACATGGGGGGTGGGCTGATAATTTCGAGGACACCGTGGTGTACATTGAACGCGTGATCTGCTACTGGTTTCGCGTCCTGAAATCGCCGTAACGGAATTACTCACCCACGGAACGCGATGCATTGGCGCTCAAAGAGTCCCCAATCAAATTTCAACCATTCTTGGAAGGTGAAAGGTTATAGCAATTACAGATCAGTTACCGGTTTCTCAAGGCCATGCAGGTCTTCGAATATGGTTGGGCTGGGCGGCGATGGCTATTAAATGTAGCCTTACTCCGGTGAATGGGCTGCCTGGTCTGGCTTAGAAACCCGACTGAAGTACCGGCACAAATAACTCCTTTGATAAGGTCCAAAAGGTCTTAGACATCTCTTGGTATTCCTCAAGATGGAGGAGCCCACAGGAAACTCCACCATTCCTTCTCGTGTCTCTGCTAGTAGTTCCAACCTGTTTTACGCTGAGCCGCCCGAAGGAGGTATGACGTGGTAGTAATAACTTCAATGCTTTCTCCCCTCTGTACCCCTGCAGCGGACAAGGATTAGATGCCCGCGGTGATACATACAGCAACACATCAATGACAACGGCAGTGTCGGAAATAATGTACGACCAATGGCCAGCATACTCGGACAGGGGTAGGTAGGTGTTAGGTAGCATTACGCGGTATGGTGAAGCTTGACTATGGCCTGAGCAATTTTCCCCAGCAAGATCTGGCTCACAACCAGCAACAATAGCAGATGACCTTGAAATGCTTCTGCAGACTGAGAATCATTATACCAAACACTCCAAAAAAAAAAAAAAAAGGAAAAAAACCCTGGCCATGGCCTGGTGCAATTTAAAAGGGCCATTTACAGTAACCATATGAAGTTTGCTTAAGCAATTCCTGTCTCAACATATAATCCTACTCCCCCTTGGCTACGTAGGATTTGCTTTTTCCTGATGAGTCTGTACGAGAGTCTGGGTTGAGTCTGGGTAAGCTGCGTAACAATTCCAAGACAGTTGCGGCGAGCGTGAGAACAAAGGCTTGGGCGAGGCAGGAATACGTCGGAGGAATATGTGCCGGACGGAGAACGCGTGAAAGGGAGCGTGTCGAAAGTCGCTTATGGTTGGGTTTGGTTGATCGGGCCGGAACGGAGCTATTCCGTGATCACAGAGCTGCGGTGCTCATCAACGGCGATGGGCGTCGTGAAGAATGTGTTGTCGCCTATCATGAGGTGAAATTGAGTGAGAATTATTGTTGCGACTGTTTTTCAGAGACTAACCGTAGAGATACCATGTCGCGACCCGCCCAGAATTCGCCACCACCGGCCGCGGAGCCACCATACTGCACGGATTGGTGTGTTATACAGTTGGATGTGAACAAATAAAGAGACAACTCACTTGCAACACGGGCTTCCTAATGGCGTCAAAGGTCGAGGGCTCAATAGAATTGAAGAGAAATAGAGTTTGGCCGTGCCGCCCACTACCTCCTCCATTGTTCTGTGTGGATTCCGTCCATCGCTCCAGACCGCATCTTACTCGGCTGGTCTCCTTGGTCTTGCCTGAGCAGAAAATTACGGTGCCTGGTGCATTGGATAGCCACAGCAATTCTGAGTCGAAATGGCTATAGGATCATGGCAATTGGTGCAGCCGTTGGCAAGCTATTGGGCAAACAGTGTGAGACGGGGCACGACAATGAATACTATCATTCCACTGGAGACTCGGTCATCCGCATAGAAAACACGCTCTTCAAAGTGCGTACGGCGATTGAATTTTGGAATATCGCATGCTGAATAGCACTTGAACAGGTTCATAAGCTGTTCTTGACCTACAATTCTGCAGTTTTCGCGACACTGTTCGATCTACCGGGGGAGACGGGTCGTGTAGAAGGCTTGTCTGACGACCTCCCAATCGTTCTTGAAGGGGAGACATCGGAGAACTTCCGGATTATCTTGAAATACGTCTATGCGCGGTACGTGTGCTACTGGCTACACAAAAATTGACCGTTTAATTTACCAAAAGCCGGTCGACGAGTAGGGCGGGAGGGACGTGGCCGGGTGTGCGGGTTGAAGTACTCGAGGAAGGACCCGTTCTTGTCAGCGCGCTTGGGCGGGCGGTTGCGGGCCTTGGCATTAGCGTCGGGCCTGGTCCCCTCGGTGCTGTTCTCTTGGTTGGTATCGTTTGGGTCTGGTCCTTGCTCTTCCATCTGCTGGGCACCGCTCCGTCGAAGAGCACAGAAGCACGAGTAACAGGCGAGGAGGGTGTCCCATTGCACGAAGGGTGTGGTAGGTTTCACGGGAAAGGGAGCAGACTACATTATTGATGGCGTCGGGAGAGAAGCTAATCCCATGCGAGCAAGTGCACTCAACACCGTAGTCTGGCCTAGGAAAGACATGAAATGACATATGCAGCAGTCCACGTCCTGGATCGAATTGCTGCGTCGAAGGACAGATCGGTTGTGATATCCACAGGGCTGCGTATTAATGAGGACGTATCGAAGCCGTGGCTCGGCAAGCACAGCAACCTCCGCTTCCTTCTCTTTACCCCGACGCTTTTCTATTGCTTTTCCATCCCACCGTTTGTCCTCCGATGTCTATTCCAATGATGTTGGTGGACAGTGCTCGCAAGGGAGGCCGCCATTCATTAGTCCACACCACTTCCACTGTTTTCGAATCGGATGGGTCGAATTCAAGTCCCAACGCGCCGACTAATCATAACTCCAGCTCAATACGCTCAAATCTTGGGCTTCAAGTATCCTCCCTGCTGACCGACCATCGCCACTGGTACATTCTGACGCACACTTTTATGTGACCATTCAAGTTAACCAGTGTTCAAAGGAGATCATATCAGCTTAACGTCGTTCAACATCCGCAAAAGACCGCTGCATTCGGATATGCAAACCTGTCGCGTCTCCCTTTGACTCCGGCCATGGTTGTTCGGCTCACCGTGTGCGACGCGAACGGCAATTCGATTGTACCGTATGTATGACCGTCCTGATGGCTAATGGCTGATGAAGTCCGACCGATGAATAAATCTTTCTCGTTGAAATGAAGCTAATTGAGAGTGTGTGCTGGTCTGGGGCTCAAAAATAAATTATACCCATCCTTGTCCCACGATTTTCTCCAGGAATCAGGCTCGTGACCAGTCTGCCAAAAGAACAGCAATCCCAAGTGCAAGCACTTTGCCATAGCCAGGCTGGTACAACTCGAGATCGCCAAAAGGGCTGAGCCCGGAGTTTGAATTTTATGAGTGTTGCCGAATGACGCCGATGACGTCAATTCCGGTGATCTCGGTTCGCAGATAGATTTGTCGCTTAAATCGTTCCTGGCGCGCAGACTCTCAGCGCAAAAATCAAAATTCTGAGGAGACAGAAGTGAAGCTGGGAAGAGTTCATCCCTACTCATAGCTTGGACCGAAAAAAAATTGTCAAAATTGAGCCCAGGACAATGAAAAGAAAAAATTTCAAATTCCCCGTTCAGCCCTTGTGATCACTCCGAGTTGTACCACTTTTTTAAGGCATTCCAACTGGACCAATGGCATAGATATGTGTTTATCAGAACTCTGAGATTTCTTAGCCGTTAATTCCATTAGAGTCGATCTTTGGGTCGTAATTTTGTGATGGATGGTAATGGTGCGGAACGGTTCGTAGTCCCATCCGCAGCCGAGCCGCGGCAACACTATTCACGACGCATCGCTCATTTGGGGTCCTCGGGCCCTCCTCGTAAGTCGTCGCCCTCACGCGAGCTTTGCTCTTAGAGCTCTGCTCCGTGTTGGGCTGTTTCGGGTCGCCTCCTCCTCGGGGCCCGGGCTTCCACTGCGGACGGGATTGAGCCATCCGCGCGTTTTCCAGACCGATTCGCTGCCCCGCTTCCCGTAGCGCGCGGTCATCCCAGCGAATCGGCCGCGGAGCGGCCCAATCCCCCCGCACACCCACTCTTTATACCCACATAGACCTGAATCATATCATTTACAGCGGCCGTAGGCCGCCGACTCGGAGATCACATACACATAGCAGCCGAAGGCTGCTCTACAATATTTATCACATCACATTAGAGCGGATACTTCGACATCTCCCTTATCCCCACCACCATCGTCGCCTGCTCCCCGCCTCTTTCTCTCCAAGTTCTCTCCCGTTTTCACCGTCGGAGGCCCCGAAACTTGACACCGAAGTCTTCAATATTCGAGGCCGTGTACCTTCAACCCTCAAATCTCAGCCTTCCTTGTCTTCGATCAGCGCGCTTCAATTCGGTCTTCAAGGCCTTCGAATCACCTCAAGCCACCTCAAGCCACCCCAAGCCTTCGTGCCTTCAAGACACTCAGAACACCTCAAGCCTTCCAATATTCCACCACTAGTCTTGTTAAACATGACCGACTTGGCGATCCTTCCTTCCTCTCTCCCTTTGCTCGCCCACGCCAAACTCCAGCCGCGCTTGATCAAACGCGACACCACGCCATCGCTGCCTCGCACCGAGTCGACGCCATCTCGCCGCTTCAACCCCATAGCCCGGGAGGCATCGCGGGCGGCATCGAGTCCTCTCTTGGACGCTACCAAAAGCTTTATGGACGGATCTGTTAGTCCTAGGGCTTCACCGGCTCCCACCTCGGTCCCAACGACTGGCGATGTCCGGCTTGTCCCACGGCCTGTAGGAGCTTTTTCATGTTGTGACCGCCGTACAGGCTCGGATCAAGATCCTCAGCGCTGAACTGCTGGATGTGAACATTTCTCACTCAAACCAGGATCCTGTCGCTCTCAGAAAGCACGAGGCGCAGGCGAGTCCCCTTTCCGTTGACGATTCTCATGCATGCTCATATATTATACAGCTCCTCGCTGAATTCCCTCAGCTTCGAGACTACGAACAACACTGGCCACTCCCGATCTTGGTCGCCGCGCGTCTAAAATACACCGCAACCCGCAAGACAACGGCGAAGGTGAAAACTATCCTGGCTGCGGCAAAACAATGAGGTGCGTAGTTTCACCGTTGTGTCGATATCTCTCACAAGCTCTTACTCAGGTTGCAAATTTTCTTGATATCTGTAGTACTTACGCGACATGTACTTTCGTAGCCAAATTGTCTTATTGACTCATTTCGATTCCGCGATTAAGCCATAAGATAATAGAGATTGATCTCGGTCGAAGTGAGGATCAGCCAAACACAGCCACACCTGATAACGCTTCTTCTTCTTCGCTTCCATCTCCCGCTCAGTGTTGCACACCTGGCCATCAATTTGAATGCCCACCATTTTGAACCCCGTGCGTCGCAATGGAACAGCCCAATAGAGCTTATTTGCAATCGATGAGAATTAAAATTCAGCTGAAAAACGTAACGAGAGTTATTGAGAACGGAGGCTCCACCGTTGGGAAACGTGACCTGAAACCCAGCCAAATCCACGGTTTCCCACTCGACTTGTTGAGAAACGGCACGCTCCACAGTGGAAAATCACTTGCGACTTGGTACAGAAAAATGCGTTTTTCATCGGTCGCAAATAAGCTCTAATGCATTCATTTCAATGCATTTTCGGTGAGGCTGTTCTCGTCATTTTGAACCCCGTGCCTCACAATGGAACAGCCCAATGCAGTCATTTCAATGCATTTTCGGTGTGGCTGTTCTCGCCATTTTGAACCCCGTGCCTCACAATGGAACAGCCCAAGAACAGCCACACCGAAATTGCATTGAAATGAATGCATTGGGCTGTTCCATTGTGAGGCACGGGGCTCAAAATGGCGGGGATTCAAATTGATGGCCAGGGCTCGGCACAAAGCTTGAATCCGTCAAGTGCTCCCTTATCCCTGCCGAATCCGCCGAAAATGCACTGAAATGACTACACGCCGGGATGTCTTGTTCATCGTCATTCACAGGCAATGCGGCGGTTTCCGAGGCAGGAGGGAGGGCTAGCAGCGACTTGACCAGATTCGACATGATGGTACATAGTATATCTTTGGCGACGTCGAAGCCTCGAAGGCTGATGCTGGGAAGAGAGAAGCACGACGCAACGGCCTTGATGTGACAGCGTGATATCAAAAGACTAAAAAGTACACTACGCTTGCCCGCAATACCAGCGCCTACGAGGGCGCAACGGCGACGAAGAACGGGGCGCGAAGTTGGCGGGAAGTGGGTGGAGGACAAGTACATCGGAGATCACCTCAGGAAAATGTCTCACAGCCGTAGTTCCTCGGTTACTTACATAGGTCAATATAGTCGCCATAGCTGTCATAGTTTGGGACGGCACTCTTTAGTGCCCTATAGTCAATGTAGTTAGTTCTCCGCACAAACTATGTTGTCGAGCTTAAACTGGAGTTTACACAAGGCTAATCGTCGAGTAAGCAAGATATACTCCGATTTCTTCCACTCCTCCTCACGCTCTTCCCCCTGAGGTTGTAAACCCTCAACGGTTGTAAAAGAGTACGCTCCTCTCCACCCCTGCGGTCTAAGTTAGAGTCGTAGCAGTGAGTAGCTCCCACTTGTTCGCTCCTCACACTCTTCCCCTGCGGTTGTAAACCCTCAACGGTTGTAAAAGAGTACGCTCCTCTCCACTCCTGCGGTCTAAGCGAGAGTCGTAGCAGTGAGCCCACCACAGAGTGCGATAAAAAAGGTAAGCGGCTCACTGCTACGACTCTCGCTTAGACCGCAGGGGTGGAGAGGAGCGTACTCTTTTACAACCGTTGAGGGTTTACAACCCCAGGGGAATAGTGTGAGGAGTGAATAAGTGGGAGCTACTCACTGCTACGACTCTAACTTAGACCGCAGGGGTGGAGAGGAGCGTACTCTTTTACAACCGTTGAGGGTTGACAACCTCAGGGGGAAGAGCGTGAGGAGGAGTGGAAGGAATTTGGCGGGGATTAGACCGGTAACCGTTCTCTCGTACAAAGACAGTCTTCATGCTTTGTTGCTTAACTGCTGACTCTCGTGGTTCGAGCCCCGGGATTGTTTCTGGTCATCAGTAATCCCATCATGCAGTGCCATCCTCGCCGTAAGATAGCTCGACCTTTTGACATGGACATCCCTACCCCTACGCTCTACGACGCCCTCTGCCGCCTTCTATCTCCTGCCTCAAGTTTCCTCCGGGACGTGGAGAAACTCGATCGTCAAGACGACCACGCCGTAACCCGAATGTTTTACCCAGCGCTACGATCAGTGCGATGGACACTTTTGGTGATGCAGCTCTCTCACAATGTGGCTGAAATGAGTCGGACCGCTGATTATCAGCCAACGTGTCGACATTGTGCTGCCATACCTGGCCACGAAGGGTACAATTCGGAGTCCTGCTTGACCGGCCATAACAAGATCAATCATTCATCAGTCACTCAATCTCCCGCGCGCTCGCTAGCCGGCTCCGTTTAAAGCTAACGCACATTTGTTCTTTTTATGGCCCCATCCAACTTCAATCCAACTCGTCCATCTAACATCGTTATGGACAAGAGGCTAGCAATCGCCCTTTCCACAGTGTACGCGATTGCATTCCCGTGTGGGTTCAGTGAATGATCTTTCAAAGGTTACTTGGGCTTTGCCTGGAACACATCCCAGGGTGGTCCCTCATTCTTGCGCTGGCCGTCTTCCTGCTGATTGGTGGACCACGGCTACCTGTATTGCCCGTAACATGGGTCCTCATTCTCGGCATCGGGCTTATCCAGACTGGCAGTCTGATTTGTAAATTGGCGCAGAATGTCTGTATACTCATTGCGGGTCGGGTGGTCTCCAGAGTCGGGGGCGTGGGAATAAGTACTGTCCTCTGTTTCCCTCTGGCTCGATGCCCACCTAATGTTTCTTCTAGTTCTTGCCATATTCGAAGTCTTCACACGAGTGACACTGTTCTTCAAGGAAACGCGCCACCAGGGGCTACCGCTGTCACTGGAGATATATCGTCGTCCAGTGGCTGCGCACAGTGCTCTCCCAGTGGAGATGCTTCAGAGGATATTCCTATTCTGCGGAGGCGTCTCTGACATTAACGAGATGGCCGAGTCGGGCACCCAGCCCATTCTTCTGGCTCTGTGCGGTGTGTGCTCCCACTGGCGTGCAGTTGCACTCGACACAGCCGAACTCTGGAGCGATATTAAAGTGACCTTGAGTCACAAAACTTTGGAACGACTCCTAGCCCCATCGAAAGTGTGGCTTTTCCGCGCCCGTCACCATCCATTGACATTGAAGCTGGACGTGGTGTTTCCGGTTCCTGGCGAGCAGGATGTAGGAGAGCCTGAGTGGCGCGACTTTCTTGCTCGGTTCGATGAATTCGTGGTCGAATGCTCATACCGTGCTCAAACACTCGACATCGACGTCACTCTCTTCGAAGGGCGCCGCGTGGTCGTGGTGGCTCCAAAGCTCCGTTCGCTCACTATCCGCGCAAACATTGACCCAATACATGTTGGCCTGAGCGGATTTAAATTTCCCTGGAGTAATCTCACGACGCTCAAGATCCTGGTCATGATCGACCAGTTCTCGGAATACTACTTCGTGCTCAGACAATGCACATCGTTGACGACCGCATCTTTTGCCCTGAACGCCTACGGTAATCAAATTTCTATACTCTGTTTGCATTGTCATCTCATTGACGTCAAAACCCACTCCGGACTCCTAGATTTCAGAGCGGTTCAAGCGGCGAACCAGGATCTGTCTCTTCCCTGCCTTACAAACTTGACCATCGACGCACAAAATATCAGCATTGTATCCTGCTTCCTGGAGAAGATTGCGCTGAATTCGCTCACCGACCTCGAGATTGAACTTCATGATAATTTGGGGGACTCAGCGGCAAGGTTTCACTCCTTTCCATCCCTCCTTCGACTGGAAATACATGGCGAGTATTGCCAAGACGGGTCCATCTCGGCAGGCGACTTTGATCGACTACTCGGCACGTGCCCGAATATTGTAGAAGCCCGGGTCGATGGTGAGGCCAAACTCCAGCGAGGGGAAGCGACCAGTCATCTCGTACATACTGGCTAGTTATCCTGTCTATGGTAGGTCTGTATATACAGTAGTTAATCGGGAAGCGAAACGGCGCCCCGTTGGCCATCTTTACGGGGTCAGCCGACGGATTTAAGCTTTGTGCCGAACCCTGGCCATCAATTTGAATGCCCGCCATTTTGAACCCCGTGCCTCAAAATCACTAGTGCACTAGTCCCCGTCGATAACTCCTGGATCGTCCCCTACAACCCGTCTCTCTCGGCCAAGTACAACCACCACATCAATGTCGAGTGCGCCGTGTCGCTGGGCTCATTCAAATATGCCTTCAAGTACATACAGAAGGGTGGGGACATGAAATTCTGTAGCAATGCGTAGTGAACCAATGGACACTATTTGTGATGCATTTCCTGACCCTATGTACTATTATCCGCAGTATTTTGCTGGTGTTCCACCTGCCCTTGGTCTCCCAGCACAATCTCTACCCGATGCCGGGCTATTCTCTTCAAGTCCTCCCCTTACAAGTCAAAGGGATAGTTTGGTCTAACTTCCGCCGATACGCGAACCGCGCCAGCAACTCAAATTTCGGATCCAGTCAATGTTACAACTACCGCCACCAACTTGACCTCTGCCCCTCCGGCCCGTGTCCAAGACAATTCCGCGTTCAATCGGTCCGCTGCGAACACCTACAGCTATCCCATGACGCAAATGTAAGTCAAATAATTTATTCATTCGATGCGCTCAAATCCATTTTTGCTCAGTCCTTTTGAAAGACAATCTTCAGTGTATGTGTTACTTCCCCGCCGAAATCTCAGTACTCACCATCATTTTCAGTAACAGCACTGCTCCGCCCTCGAACCCGCTGATTCAGCCGTCGACCACACAGGCAAGCACACGCACACCTACTCCAACGTCCACCGCATCTTCGACCTCATCGACTTCCGGGACTGTGTTGTCAAGTGGACAAGGCCCAAACCTCTGTCCGCGTAAGAACTTCATTAATTACTCATGTCTTTTGTATTAGTGTAATATCTCTGAAATAATTAAAGCACCCCCACTCTCCATTGGGTCTTGATTGAACTTATATCTTAAAGTGCGGTGACGGTCATCATCGTTCAGGTCAGGGAAGTGGAGGCATGGGAGTTTGGGCAGACGGCGAACAGGAAGAAGTTTTTGTTTCAAGATTACCGCGCATAAAGATCGGAGATCTCCCTCTCTACTTCCTCTATCGGCACAGCATCAATTAACATCGTGTCGCAGTATACCCGGATCTTTACTGACTCCCTCACCGCTTCGCAAGTGTTCATTGTTGGTTCGATTCAATCCAAGCAAAAGGATCATTCTCATTTCAACTGCTGGATGCAATAATGGTCCTCACTTCTTTGTACACTGACGCTATCCCTCAGACTGCGCAGCTATCGAGTGATGGCGTTTTTTAATCTCCGAATTGTTCAGTGCAGATCTGAAACACAACTGGCAAAATATGGAAAGGAATGGAAGTTCCTCAAATTGGCAGGTTGATCGCTGTGAAAGCATCGCCTACGCACAGTTCTCGCAGCCCGGATCTAAGTCGCAGCCCTTTCGCAGTACAAAGACACTCTCATCGAAGTGAATTAACCCACATTTGATGAATTTCTATAGCATTTGACGCCGTTGAAAAAGGTGGACTCGCTACAAAACGATTACACCCGACACGTGTTTGATCCGTCACCAAAGATCGCCGGCGCCGATACGTGTCATCGGAGACATCTTCACTCCTATTGTTCTAAACTTCCTCTTCAACTTTCGTCGTCGGCATGAAGCTACCCCCCACACCAATCCAGTCCCACAAGTATGCGCTATAGCAGTCTCTCTTTCTCTTTCTCCTAGTGTTCCTGTTTAACGGATCAAACAACACCTGTCATCGAACGCGTTTCCCTGGGGCCTGAATCTCTGTGATCACTTGCACAAATTGTTCTTAAATTGAAGTAATGGACTACGCTTTCATACCCCGATCTTTCCAGAAAATCTCGCTCTCACCCTCGCCGACTCCTCCGAATCTCTTTCACTGCCATACTTCCCTCTGGCCACACGTTGGTGCGCCAACAATGCCCTCTCGCACCTAGGACATTCAACAGCTGCCAAGGCATATTGCACTGTCATGCATTAGGCACCGCACTCATGCAAGAATTCTATTCCGTCCAGGAGAAAGAACGACTACGAATGTGACATACCAAGAAATCTTGGTTTAAATGAATGCCAACCTGTTTCTTATCTGCCGGAGCGAAGCGAAGGCGTATCTTGTCGCAGTTCTGGGTTACCGAGACAGCCCTGTGCAAGGACGGTGGTAATTAGCCAGCGGTGAAGTCGTAAATTTTCTCTTTTCCCTTGCAGCTATACTTGGGCTAATTATCCATTTGGTTATACTCAGGTACTCATAATAAGGCTGTCACATTATCCGACCATCACCGCCGAAAATCAAGAATGTCCAACCATCCCACCCGTAGTTGTTTGGATGTGATGCATCTTACAGGTGTGAATGCACCCCGCACGCCTTCCCTGTGTTTCCCTTGCGAGTTCATGCCGGCAGGGATGGACGGAACCAAGGGAGATACTGTTCAATTTCCTCCAATTCGTATCATGGGCCCCAAAATCTACGAAATATTTCGTAGGTCATAGGGTCACAAGGGCTCAATACGAAAGGTTCTCACCAATTTAACACAAAAAATCCGATCCGAGCGTCTTGCGAGGCAGTTTTATCCGAAAAATTTCGTAAGTCACACACGGCGCAAGCCCGCATACGAAAGGATCATTTCGTATTTGATGTCACACGCCAAAGTGCCGTACGAATTGAATGAAATGGAACAGTACTGATACAAACTAATTCAACGCCGCATTAATATTGAGCTGTCACAACTTGATCACTACGAGATTCGGAGGCCCGGAGAGCCCGATTGGTCCAAAATTCTCACGAAGCTTGCCCAGATAACGTGAGTCGCGACTCGGAGATATCTGGATGGAGTAATGAAAAAATCGCCTTTCACAAGACCTCCACAGGACCACGATGGTCTCAATTGACCTCGAAGAGCTCCTCCAGTACGCCAAAAGGGTAGAGGGAAAAACTGTTCTGCTCACTGGTCGGTTACCGGCGTTGTCTGTTGGCTCCGCGTCGTACTGATCTCAGTGTTAGGGGGCGCAAATGGCATAGGACGTGAAACGGCCATTTTGTTTGCGCGCTACGGGTATGTCTCTCATACCGTGAATCCGTTCACAGTCTCATTGATTTTCACCGCAGCGCCAAAGTTGTGATCGGCGATGTTAACGGCGATGCGGCGAGCAAGGTGGTTAAAGAGATTCGTGAATTGGGCGGGTATGCAGCTTGCCATGGAGGATTACAGAGTACTCACTGAATCTTCCGTTCAATAGTAACGCCATATACGTTCAGTGTAACGTTCTGCAGTGGGAAGATCAGATCACCCTTTTTGAAAGCGCGGTTTCTCATTTTGGTTCCGTGGACGTTGTGGTGCGGGCGTGGTTCTATCCGCAGGGTCCATCCCGACTGACGATCTCCTCGCTGCAGATCCCTTGCGCTGGTGTGAGCGAACATGGTGACGTGTGCTCTGGTGTCTTGGACTACAAGGACGGCAAACCCCTCCCGCCTGATATGTCGACGTTGGAGATCAATCTTTTTGGGGCAGTTCACAGTATGTATTGCAACAGTTGTTTTTCTCACTCATACAATTGTCCTCAGCCGTTCACCTTGGCCTGGATTATTTGAGCAGCACTCGTACAGGCGCCGACCAGTGGAAAGCTCTCATTCTGATAGGGTCGATGGGTCGGCCGTTTCCTCTCCGTGTTTCTGACGTTGACTGACCATACCATCAGCATCTTGGGAGGCGATCCCGCTCACGCCGATGTATACATCATCGAAGTTTGCCATTCGTGGTTTGATGCGTTCACTTTACACACGACAACATTCGAATCGCGTGTGTCGACCCCGTGTGGGCAGGTTTGTCTCTCGTTGATACCATTCTTATTTTTCTGTTCTCACCAAAACAGATACACCAATTCTGTCTCTCACGGCACGACTCGTCCTGACAGGCTCAGAGCTTCTCCCGGCCACTCGCGTCGCGCAAACCGTGCTCTATGCCGCAACAGACCCGGACCCAGCAACGAGCGGATGCTCGTGGCTCCTGCCCGACAATGGCCCAATCATGCGATTGGAGAGGGGAGAACATCCGCGAGGGCACATACGGAGTGATTAACGATCGAATTGCACGGTTTAAAAGGTGTGTTTTCTGACTTCCGTTTGCTCCAACGATAATTGATCCACGTATTGTCCAGGGTTGCGAGGGATTTGAAATTGGCCAGTCGACGGATTGGTGGCAATCTTGGGAAGGTGATGGTATTTGCCGGGTTGACCGGAATTACGCTCGCCTGGTTGAGATTTGGTGCCCTCGCTTGAGATGCAGTGTATATCCGAACTCGCGATATTCGTAGCGTCGTAGGTTGCGTGCCGGAGCTTTGTTTATTTTACAGTCATAAAAAGATCTTCAGGGAGTCTTAACTGCTCTGCGAATCGCGTTCGCCGTTCGAGCACTGTGGTTGGAGCTTTCGTGTTCCGGATCCGGCTTTGCCGATGGTGCTGGGCCAGTCGACACTCCGTTTGAACGCCGTAATGCGCATCGCCCAGATGGTGCTCGAGAGCCAATTCTTGCTCAAGGACGAGAGTACAGGATGTTTGACACGATTAAAGTGGCCGTCTCAGGATTCTTCGAGTCGCAGGTTAAGCGATAGCCCTTGTTTCGAATTAAAATCCGACCTGACCAGGTCGATCTTATTATTGAGCACCCAACTGATCTTTGGAACAATCCGGCCCTACCCGGACAGGCAAACACCCCGTAGCCAAACAACTACCTGCTCCCTCCCATCACGGCGTCTTGCCAGTTGGCGTGTTTCGCACCGTGAATCCAATCAGTTCACTAGTTTTTCTTTCGCAGCTCTTTCGTAGACACAGGATCTTCTTTACAGCTGAAGGTACGCGTTTGGTGTCTTGGATCGCGCGGAGTCGCTTCTCTCGCGGGTAACTCGCAGGGGTCCTGTATCTCTTCGTGGAGCTCTATGGTTGGCTCAATTGAACGGCGGAATGGCTCCGGGACCACCCATTTCAAACCGCCGCTTCATCTGCATATTCATTCCATCTTGTGTCAGGTAAACTGGCTGATCTTCGCTTCGATCTTCATCTCCAGCCTCCAGCCTTCAACTACCCGCCGCCTCAACGGACATCCTCCTCCTCGACACCTCTTCTGCACGAGTCGAAACTCACATCCGAACTGCACGCGCACGTCCAGGGCATCGTATCACTCCCAGTGCCTCGGCGTCGAGAGTTCTGTGCCTCATCTCCCTGCTGGATTTCCCTCCCCTCCCCTCCCACTTGGCTGTCCTCTGTCCGCCGCAGCTCTTTCGTCGACACAGGATCCTCTTTGCATCAAAGGTACGCGTCCTTTTTTTCCCGGTGTCCTGGATAGTGGTCTGCTGACTTGGCTCTTGCATCGTGCGGAGCCGCAGCGCCGCTTCTCTAGCGGGGGACCTGGATCTCCTCGTGGGACTCTATCGTTTTCTCCGTCGTACCGTGGAATGTTCCCGGGGCCACCTTTTCACGGATGAAGCCGCCGCTTCAGCCACATATCTTCCCTCCTCAATCGATGCTGTCTCGGGCAAACTGACCGATCTTTATCGTCATCTCCAGCCTCCATCTACCTGCCGCCCAACCGACATCCTCCTGGACACGCCTTCTGCGCTTGAGACGCACATCGGCACCGCCCGTTGCGCCATGACAGGGATGTACCGCGGTGCGCACGCACATGTGCAGGGCGTCGTATCACAGCGGGTGCATCGGCGGCGAGATTAAAGTTCTGTGGCTCATCTCCCTATTCGTTCCCCTTCCCCCCCCTCTTACTACGCTGTTCTCTATCCACCACCAGTTGATAATGTGTTGTCGCGAAGCAGTTCATTTCGGAGAAACCTGTACATCCATCTCCCTCATCCCGCTGCACCGTGTCCGCCCTGAATCAGTCTTCTCAGCTGGAAGATGACCTGGAATGGTTTTTTGGCCCTATATTTTCTTCCGTAAGTAGCGGCTCGCACGAATGACTGGGCGCCCCGATGACCATAATCAAACAACGCGCGAGTACCTTACCGAGAAGACGCGGTCAGCGTCAAGTGAGGTGCGATCCCTAATTATCTGCTATGGCCGCTTCCTGTTTAGACGAAGTATGATCAACAGATACTGAAGGCGTGGCCTTGACCCGAATTCCCATATTGTGTACTCCGACCTCACATGAATCTTTCAAGTATCTTCGAGGTTCGTCAACACCCAAAACACGCGCAGCGTGCTCTAAATAATCAATTTGGGTTTCTAGAGTCTCATACTTAAACGAGTTCTTCAAGCTAGTTCTCTTCGTCCCAAGAAGCCTCCACCGCTCCGCCTCAACGCGTGCTTCGCGACCGGAAACTAATCGATTCTTCCGCGGTATGTAGACTCATTGCCCGTGGTGGGAGAGAGAATGTACGACACGCGATATTCGGGAACTGCTTGGGCAACAGACGCAATCCATGCTCACGGAACGCATTCACCGCGGCAATGAGGAACATCGGCACTACCCGTAACTGCATTCAACTCTACCTTCTCGTCGCAATCCTCTTACCTGCCCAAATTGCCAGAAAGACTGTGGATCGGGGACATTCTGTGGTGAGAAATGGCGCAGAGTGTCGTTGTAATGTCTCCGCATCAAATTTTATATCGGAATACATATATGGGCTATATACTGTAAAATAATTCATGGAAACACATTGTAAAAAAAGCACAACCTAGATGACGAAAAAACACACCTTGAGATACCAACACAGAAAAAGCACAACTTACAAAGAGGTTGTCCTGCTGCCAAAAATGACACAGCTTGTTCTCAACCACTTTAAACGCCCGACGCAGCTCTGAAAAATGACACAACTTGGACTCAGGCATCTCAGCAATGGACCTGTATTTCAAATTGGCGGACTTTCAATCCAATTAATTCAAGTGGTGCAATCAATACTTTAGCCATCTTTTTCTTGTAATGAATCTCCGATCTCTTTCCCTTTCTCTTCCCCTGTGCACTCTTAGCATAGACCTACTGACCCTTAACACCATCGGGAAATGCAACAGTCTCACCTGTACTGCCGCCTGCAGCGATTTCATCCTGATCAGGGAATCCTCGAATAGAATCAATTTACATGCATCTCAAGACCATAAACCCTCTCGCAAATATTGAGTGGGATGACCTTTTAGAATTTGGTCTCATAACCTCGACAAGCTGTTACACGACCTGCTGAATGTATACCATTTGGGCATCATTTACAACCATACCTATTGGCCACATGACTGTAGCGAGCTGTTTAACTAAATCAATGCTTGAGTATGATTATTTGCGATGACCGTTGTTGCTTGAGCAAACTTCATATGGTTATTGTTCAATCATATTGAAGAAAAATATTTGTAGATACAATTGCCCAGCTAAGCACCTTTAAATCGGTGGAAAGCTTAGTTGGTGTGGTGTGCATGACTTTGCATTGCCAAATGCATTCTATAGAATCAAACCACAAAGCAAAGAGTGTTGAAAGTCTGGATGTGTTTTGATGCCGTGATTCTGCCGAAGAAGCATCTGTGCCACTAAGCAAGAAATACAAGATATTGTGGATATGTGTCTAGTCCGATGTCCCCGCCGTCCCCGCCTCATCCACCAAATCATTACAAACGCCAGTAACCGGATGCAAGTGGGCGGCGTGCGCTGGGAATATGCGACACATTTTGCACACTTCGCACTCGATTGTTGCCGTGGAGGCTAGAGCCCAAACGTCGAGGGGGACCCCCAAAGGCGAATTCAACTCCAGGAGTGCGGCGCCAATGGGCGATTCGAGAAACTCGGCATGAAAACCGAGCTCCTTGCCGGCGGGAAGCTCTCTAAGAGCAAGCTCATGCGGGAGCCTGTCCACAGTTGGCTTCGGAGTGACTGGGGAGGAAAAGGAATCAGAAGATTGAAAAAAGACCAAACAAAAGAGCGTACTAGTTGTTTGAGTTGGCGTATTGCCACAGAAGCCACCCCGAATGTGGCGATTGAAGCCGTCAAAGCTAAAGTGACATTTGCATGAAGAGCAGTCGGTACAGTCACGGAGGATTTCCTGTAGAACGTCGGAGTGGATGCCGAAAGTGGAGTTGAGGGCTCGGAGGGCTTGGCCTATACATGTGTCGAGAAACTGCAATTCCGCGAAAGTGCGCTGGAGGCACCCTGGATAAGAATGTTCATCATAAGGTTGAAGGACTGGGTGTGTTGAGGCGCCCGGCTGAGGGAAGGCGGGATGAGAGGACGGGTTCGCTGTGAAAGCTATTAGATTTCCGTTCCGAAGTGACAACTAGTCAAAACTCACTCTCAAATCGGCCAGTAATAACACCGTCCCAGCATGCATTTACTACACGAAGGTCTGGAGTGCGAGTGAGATGAAATTCAGGATTAAGGGTCAGGACGTACCAGAAATCGCGCGGGCAGCTGAGACCCCTTCAGAATACCGGGAGAGGTGGACGAAGCCCCGCTTTTTGCGCAAAGGGGTAGGGGTTGGGCTTGACATTGGGCTGGTTGCCGGGGTGGTGGTGGTACTGGCGGGGACGCGGGGATTCCAGTTTATAAGGCTATCCACTTCATCGATGGAGGAGGACGAGGACGAGCTGGGACTTTCTTCTTGGAACATAACTTGGGGGGCATAAATGGATAGCAAGTGAAAACACACCTTCGTCACTAGTGCTATATACCGAAGGCCTGACCTTGGGGATGAGAACTGAGAGCAAATAGGATGGTGCGGGAGAAACAGGTCAAAAAACAACTCACCGATGAAATCGCAAATGTGGTCCCCCGCTCGGAAGAAATCCTGCTTGACATGGTCGAGCTTCTTGCTGAGATGAAGTTGCATTGGAGCGTAAGGATGGCCATGGGCATCAAGATGAGGGCAGTTTGGGTAGGCAAAATTGGGAACAGATGGGAAGGAAGCAGCGCCAACATAAATGGAGGAATTGGCGGTTTTTCGAGTCGGTCTAGAGTTAATATAGGTCAAGTAGAGAAACAAAAGGTGAGGAATTATGGCGTACCGAGCGAGGATGTCCCAGTCAGCTCCGCCCCAAGTGACCATAAGACCGGCGGAATTGTAGAAAGTTAACTGCTCCCGGGCAGTCTTGAGGAGCTGGAGGGTTTGAGGCGAAGGGGCGGGAGGGGGGCGCAATGCAGGTGTTGTCGGGGGAGGATATGGGCAGTATCGGCGGTTAATGGGCATTGTTCGAGTGGAGGGACGACTCACCTGCCCGATTGAGTCTATAAAAGCAAGTCGCTCACTCCGACGAGTCCATAGCAAAGTGCGGTGAATGCTTTGAGGACTTCTTGGGGCGCATGTCAGAGCGGAGAGGCATGAGGAGGGGAATGAGGAGCATGTTGACTTTCGCCGCACATTTCCATGTTGCTAGGACGGAAAGAAGAGGCAAGCAATAATTATTTATTTATTTAAATAAGGTAGTGAAAGGCATCCCCGAATGTCCGAAATCCATCGGACATCAGTTCCAGAGCCTGGCCAAGGTCTCCGGTGATGTCGGAATAAGAGGGATCGTCAGTGCTCTCGCTCCAGCCATGTGTTCGCGCGTCCTTGGGCTACCATAGGTTTTAGGAATTCAACTACGAGTTATGCAACTCTCCACATGGTGTACCCACTTGACTACTACCTCAGTGATATATTTTGATCTTTCCCTGATTTAATTTTCTTACTGCCGGAGCGAAGCGCAGGCATGTCTTGTACCTGTATAGAATACGACGGGTGGCCGAGAAATTGAATTTTTCATACAGTAAACGTTCTGAGGATTGTAAACGGCCAACAGAAAAAGCGGTGGGAATTTTCAAAAGGAACTCGAAAACCAGAGTTGATGT
Organism: Mycena olivaceomarginata; assembly: GCA_029378375.1. Classification (NCBI taxonomy): domain Eukaryota; kingdom Fungi; phylum Basidiomycota; class Agaricomycetes; order Agaricales; family Mycenaceae; genus Mycena; species Mycena olivaceomarginata. Next base: position 131,190 of record JARKIC010000350.1, on the reverse strand, counting down.
TGGTTAGTCATTTCGTTCGGAGCCGACCCCTAAGCCCATCATTGAATATTCTTCTTACTCAGATGGACTTATGGCAGATTCAGCAAGGATAAGAAGGGAGCACTTGATGTATTTAAGGTTTGAATAGACCTGCATTACGGATGTGAACGCCCCACGAAGAAGGGCAAAAAATGTATTTTTTGGTTCTCCTCCAGAGGGACAAGGGACCTATTCTGAACCCCGTGCCTCACAATGGCATTTTGAACCCCATGCTCCATTCGGTGCGTTACAATATATTTTGGGCAGGTTCAGCAGGGATAAGGGAGCAATTGATGTATTTAAGGTTTGAATAGACCTGCATTCTAGATTTGAATGACCCACGAGCAAGGGTAAAAATTGTATTTCTGCTGTCCTTCAGAGACCTATTCTGAACCCCATGCCTCACAATGGCATTTTTACCCCCATGCCCCACAATGGCATTTTGAACCTCATGCTTCACAATGGATCAAGGCATTTTAACCTACAACCTACAACTTATGATCCCATTTGCAACCGCAACGACCTCGTCATTCTGTAGCCTCCCGATGACCATGTCGAGGCAGGCCAAGCACCAGGCATTGGAATGGGAATTGTCGTACGTATACTTCACTCTAATGACCTCCATTCCTCAAATATTTCCCTTCATCCCCACTATATTGACGGAAGCCGATCAGATAGTAAAATCAGCGTCAGTTAACAGGTCAGTGATTCATATGGTTACTAGTGGGTCTACCGTAACCATATGGCTCCCTGGTCGAGCTCATATGGTTACGGGTGCTGACCGTCCGTATACCGTATGGAGGGCTGTCAAAACAAATCTGAAGAGACAGTTCGAACCCTAAGTTCGCTGACTATCATCCCAGCACTACCCGGCCAAAATCCAGCTTGAAATGATTGCACAGTGGTCAAAATACTGTTTTGTTGTGAAATTTCGGCGCACTGTGCCGAGATTCACGTGCATTTGTTTGGATTTACATGCAGAGCCCTCAGCTCTCGTGCAGAGGCACCAGGGCTCGATACCCGAGAGATCTTCTGGAAACTTGATGCCATATGAAATGACTGGGAACCCGATGCCCAAGAGAATAAACCGGGAGCTCAATACCCATAAGAAATAGACCAGGAAACGGCTTCCCGAACAAATGGGAACTCGATGCCCAAGAAAAATAAAGCGGGAACTCGATGCCCAAAGAATAACGGGGAACTCGACGGCCAAATTAGAGGGAGTTTCTATACTCCAAGTATGTATTGGGAAAATGTAATACAAAGAAAAGGGTACTCGATGCCCAAAGTCGCGAGAGCTCGATGCCCGAACAACAGGGAACTTGATGCCCAAGTGAAAGTGAACTTGATGCCCGAACATGTATGTCCCTGTAGGGTGGCGACAGGCGGAGGACCGTGACAGGGTAAACAGCCAGGGGCGACGCGACGGAGTCGAGGGCCACATCCCATGTAAATACAGTTGCCTCTGTCTTAACCCATCATTGCCATAACCCATACTCTGCTTTATCCCATACCTTTTTGGACTCCACCAGGGTGGTTCTCAATTAAAACCCATACTGTAACTCTCTAGTGCTCCATAACCCATACATTTGGGGAGCTCAAAACCCATAATTTACCTCTAGTTCGCTCTGTAGTTGTTGCAAATATTGGATAAAATGGGATAGGGAGGTCAGGTATTTGCCTAGGGATCGAATCCGGCAACAACAGTGCGAGAAAGGTGTCTATACCTGTCGTTCTGAGCTGCTTTCGATCTTGAAGACATGAAATTGCTGGATTGGCATGAAAAGTGAAGCAAAGGGGTCTAGAAATGAGGTCATTCGGCTCCTTTCACTGTTCCAAAGGCGCTACCCATACGATCGGGGACCCAGGGGCCGCTCACCACCGCTCGAAGATGCGTTGAAATGGCCTGAAATTTTGGCCACACCCACGTTCTCGTGGGAAAAACTTCGGAGGAGATGATTCTGGCGTATTTTTATGCGAGGAATTCCGAGCTCAGATTCGCCCAGAAAATTCGCGTTCGCTCAATATGAATAAAATAAGGATTTGTTGGCTTTACCTAATCGAAGTTGCGGTTCAGTGCATTCCACTTGGGTTGATTGCATCTAGGGACATGTAAGAGTCATTGCAAATTATTTTCAGTACTACTGAAAAATTCGTGCGGGCGACCTTGCGCGGGTTTTATGTGGTGAGACAACATGGTTATTGAGGATGTACTGCGCAAGTAGCATTGTTAAGTAGGTTCTGTTGACAGCCAAGGACACTGCAGGCATTGCCTTTAATTAATCCTCATCGAACTCTTCAATCATGTATCTTGAGGAAGGTAGATGGTTCAGAAATTGGACTCCGACGACGAGTATTCGGACTTCCCTGAGTGTTTAGGTACTTCTAACGTATGAGGGGAATAAAACACGATTCTTTGGCGATTTTTCTTGAGGCCTGACCCAAAATTCGGATAAAAACTCGACCTTTCAGAGGCCAGGTTCAAATTCGGATAAAAATCGCCCGATCAGGCCTGCGTATAAAAAGTTCAGAAATTTGGGATGTTTTGGACAGGCATCTTGGGTGATTGTCAGGGGACCTCCTCCTCCATCCAGATGTAATCCAGTCACGGTGTCGTCAAGGACAACAGAGGTGCTGTGAGTGAAAAATCGGTCATTCCGAGGGCTTCATTTGGCCGGAAATGGCATCAAATTGCCGAGGGTTTCCGCCGTCCGGCATGTTCGGTTTTAATCGGTCTCCCGACCACCCTCGGAATGCGGGGTTGCCAAGCTCGGACAACAGAACCCTTCGAGCAGATGCTCGGCATCGAGCCTTGGGAAACTCGGCTGATAAGCGACCGCCAATCACGGAGTCGGAGGATAATCCCCGAGGTCCGTGCGCACCAAAACGCCAGCGTGGCATCGTTGCGCCAATCGCAAGCGGGGCCCCCCAGCTCGTCCAGTGGTCCGCCAGGCAGCAGGCTACTTGTCCGGAATTGAATCTCGCGGGCATCGCCAGTACCGATATAGAACTTGAGGACGACCGCTGCATTTGATCTGCACTTGATGTAGCAAGCAGGCAACGTCGGATGATCCACCCACGGACGCAATGTCCATCGACACCCAGAACTTGCAGGGCGGTGTGGGGTCTTGTGGGGATGGTGCATAGAGACCCTTTTTTGAGCACAGCGCACATCGCGAAGGATGGCAGGAAGGTCTTGATGAAAATTAGGGATCTTGGTGTCGCCTCGTGGCGGAGTGTCGCCTGCTAGGACACTCCCGGACGATGTTGTGCGGGAAATATTCCTAGCATCGCTTCCGTCTGAAAACCCCACATTGTGCGGATTGCAAGCACCTCTGCTGCTTTGCCACATCTCTCATCAGTGGAGGATGTTGGCGCTTTCGACACCCCGTTTGTGGACCTCCATCCATATTGTCGCGCCGTGGATCAGTCGGGCAAGTCATGTTGCTGGCAATGCCAAGTTTCATCCAGTTGGTGGCAAGAGGCGCTCGATCTCTGGATCGTGGAATAGTTCCCACGACCCACCCCCCCCCCCCCCCCCCCCCCAGAAAAGGCAGGTATGTGTCAGCGGCGCTGGGCCGGCCATCAAGGTACCAAACACTTCCAATTAACCACTGCGTACACGCCAGCGAAGCGAGCATCGACGCCGCGCCCACCTGATTCTCGCGTTCATAACGCGTCAAACTGCAACCACGATGGAGAGCCCATAACCCTGAATAATGTACATTCTCCCCTGTCCAATATCAGTGAAAATATATCTTGGCAAACGACATCGACATTCCGTGTACATCGTCCCACTCCCTCGTGCTCCGGTTGATAGCAAAAATCTACGACCTCTTCTTGAAGCCCGCCACTCATTCTGTTGACGACTCCGACTCCGACTTTGTACCATAACATTTGTACCGAATAACTTTGCTGATTTTTCCACCAATGGGGGCTATTATCAATTTATTGTTAATATTCCTCATAAATATTGTTGAGGCATAGACTCTTGGGATTTATAACTAAGAAAAAACATCGACACTGGAGAAACTAATGCGCAATAGCTTTGCGGCAGAAATGATTGCCTTGATCACGGCGTTGATGCCGACGTCGTTCCGATGTCCATCAGTGGCGCCCACAGCCACCTCGCGTGGCCAGATCAAATTAACCGTTCTTTAACGAAATCCCTCGTAACCTGTGCTAAAGCCCCATTTAGTGTTGCTCGTTCGCTCTTCCTCTGGCTTTCTGCCATTCTTAACTCCTTTGGTCCATCATATTCTTCCACGCTTTTTAACCCATGATGAATGTCACACCTAATTTCGGTTCTTTCCACGCTGCGGAACAACTGCGAACCGTCAAAGACAACCCCAATTGGGACCCTTGAGCAGTAAAGACGAGCCTCGTGAATTACCAGCTCTCCCAAACGACTCAATTCGGACACAACATTCTCACTGCGGCCTGTGTTTGTCAAACTGCGGCTGCATAGTATTATTAATTCACCGTTCTTTAACGAAATGCTTCGCAATTCTTTGTATCTCTTTGCGTTTATCTCCATCCAGCATATCCCCCTTCCTCTTGCTCTCTCCTAGGCCTCTGTCCTGAGCGTCGACTGAGCGCACGCACGTCTAAACAAGAGGCTATCTCCCTCGGCCCACGTCTCCATTCTGCTAATTCCTCACCCAAGAATCAACAGCTGACCCATGCACAGTTGCATTTTGACACTCTTTTGACGGGCCACAGTTCGCCGCAGCGGACAGCGCAATCTATTTCTATTTTAATCCTGCCGGAGCGACGCGTCCCCAGAATCTTTGCAAGGTATATAAAGAGCCCATATTCTTTGGTACAGCCGGACAATTTGTCTTCCTTTCCATCGTTTTAAATTTTCCGGTGTTGGAACTTCCGGCCGTGATTTTTCAATGCTTCTGCCAGCTGCTGAGCTTTTCCTCCTGTCTGGGTCACAAATCAGAACTCCCTCTCCTATTCTGCAATTCTGGATGCTGCGCTGGCTCCGGTTTCCCTCGCTCTCGGTCTCGTCAATTTGATCCCTTCATCCACTGATCTCATTCTCGGTGCCTCTCCAGCCAGATATTGAATAAACACTATGTCGATTTTCTTTATCTACTGTGCTCACCTGGCGGTCCTTAGTTCTCGCCTCCCGTTCTAATCCATTTTCGACTCAAATTTCGAGGCATCCCTGAAGATCTTTCAGGCGACGTTGGATCACCAATATAATCTGATGGCAAAAACTCCAAACAGGTAGATTTTTTCCCTTCATCCGTCTTTGCCTCACTGTATTATCCACCCGAATAATATTTCGTTGCATCTTCTGCGTTGCCGGAGCGAAGCGGCGGCACGTCTTGTTCCACGATCCAGAGATCAAGCGCCTCTTGGTGGGGATTAACAAAGAAGTCGTCAAGAAGTCGTGGCATCAAATCGCACGGAATTAATGGCACGTGCGGCGTGACGTGCAGCAACAGCGAGCGGGCACAAAGTCTCCCACGATGTCCACCACGTAATTCAATACACGTGGATTCGAATTGAAAGTTCTTATCCCTTTTGGGATTTTGTACCATCCTCCGCCCAGTAAGAACCTGCACCTTCGTGTGACTGCAATGTTTGCCTTGTCTAGTGGTTAAATGTGCTGCACACCGACTTTTTACATCACCCGGAGCTCTATAATAGGTTTCAACCCGCTCGTTGAGAGTATTTTTTCCTGGACGTCCGTCTGCTATTGATTTTGCCTTATATTCACTCTCTTTTTCTTCTTCCTCTTCTTTCTTTTTTTCCCTTTTTTCTTGGCTCAGAAAACAGTAAACTCGATAATCACATTTAAGGCCCTCCTAGACTTAGGCTGAGCCCAGGTCCCTACACAGAGCTATACAGACAGCCTCTGCCTAGGGGCCTACACATACCCTGCGTAGGTCTGGATAGTTTAGTTTAGGTCAGCATAGACCAGCCTAGGTCAGTTGTGTAGCGGCCTAAACAGACATCTTTCTCACACAATATTGATTCCAACATCGTTTTAAACAGTGATATCTATCACCAGACAGTCTCCTTGATGTCATTTGTGTGGCCGCATTGCCAGCCGAGTGGCAGGAGTGTGAACTGAAGCCAAAAACGGATATCGCAAAGTCGAAACTTATTACTTGGCATGGATATCAACAGTGAGTTGCCATATCACTCAAAAATGTTGAATCCAAGGTGCGAACACCAGTTTGGCATCAGTGGAGCTGAGCATAGGTATCTACCCTCGCCTACACACACCTCAGCTGAACTAGACAAGGTCTGCGTAGGTGACCTAGACACACCTGTCATGCAGCTATGCAAACCTTGCCAAACTTGTGTCTAGGTGAGTGTTTTTGACCTACGCAGGGGTTGTGTAGCCGCCTACGCTAACCTGGCATGGACCTATGCAATCCTTGCCAAAGTCAGCATAGGAGGGCCTTAAATGTAGTGAATGGCGCGCGCTGGCGGCGTGCCCCCAGAAATAAACCAAGGGACCGCGGACGGTCCAGATCTCTAGAATTGGGGAGATGATAAGGCGGGGATCTTTCCGTGGCTGCATTTCGGCACCATTAGAACTATTCTAATGGTAGACTAAGGGACATCAGGATACTAGTCTATTCCCGAGACTGAGTGTCAAAGCTGTTACAAAGCACTTAAACCAACCAGAAACATCACAGAACCATTAGGTTGTAGCAAATCACGCACCCCGACACAGTCGGGGTTCCTGGGCCAAATGCGAGCTGGTCGACTTGTCGACCGAGCAAGAATTGGGCCCGATACTCTGATTTCAGACTTGATATTTATTGTGCAGTAATTGTATGCAATTTACCAATTCCTTGCGGTTCCTGATCTTCAAACGAGTCGCCGTAGTGAACTCCGGAGGCCCCACAGGGATTTGTTGGTGAGCTCCACGCGCGGGGTCGACGGAGCTTGTTAAGGGAGTCACACAGATGGTCCGAGCGTGGGATCTGATTTGAGGGTATGTGGTTGTTTACCCTCAGGAACTGTGCCTTTCAAGTGCCTTTCAAACTCAATTTCGAGGGCCGGAGCCCTAATCCTTCACTACTCATGGATCCTCAGGATAGATTTCCAAATGAGATCTGGTTGGAGATGTTCGCCCATCTCCATCCAATAGCTTATAAAACTGTATCGACGAGCCACCCCCACGTTCTACAGCATGTCACGCCCCACTTCGGTTCGCCAACTTCAAATTCCATCCATATACATATGGCCATCCGCGGCCCCACCCCTTGTCCGTGTCGCAACTTGCGAATGCTTTAGATCGTCTGGACTTCTGGACCTCAGCCGAGATAGCACCGTTGGTTCGCTCGTGTAGCATCCGTCCGACATCCCAGAATTACCCTCCCGACGAGGGGTTCTTGTACGCCTTGCTCAACGTCTTCTTCAACCGGCTCCCGCAGGTTAACGCGTCTGTATGCATCCTCACTCGAATTCACGCAGACAGGAATCGTCAACTTGTGCAAGTTGCCCGCTCTCAGCCAGGTGGAGCTCTCTCAGTGTGGTGTCGTGGACGGAGAGGAATTCCACACCCATTCATTGACTTCGCGGGTGTCCACTTTCGAGTCACGCTGCGATTATCGCCGAATCAGCGATATTTGGATCACTCTACTGCGTCCCGACTACCTCCAGGAATTAACTCTTGATCGACATTCCGCCCTGCGTAAACCTGCAGCTCCGTGTTTCCCTAACGTGCATACACTTTCCTTGTACGTGGACTGGCCGGAACCGTCTCAGGTCCCTTACATACTGGCCAAATTTCCTGGTGTCCGCGTTTTCCTCACGGATTGGTGCTTTCGGGAAGTGGGCGGTCAGCCTAGGCAGGTAGCGGCCATTTTCCCAGTTCTCACGGAATATATCGGCCACGTCGGAGGTCTACGTGTGTGGATTTTGAGCACCACCCTCACCCACTGCCAGTGCATGCAATTTGTATTCTGCAGCTCTGAGTGCAGACCAAATTCGAGCAAGACAATAAGAGTCTTCGTCTTTGTCAGGTTGCAGTCAAGTTCAGAATTTTATCCCCGGCCCATCCTTCGAAGCAAGAGCGGAATTGATGAAGTTGTAAGTAAATTCAAGTCACTGGCGCCGGTTTGGCACTTGAATTAGCGCCTCGGAAACTTCAACGATGAGCGAAAAGCGGAGTTTGGCATTGTGTAAACTTTTATAGGTGCACACGCGCTTAAAGTTGATCATGGGGCCAAAAGCCCCGAGGAAGCGCCGTTTATTGAGCGCTTCCAAAGGTCTGAACCCAGCTCTTCCAAAGCCTCGGGCCTGATCCCTCAAAAGCGGAGTTTAAAGGCTTCGGACAGACACCGTTAATTTTATAAAAGAGAGAGATATGGCTTTTGCATTTTTTTGTTTGTCAAGTGAGCGTACTATACTGGTGAAAACAACCCCCAAATCTGCTCCAAATCTGCCCAAATTTGTCAAAACTTGGAAATGCACGATCCGGTTTGGAGAATTGTCACAATTTGGCACTCATGGCACTTATGTCAACAATTGTGTCTGGATTCGTTCGATTTCTTCCAATCCAACCAAATTCTCACAGATTTGAGAAAGACGGTTTTCCGGATGATGGCTACCTCTGGACCAGGACGTGCTAGCAACAGCAAGCTCATCAAGGCTTCGAACTCAAGTATTCAAGCTCACGCCAAGACCGCAAAAACGGCTGGGCCACCAACGAGCAAGTCGGCCGCTGTCTCCTCAGATTTATTTCATGGCTCTGGTGCTTTTGAAACGGAGCTCGGGGCTCTCCGCAAGTTTGACGAACTCGTATTTTACGGTAAGTAGGTTCATAGCCTATAAATCGAAGACGACTCAAGGGAGGTCAATGCGAAAGAAAATTGTCTAGAGCTCTGGATCTGGTGGCACACTTGCAACGCATCCAGGCAATCACCTGCGGCAAGTTTTAGCCTGAACCATTGATTGCATATCGATGGCCGACCTATTTTTTCTCCTCACATACCTTTTCGAGCATTTTAATCACACGCACATAGTTCACACGGCTACTCTACGATACTCGCCTAGCTTGTTCTATTCTTACTGAATGGACATTCGTTTGACATTTTCGCGGGATGGCTCTGCACTGGTCTCAAGCAAAAAGTATTAATCAAGATACAACTTCTAGACTGATCCAATGTTCTGCACCCCATATATTTCCGCTCACGCCACACGCAGAGCCCTGAGTCTGGTGGCACACCTGCACGGCATCCGACCAATCAGCTGTGACAAGTTTTAGCCTGAACCATCGAGTGCATATCCATTATCGACCTACAGTATTTTTCCCGCATACCTTTTCACCCCAATGACCGAACTTTTTCATACACCATATGTATGCTCTTTCCCACACAACAGACAGAGAAACAAAACTATACCTGAGACTTGCCGGTATTGAGAGCCAACCGAGCCGAGAAACTCGGAAAGCGTTCCGACCCAGAGTCGAAATCCATAGAATTGCGACTACGATGGCAGGTACTTGTGGCTCGAGAATTTCGGGAATCGCAGTTCGACGCTAGTCAACTCTGGATGTGCGCTGAGAAATTGAGGGATTCGGTTCTGCATGTTGAGACTTCTGCAGATTTTGAACATGCTGAGTCGTAAGTTCTTCAGGCTCCGTGACAGAACTTCCCCCCAGGAATGAACAAGAGGCAGCGCTTTGTTTGGGATGGTGAAAAGGAGGGAGAGATGGACTATATTCCGGGTAGAATTCAGGATGGAGCACAAAGTTTTCCCAAAAGATTCCCTACGTTCACATCCAAGGAGACAGTTCGAACCCAAATTTCTCTGGCTATCTTGTGAAATATCAGCCCGTCATGCCGAGGTTCGTGTGCATTTGTTTGGTGGCAGCATTTAACGGCCCATCGTGCCGAGGTTTGCATACATTTGTTTGCATTGACATGCAGAGCCCTCAGCCATCGTGTAAAAGCACCAGGGCTGTCAAAAAAAAATCCAAGGAGACAGTTCGAACCAAATTTCGCTGGCTATCTTCCCAGCGAGAGCCCACTAAAATCCGGCTTGAAATGGTTGTGCAGGGGTCAAAATACTACAGCTATGGGCCGGAAATTGGCACAGAAAATCTGCTGGAATAGACCCGAGACTGTCAGAATGCTGTGATTTGATCCAAGTGAGATTTGGATAGCTTCAATTGACTTTCCTTGCGCTTTTGTGATAATATTTGGCAAATTCCGCGAGCTGAGAGTTGGCTGAGAGTCCTTGCGAGTTCAATCCCTTTTCTGACGCGAGAAAGAAAACTCCCAAGTTTTGGCTAAGGTCATCTGTGTGGAGATTGTGTTTGAGCACATTACCGTCAGCCGGAAGCCCGGATAGCGGTATATAGCTTGGGAAGTGCGGCTGGTTGAATCAAGAAGATGGCCGGTCCGTCCTTCCAATCGATTTTGTACATTGCAGCTGTTGTCTTACAAGCCACTGCAACTGCCAAATGGTATGTTCCAAGTAGGACACCAAGAGACGCCACAGATTAAGTAGATATTTTTCTTTCAATCCGTTTCATCTTGACTGATATCTAGGGTAGCCTTGCGACTCCGACACACCTCTGGACCCGGGTGCCTTCTGCAACGCCAGTGCAAGCGTGATCCCGGAGAACGCCGATCGAACGCAGGCTGATCCCTATCCTTGCGAAAGATATTACGGCGGTCAAGTCAACGATTCATGCGCCACTATTTCCCGAAAGTTGGGTATATCCTCCTCCGATATTTGGGACTGGAACACTTGGGTTCACACGCCGCACTGTCCACTATTCCTGAATTTCAGTTATTGTGTCAAGGCAGATCACACTTGTGGGCAGCTTCTGATAGTGGGGCCGGGTGACACCTGTGAAAGTATGAACAACGCCACAAAGCCGGAGACAGGAGGCTGGGGAAATCTTACGGAAAGAAATCCTCAAATTGCGGTGACAATAGGAAATGGTACTTGTGATGAAGCACTCAAGTTCTTCCTTGGTAGTTATGTATGTGTAGGTGACTGATAGAGCTCTACTAGCGTAGTATCAATTAGGGTCCGCTGACATGAATTTTAATTGACAGCAAAGGCAGTCATCAAAATGTTGAAGGCAGAAACTGCTCCTTATCTGAACCTTCCGATTATATTTTGGGGGTTTCTCCGTGATCAGGATTTCCGGCCATCACATGCCAAGCAAACAAATGCAAGCTTTACCTCCAAGTTGCACCAAAGTCGCGTCAATAATAAAGGTGTTCACGTGCATTCAAGTGGCTGGCATTTTGAAAAGTGTGACCTGGCGCAATAGAGCTGCATTCAAATGGCGGGCATTTTGAAAAGCATGACCTGACGCAATAGAGCTGCATTCAAGGGGCTGGCATTTTGAAAAGCATGACCTGGCACAATAGAGCTGCGTTCAAATGGCTGGCATTTTGAAAAGCGTGACTTGGTGCAATAGAGCTGCATTCAAATGGCTGGCATTTTGAAAAGCATGACCTGACACAATAGAGATGCATTCAATTTCAAATGGCTGCCATTTTGAAAAGCATGACCTGACGCAATAGAGCTGCATTCAAATGGCTGGCATTTTGAAAAGCATGACCTCATGCAATAGAGATGCATTCAATTTGAAATGGCTGCCATTTTCAAAAGCATGACCTGATGCAATAGAGCTGCATTCAAATGGCGGGCATGTTCAAAAGCATGACCTGGCACAATAGAGCTGCATTCAAATGGTGGGCATTTTGAAAAGCATGACCTGACACAATAGAGGTGCATTCAAATGGTGTGCATTTTGAAAGCGTGACCTGGCGCAATAGAGCTGCATTCAAATGGCTGGCATTTTGAAAAGCATGACCTGATCAAAATTAACCAGTTTTTCCACTTACGTGTGCGCTCGGCAGACTTTGACGCAAGAGTGCATGGCGGCTGTCATGGACTTAGCAGAATTTCATTGCTTCCCTCGAAGTCGTCTATGTAGTTTCATACGATCTGGAACTGGTTCAGGGTGCCTCTTGCAGTTTTGAACTTGTGTTCTACTTCCTTTGCGAACTCTCTTTTGAATGGACATATATACACGACATTTGTATTAACGTTGAAATTATTTGAAGTACCACTGGCAACTAACTGAGTGTAGGAATATCCAGTAAGCCGGGGGAAATATTGGTAATTCTGGTAATCATATTGGATGACAATGGGAATTTGATAACTTACCGGCAACTCGCTGGTAATCCTGGTAATTGAGCAGCATTACTGTTAATTGCATCAGAGGTTTGGTAATCGGCAGGTAAGCGGAGAAAATTACCAAAGGAGGTTTTTCCTGATGCCATGGCGTAGTATATCTCAACAATGGACAAATACTTGTTTCTTCAACATCATAAAACCAAATGGTATCATAGGTCCGTGCCTTCCGAAGACAAAGATGTCAAAGCAAAATGTGTTGTTTTACTGATGGGTTCTTTTTCCGGCTATCGCGTCCTGTAAACCTGCCGATTAGCTTGGGGATCTCAGGACCATTGTCGGTGCGTATCCGGAAGGAAAAGACTTCGCCATCGCCCTCGACGCATTCGAGACTGCACCCCTACTCTCCTCGTTGGATCTCACTGGAGGCTTCCGGATCGTTGCCCCCTGCACTATACTCCTTCCTTGGGCCCACATCACCCGGTACTACGGAGATTTCGCCATGTGGGACGACCATGTGACTGCGCTGGAGCATCTCCGCAATGTCGTCGATTGTGCCATCACGTTAACCAACTGGGCGCCCAACGAAAACGAGGATATCCTAGACCTTCCGCGCCTACGCAGGCTATATGTTGCCCGCGGTGATTTCCTGGAATTCACAGCGCCCCTCCTACAGGAACTCGTCGTCGAGCCTTTACAGATGACTCCTCCTCCGGACGCTCTTACCAATATCTCCGATCTCATCAATCGCTCGTCCTGTCAATTACAAAGCTCTGCCTCATATCGGCCATTCAGTCCCGTTCGGACGTACAAAAACTCATCTCCGTCCTCCAACTACTCCCCTCTCTCGCGGACGTTTGCACCCTGTCTCGAAGTTCAACGAACACATGAACCTCGATGAGCTGGTTACAGCACTTGCCGTCGCGACGCCCCGTATCCTTCCGCGCATGGAACGGCTCACGATTGGCGAATACGCCTGTTATGAATGGTCGGCACTTATCGACATGGTTGATTGGCGCCTGCACGCAAACCCCTTGGTGTGCAGCGCCATCCGGGGGTTCGCTCTGCTACACCGGAGACTTGGGCGTCCCATGCCAGCGTCTGGAGATGCTCCGCTCCGCCGGCCTTGATCTCACCCGTCATTGGAGGCCCAGGGGCCCACGAAGCGATGGTTAATGTTCCCTTCTTCCGCGCCGGAACTTCATCTGGTATGTATTGGGCGCCCGAACACACATAGCGTACTTTATAACATCACTCGGGTGATACGGAAGGTGGCTTCTTTGGACGCCCTGAATTGACGTTCGATAAGACCGGGCGGTCGCCTCTGATTCCGTCGCGATATTTTCTGTTCATCGACATCTAACGAGACATGCCTACGATTCGCTTCGGCACAGTGACTTATAACTTCTAGAAGAGTAAAACAAAACAACAAAAAATTACAGATTGTGATCGCGACAGCAGTTTTGAACGTGCTACAGACTTCAGCCACAATTCAGTAAGCAACCATTTCACAATGATATTAACGCCCGAGAAACCAGCAGACATCCTGAAATATTGCTAGGGAAAAGGTGTAGTGATGGTTGGTCCGAGTACAGCGGAGGAAGAAAACCAAGCACGCCAGAGGACGGAAAATGCGTCGAAGTATTGAGCAGAGAGTTGATGGAAGTTTGGAATCGATTGAACCATGGCCTTGACGTTTTGGACTTAGTATTTTCGACCTCCCGCACCTTCTGATACGCGCGCTGACTTGAAAAAATACACTTACTGTAGCTTATACCCGAAAGAATTCGTCAATATAATAAAACCTACTCTGTTTTGAATATGATGTTAAGCCGTTTGTCCCGTACCTTCAGAAAAGTGTAAAAAGTTGTATAGTCAAAGATGGACAGTTTTCAATTTTGAGTTGAATGAGACCAACTTGTTTCGGATTTGGCCCAAAAATAAGTGGTGCTCCATCAATTCAAAATGAAAAATGAAGCAACTTTCTCTATATAACCTGGGCCTTGAGCTCCTTCGTTCTGAAAGTACGGGAGGGCAGGGGAGGGGCCGAAATTCACAAGTCCGAAATCACGATTGGTGCTATCAGCCAATAATGACATGATATTCCAGTCGTTTCACAGCACTGATCTTCTTGCCCTCGTGATCAGTGCTGGAAACGAACTGGTCGCGAGTCTATTTCGAGCATTTTAATTATACGCACATAGTTCACGCGGGTCTGGACCGTTCTCTTCGGTAATACGCGGGAATGACATGAAACATCAACCGCCTCTCCTCATCACGCCTGACAGCCCCGCCGCTTCAAAAGGCTTATTGCTGCTGCTGAGCTGTATTTGCATACAAATTCAGACTGCATTTAAATTCATCTAAAATACAATTTCGATGAAGCGCACAGAGTGCGCTGTTTGAATTGGCTTAAATACCAAGATATGGCTGGTCATCGTGGAAGGCGGGATGCTCGGACAGCGAGCGGGGCTGCTCGGATACTCGGCTCGATCGTCCGCGATTGCCGAGCGGACTGTTGCGCGGGTTTCATGACCTAGTGACCTGATGTGACGCCGTAAATAGCCAGACAAAAATTGCGATTTAGGGATGAACAGGGCCTTACATTTTGAAAGGCGTGACTTGACATCATAATCCCATCAATTGCAGTGAAGGCCCCGGGCCATTTTCTGAGGCGCGAGGCGCGGAAATGACTTTCGACCTTTTCAAAATGTTTGAGGCCCAGCGAAATTCCTTGTCTTTTTTTCTTTCTTGAGGCAGTCTTAGTCTGAATCTACTGGTGCAAGCTCTGGTGATGACAAGTTCCAAGGGTTGGGACGCCGTTTAACGGCTGCCTCAAGCTTCACAGTTCCTGGGCGCGTCTACGAATATGACGAAGACAGGAGATTAGGTAATGGACATATGATTGGAAGGAGGGAGAAGTTGTCTCATTAGTTTCGAGATCAGCTGTAATAACGAACCCTTAATGACGCATAAGTAAGGGCCAAAAGGCCTTGACCGAAAGCTCAAACCTTACAGCTATTGGCGGTACCAAAGGCGGATCAAAAATTCACGTTTTGGGCCGTTTTGATCCTCTGTAAAGAGTTGTCTCTAGCTCACTCACGTCACGGCACTAGCCAGGGAAATTGGAACGTAAATCCACGACTCCAGCCATCCACGGCTAGCGCTGTTCCCAATAGCCTTCTCCTCTTCCCCTTTTGGTGAGCAGGCGGTGCATGTCCTCGCCCCGCTCTGGTCCCGAAGGTTTGCGTATTTGTCGAAAGCTGGCGCAAGAGAGCCCGAGCGTCGCTGGGAAGCGAGAGGAGTTGCGCAAGAGATTGGAGCGCCTGGAAACGGCCAGTCGTGAGTTGGTGACTGTAGGCCTTTGATACATGCTTTTCTTGGTCCTCGTGATACTTTCTTTGTCGAAGTTGAGCATAGAATTAGATATTTACTTGCGTTGAATATTGAGTGAAAAATCGCAAGTCGCGTTGGAGTTCAGCGAGTTGTAGCGGAAGTCAGAGAGTGGTTATGCCTGAATTTTTCTCAGGCACTTCAGCGCACGTTCACCGTACAATTGTGGCATGGTATAGAATTGGTTCGACACAAAAAACGATATACAAACAAGTTGAAGACGCAGTCAGCTCTCAGCACTTTTCCCGCATTAGGTCCAGTATAATAGAGGTTTACCTCCACGGCTTCACGCGGCCGTATCGGCTGGCCGGCGCGCGTCACAGCAATCTGCAGATGCTCGAACCAGGAAGGGTCAAGACCAAAACGGTGGACCGCATCTGCCGGTGGTAGCAAGAAATTCATCGGGTGGCTCCACGGGAACCGCAAGTCGCGCAGCAGCACGCGTATCTTCCCAAGAAGAGGCGTGTGGAGGCGCAGGAAGGGCTCGCGGTCCGGGGGGTTGACCTTGCGCGTGAGATCATTGACGGAGAGTACTTCGGCGTCGACGACGTCGTGGGTTGTAGGGTGCTTTGGCCGCCATGCCAAGGAAGTCGACGTATATGATGAGAATGTGGTTGCCTTTGGATGTTTGAATATGGCTGAGGGAATCCAGAATATAGAGTTTTGCATAGCTATGCGCTCGGGGTGGTTCACGATATTCAGCGCGCTGAAGGCCGCTACTCCGATGGGGCCGCCGAAGTCTTCAGCCCATCGCCGTAAAGGCTTCACACGAACAGTATAGTCCGGCCCAAGAGATTGACAACGTTGAGACATTGCGCATTCTGGAGGCAATGTGGCTTGTGCTTTTTCCAATGCGCCTTTTGGCAGGCTTTCGACTTTGTTACCGGAGATCAGAAGAAAAGATTAGAAAATAAAAGAAACACGATATGCGCACGCAGTAGCGTATGTGATCACACCCAGCACATCGACGCAGATCCTTCCGTGTTGCACCACAATTTTCGCACATTTCTGACGGTTTTAGCTGGCATGACAGAGAAAGTCGACGGTGTGGGCGTGGCCGCGGATTCCCTGGACGCAAGCCAAAAGATAGTGTAGGTACTTCTCGAAATAATTGTCTGTTCCAAAAAGCTTGAAGGAAAAGGGAGTGGTGGGTGGGTGAAAGGAAAATGTGCGAGCAGAGCTCGAGGATGGAGCGGGGCTCATAGTCGGTAAAATGCCCATATATATATATAGGTATCGGGGCCGGAAACCGAGTCTGTAATCTGACCACCGAGTTGTCCCCTCCTGACACAGCCTCCGCTACGAGCCTACGACTGTAGCACCGCATCAGGAGCTCGGCATCGAAGCCCGACAAGGCCGGCAATCCAGCACTGAGTGCCTGCTTTTTGAGGAGTAAGACTCAAATTTGCTGAAATGTTTCAGCTTCATAATGCATAAACCTGTCCCAGACCCTATGCATTATGCGTTATACGTTTTTTGCATAAACTCCCGCCTACCAACTCGGCATTTGGACCTTGTCTTGCCTCATTGCACGAGCTGCAGATGTTGTTATTGACATATTGCGAATGGGGACGACACAACGCTTCCGCCTCTGCTCGAACGTTGTTTGAATCGTTCACTAGTCATTGCAAAGTCGGGGCAACTGATTCGGCCCACAGCCGACTTTACCGCCTTCCTTCCTGGCCATAAGGGGGAAATTTGGATTGGTTTGTAGTACAGGATATTGATAATACAGCCTAAAGAACACACCTATATAGAATATCGGGTGCACTGATTATGATGTCAAGCCATGCGTTTCAAAATGTAGGGCAGCGGTCGGGGTCTGGGTTGGAAAACCCCAGCCGTCTGGGCTGGCGCCCGCAAGAGTTCCCCGGATCTGAAAAGTCCCCCCGTGTGACCAAACTTCCCGGCGCGAGTTTTAATCTCCCCGGACGGTGGTCGCAGGCCACGGAGGCCTGAGGTTCAGCATGCACGCAATAAATGCTGGTGGATGTATGGCAGTGATATTTGCTATGAAGAATCGGAAACTCCCCCTGAGCCAATGTCTGCATAAGTCACACCAAACCACAGTTAGGGAAAACCTGAGCAGAAATAGAATGTGCACGGCGAGGCTCGAACTCACATCCATCTTGGTTAGCACTTGACGTATTTAAGGTTCATTGAATAGACGCCCTGCATTCCGGATTTGGATGCCCCGCGAGTGAGGGCAATGGACACAATCAATTTTGAACCACGTGCCTCATAATGTATTCCAGCTGTAGAGGTGCATTCGAATACTGTGCCTATATGCAGGGGAGCAACGCTCGGGGGGACCGTGACATACCCGTTGCCTTTTTTTCAGGCAACGGAGCGTACCGTGATCGTGACCGTTGCCTCCCTAAGCAACGGGCCATCTGTATATACCTCTGTGGCCCAGTTGGAGATCGTCTTTTCTCTTACAAGTGACAGAACGCATACGGTCTGTTGTTCGAGTCCCGGGGACGAGTAGGGGGCGAGGATATTTTTTTACGATTTTTTGCGATTTTTTTTTCAATGTCACGATTTTTTCAAGCAACCAGTCCCACCGTTACCGTGACCGAGGCAACGCAACGGGCTCTCCATTACCGTGACCGTTGCTCCCCTACATATAGGCACAGTACAGGGAGCCACCAAATTGCAGGTCTTGACTAAATCTTGAAATGTTTGCGGAAAACCAGGGACTTGGACATGAGGAGACGGGGCAGAGTAGCCTCCGCGCCGGGAGATGGACGGGCGACATGGGGGGAGAGAGCAAGGGAGAACCAACCATTTGATGGTTGCGTTGCTAATCACGCAATCTGTGATGAAATCGCATCATGATGGAGCGGAGTTTGAATGACTGGTAATCTCTCGGAGGACGTCCAGGTCCTTTGAAGGCTTCCTTCTTATTCAAGTTAGCAGCTGAACGCAGGCGAAGAAGGTGGAAAGACAGCGAAAGAAGGAGGCAAGGGAGGAGGTTGAGAAAGAATGGGCGGAAATGAAGCGGAAGCACGCTGTGCTTGTCGAGGCGTGGGAGAAGGAGTGTGCTGGGTTGACGGAATTGGGCACCAAGAAGAAGGACCTGCCTTCCAAGCCAACGCTGGGTAAAAATCCGCAGCTCCCAGCCGTAGATGACGAGGAAGACGACGTCGAGAAGGAGCCGATGGAGGAGAATGATGGGTGACATCACGCTGTCCAAGGAACCCGAAGTGTGACTCTTCGGCCGTCAAGAGCAACTTTTTTATCTGGATACATTCAACACACTTAATTCGTAAAATTCTACAGCAGTATAGCTCATTATATGTTCTAGTATCTAAAAACTTAAATTCAGATTTTATTTCTTTGCATTGCGGACACGGTAGTGGAAACATCAAAGTGGGTATCCAAGGAACCCTACTATACTGTATACATATCTGCTGGGGCACGCACGGTGGAAGCGAAGCTCCTTTCACGTACCAGAGATCCCTAATTGAAGGAAGAGAAAAAATCCGAAGATTTCGTTCCTTCAAAGCCATAGGTCATGAGAACTTGGTTGGTCGGAATTAGACTCGTAACCAGTCTGCCTACGCCGTTCTAACAAGGCGGGCTTGTTGCCGTAGGCAGACTGGTACTTCTCGCATGTGTCAATCGAGCTGGGGCGGAGTTTGAAATTCAAGTGACATTTTAAAAATCTTCCTCATTTCGTGCTCAATTTTGAAGGTTATTTTTTGGTTGAAGCAGGGAAAATGAATGAAATTTGTATCCCTCCAATTTTGCCTCCTTACATTTTGTATTTGTGGGACAGAACACCGTAAAACCTGAGGGTAGTTTTAGTGGCGATCAAAGTCGGACCGTGATCTCCGGAAACTGCCGGAATTGCCGCAGCTCATTGCATCATTGCGTCATCGGCCTCACTAACTTAATTTCAAACTCCGCCCCAGCTCGATTGACACATGCGAGAAGTACCAGTCTGCCTACGGCAACAAGCCCGCCTTGTTAGAACGGCGTAGGCAGACTGGTTACGAGTCTAGGTCGGAATTTGGAAACAGTATTCAGGTATTGCTGATGTTGCAACCATCTTCTCCAGGTTGTTCAACTTGTCTCCTGGACTCAAACTTGAGATTTGGAACAGTATCGACTCAGCGCAACAGCGCAAAACCAGCCAATCCATAGATGTAGATAGCAGAAAACCATACATCACAAAAATCTGGAAAGACCCCCCTCATTTGGAATTGAAGGAGCCCCTGGGGGCAGATTCTGTGAACCAATAAATTATTCGCCGCTCAGATAGATGATCTTCAGCGTGTTCGTTGTTCGTTACAAACTTACACCGTCGGGTCAAATGACTCACATGAAACCATTGCTGACCACTGGGAGAGGACCTGAAGCTGCGGAGAGAAGATTGAGGGGAAACCCTAGGAAGAGTGTTTTAACCAGCCTTACTCGCGGACGTCCCGTTTCGACTGCCATTTAAGGCACTCAATTGTTGCTCAATGGATTAGATCTCCGTGGAGCACTGTGAAACACGCTTATATCGCGTTTCGCAAGACGTCCGTATAAAATTACATGTGTGAGTCTGTCTGTCCTGTCCGGAGGGAAGAGTCGAGGACCTTAGTCGGGTACAGTATGGTTTCAATTGCGCATACGAGCTTGAAATCCCTCAAAATTGATGGTACAAATTTATTTGAAGACAATCGACTGGGAAATGGGCCCAAACGGCGGCGTGCAGAACATATGAGCGCCACTGTATATACCCCTCTGACACTCGGCCTCCACCAAAACAATAGCACCGAGCCAGAGGCAGTCCAATAAGAAATGGCGCGACAGAGTCGACTTATTCCGTGAAAGGCAAATATGGAATGATAGCGGCGGGGCCGCCATCATTGATTTTGGGTTGGAGCGAATATGGCAGTGCCAGGAATAATGGAGGCGGGGCCGCCATCGATGATTTTGTGTGGGGTTGGCGCAGAGGCCTCCGAAAAATCTCCCTACCCTGGCCGCGATATTCTGGCTCGCAATTAAGGTTTGAGGACAAAACCTTAAATTGATCAGGTGTTTCCTTATCCCTGCTAAATACAGCCGTTTTCACTCGCTCAGCAAAACGTGACTTGATATGGAGAGCTAATTGAATGCTGCAAATTGACAGATGATACCCAGCACTATTCTGTGCAGTCCTGTCTGTTTGAAATTGTCCCACTGCTCTGATCATTGAACCAGAGCTCACGGAACCTCTCCATACCAAATCAGGTGATTCACTTGAAATCTGCATTCAGAGCGCAGGCAAAACAGTGCATTGAATCGCACCCTGCCAGATCGTAGCCAGTCGCAGCGAAAAAAATCGCATGTCCATAATTCTATCCGTTAACCCCGCACGAAAGTCATTTTGAATCGTCATTTTTTGCGAGCGAAGCGAAGCAAATCTACCTAAACACACGCGACGAGCTGGGGGCTGGAATCTATGGTGCGGGTCACCTAGCTGCCGCTACCCAAACTTAGTGGCCAATTGGCCGGAGAATTTTTTTGGCCCTGTACACAGCCACAATCAGCGCAAATTTCCGTTATTTTCCCCGCTTGTGGCCAATTCAATGGCAAGAAAAAAGTTGACCTCCTTCAGTTTTAATTTAAATACAAATCCCTCTTTAGGATCAGCTTGTATCGTCAAAAGAATCACTTTCTATAGAGGGATAAGAAATAGAGGCAAAACTTGGCCCGGAAAATCTCAAGCACGGGGTAGCGGCAGCTAGGTGACCCGCACCATATATAAGAAAAGACGTGGTGTGCCTCGACAAACGTCAAAGTGGAGCAGGCCCAAGGGTTTGAATCGACGCATCCAGAATTCCAATTATAGTCCTGTGCACCCCGCGAGCAAGTACGACGAAATACACGCGGAGAGCTCCGGGCAGTCGCGCTATCGGTGGCGTCAAATATACGCCAGCGTTCAGGGCAGGACTTGGAGCTGGAGGCGGGACGGACGGATCCGTGCCGCGCGCTGCCCATCCGGCTCCAGCCAGATTCCGGCTTGCGAGATGCACACCCAATACTCCGGGGACTCGAGCTCGCCAGCGACGCCGTCCCCTCCTGTGGCCGCATCCGCGCTCCCTCGATGCTGCCCATACGATGGCGCGTCGATTATACGCCGTAGAGTGTGCGTCGGACGGACTCGTCTTCTGGCTGGCGCTGGCGGACGAACACCTGTACTCTTCCTGTTTAACCTCTCGTACGAGCTTCCGCTTCGCCTGGTTCGGAAAAATCGAAAAGCCCTATAAGGCATTACGATGTTGCAAGACCTTATAAGGCTTGGCGGTGAACATTATAGGGGCTTTTAAGGTGTGTTCAGGTCAGATAGGGACAGCCACCATGGAGGCCTGTTTAAAACACTTATCCTTTTGCTTGTACAGTATAGTAGGGTTCCTTGGATACGCGCTTTGATGTTTCCGCTGCTGAGTCCGCAATGCACCAAAATAAATCTGAATTTAAGTTTGTAGATACTAGAGCCTATAATAAGTTATACCGCTGCAGAATTTTACCATTTAAGTGTGTAAAATGTAGCCAGATAAAAAAATTGCTCTCAGCGACCGAAGAGTTACACTTCTGGTTCTAGCGCGGGAGACCTTTCCAGTCGAGTCTTCTCTTGCTTGGCAATGGTTTTGCTCGTAGGCAGGAGTCTGTTGACATAGCTCCTCCTCCAGTCGAGGGCCTACGGGCGGGAGGAGAGGGTGAGTAACAAGGAAGGAGTGAGGGAGGAGAAGGGAAGAGGTAAGGGAGATGGGAGAAATGGGAGGAAAGACGAAGACTACGTGGCGCACGGTACTTATGAAGGAGTACCGCCAAAAGGACGAGAGAGCGGCTTCCGTTGCTGCCCGAGCGCCCCTACCCTCCCGCCGCCTCAGCTGCATCTGCCACCCAACGGGGGGACCGCACTGCGGAGTCCCTCCTCGTCGTACGCAGGCCCGCCTCTGGAGGCCGCTGTGGCCCGCCGCTCCTCTCCGAAGCGTGGGCTGCACACTTTGATCAACGCCACAAGCCCCTGACCTCCTTGAGTGAATCAGCCCCGAGAAGATGTGTATAAGGGAAAGGTACGGAATATACATGATGACTTCTGGTACCGTAATCAGGGTTGGTTGGACACAGAATACTAGCGCGATACATATTTGCCATGGACTTTTTCACAGAGGAAAACCGTTAACCAAGAAATCCAAGTCATCACTATAGTAAATAATCAAGCAATCAAGCACTGCGGCCCATCATCATCCGGACGGAGAACACAGAAATCTGGGTCGTCCCGAGGACATACATGCCCCGCCCCGCGAAGACATCTGGGTGCCCGTGGGCCGTGCATCATCGTCGCCCTCTAAGAAAACAAGAGTCAGAATCGAATCAGGGGGAGAATGGTCAGCACGACGACGCACGCTTCCGCGGGTGGCTCGACGCACACGAGGCCGCCCTTGCCGATGCGGCCCTCGAGCCAGCGCACGACGTCCCCGCCCAGTTGGAACCCGCAGTCGTCCAGCTCCAGCCTCACCAGCCGCACCACGGGGCCCGTTTCCCCCCGATCCCGACCCGGCATTCGCGCTCCCGCCGCCCGCGGGGTTCCTTGCGTCCACCATTTTCACGAGCTTCCCCACTCCATCGTGCACCGCGTGCGCGTGCGTGTGGCAACGCCGCAGGTAAAGCTCCCTCAGCCTTCGGCACGCCCACGCAGGCGTGGGCTGTCCCTGCGTGCCGGGGATGAGCCCGCTGTCGTCCGGTGCCGCGAGCGTGCCTATCAAGGACTCGAACGCCGCCCCGCCGACCTTGAGCACCTCGAGCGTCCCGCCGATGTTGCCGAGGAACGCCCACGAGACGACCGTCCCCGCCGCGACGTACCATTCCTGGAATGATGACGGGGAGGGTCCGCCGTACGACACCGCGAGGCTCTTGAGGAGCGGGTTCTGCGAGCGCGTTGTAGAGCCTGGAGATCGTCTCCTCGATCGGCTCGCGCGGCTCATCAAGGTCGAGGCCGAGCGCGCGAAGCTGCGGAATGGTGAGCATGTCGACGAGCTGGGAGAGGAGGTGGTGCCCTCCGACGTAGAGGTCCTCGAGGTGCTCGAGCGTCGTGCTGGCGGGTAGCGGGAGCACCGCGCGCGAGACGGAGGAGAAGTGCAGACGGAGCGATGTTAAGGTGCCGTTGTTGGCGTTTATGATGCCGAGGATGCGGTCGAGGGGGATGAGCGACGCGGGGAGCGCGGCGGATGTTAAGAGTGTGCAGCTGCGTCGCTGACTGGAGGAAGACGGGCGAGGTCGGCTTGAAGGGCACGTATTCCAGCGTCAGCGTCTGTAGATTTCGGGAAGGGATTCGGGCAGGCCGGAGACGCCATTACTGGAAGGAAGCCACCTCCATTCGGTAGGGTAGGACACGGCCGGCACGGAGGATACTTCGAATTCCTTCAGAAGCGGTGCGGAACCTGTAAGAAGACCGGTCATATACAACGGCGGAAACCAGAGGCTGTCAAACTGTTATGGACTTGAGCGCCGCAATGGACCCGAAGCCCTGTCGAAACGGAAAACGAAGCGTTCCCAGCGGTGCATCTGCTGGACCAAATAGTACACGGCGATGTGGCCCCAGTGTAGGTTCGAGGGAGAGGCCGATCCAGGCTGGCCGTGGAACATGGGTGTCGGTGAATCCCAACCGTGATGATGGGGAGGCAAGTACCGGTTGCGGCGTTACGCTTGGCATGGAGGGACGGGTACGAGCAGATGGCCAGGGGGCGACAAGGTGTGCGTGAGATACTCGTGGCGGCGGCAGTGCGGGTAGGGCGAGACGGGCCCTGTCTCGGGACGACTGCACGACGCGCAGGTAGATCTCGATGTCGAGGGGCACCGTTGGGCCAGACCGTTCAAGCCACAACCGGATTGCGTCAGGGGAAGAGCTCTGATTGGTGAAACAGCCGTATCTGGGAATCACTGAGTAAAACAGCCCTGAACGGGCTGCGGATTGGCAGAACTCACCTTGGACCAGATGAGGGGAATTCTGAGCGCTTTGCGGCGCCAGTCGGCGCAGACAGCAGAGAGGACCCATGCACAGCACGGGTGGCCCTCAAAGCACCAGAGGAACAGTCCCCTCAGCAGTTCGCCCGATAATCGCCTAATCGGGAGGAGGTATGCCTGAAAACACGGGGAGAACACGTTGCTCAGCTTGTCGTAAAAACGGAGGCTAAAAGGGTGGGAATTGGACTAACTTGAGCGTGAGCAATGGTCTCCTGCACGAGGTGCTGTTCTCTGAACAGTTCGTCGATTGCGGCTTGCGCCTCTGCGACTATTTGTGCCAGCGAAGCTTGGTCGATGTGATCTTGTCGGCGAGGGAGGAGGCGTTCTCGAGAGACTCGTCGAGCGCAGCACGTGCTGCGGACAACTGACGGCGGTTGGGGGCCTCCGGGAAGGATGGCAGGGGAACATGGTGGTAAGTAGTCTGAATCTGTTGGCACCCCAACCCGATTTCTCGTGACTGACCACACGTGATGTTCCCACGCTCCCAATTGGAACGGATGCCTCGTTTGAGCTTCAAAAGAGCTTGCGGGTCGCCGGGCTTAATGAGGAGGAAACAAGAAAGAAATCTGAAGAGACAATTCGGTTGAAATTTCGCTGGCCCAATACTATTTGCTCAAACTGTAAATTTGCGTGAATCTACTTACTGGAGTAAGAGAAGTCATGAGCTCATTCAGCTACCTCGCTGGCGAAAAAAGTAATTGCGCATGGTCCTTCTCACTATTCAGGCCATCAAATCACTCCAAACAACTTATAGAGTGAAAATATAGGTGAATAGAACACATTTCGATATGTTACCCGACTTCCAAAAAGGAAAATTCAGAGATACAAGGCATTTTTGTGGTGATTTTTTGTTGAGGTTTTTCTGGAGGGGATTTGGAATCAAATCATATGGGTCGAAAGTACTCGGAAACTAGTGAGGAATAGCATGTTTACAGCCACTGGCAGAACCGAAAGGCGCGGATCGAAAATTTTCTGTTTTGGGATGTTTTCAAAGAATTATCAATATCTCAGCGAGCTCTGCACCGATTCACATGAAACCTATATAGAAGTACTCAGCTAATCCATGCGGAATTAGTGATAGAAAGAAAGTTGTAAAAATATGGTATTCAATGATATTGGTTTAAGGGGCCATTTTGTGGATGAATGCAGTTTACAGGCATCTAGACACATCCTAATGATGTGGATTTTCGTCAGCTAAGGCTTTAATACATTCTGAAAGATGTCATAGAGCCAGATTTGCAAAGAGTTCAGCAGTGGATTCAAATATCACAATATTTCCTGATTGAGTGTATTGCCCATTGTGTGCTTCACTATTGAACAATTTAATTCACATTTTGAACCCCCATCCCACTGAATGGCATTTTGAATCACATGCTTCGTACTGCCATTTTGCACCCTGTGCTTCACTATTGAACAATTTAATTTGCATTTTGAACCCATGCCACTGAATGGCATTTTGAATCACATGCTTTGTACTGCCATTTTGTACCCTGTTGCTTCACTATTGAACGACTTAATTCACATTTTTGAACCCCCATCCCACCGAATGGCATTTTGAATCACATGCGTCGTACTGCCATTTTGTATTTGTACCCTGTGCTTCACTATTGAACAATTTAATTCGCATTTTGAACCCCATCCCACTGAATGGCATATTGAATCACATGCTTCGTACTGCCATTTTGAACCCTGTGCCTCACTATTGACTGATTTAATTCAGCCGAGAGCAGGAGTGACAAGGGAGCAGTTACATATTTAAGTTTGAATGGCATTTTGAGTCACAGGCTTCGTAATGCCATTTTGCACCCTGTGCCTCACTATTGAACAATTTTAATTCGCATTTTGAGCCCCATGCCACCGAATGGTATTTGAATCACATGCTTTGTACGCCATTTTGTACCCTGTGCTTTCACTATTGAACAATTTAATTCGCATTTTGAACCCCATCCCACCGAATGGCATTTTGAATCACATGCTTTGTACTGCCATTTTGTACCCTGTGCTTCACTATTGAACAATTTAATTCACATTTGAACCCCATCCCACCGAATGGCATTTTGAATCACATGCTTGTACTGCCATTTGTACCCTGTGCTTCACTATTGAACAATTTAATTCGCATTTTGAACCCCATCCCACTGAATGGCATTTTGAATCACATGCTTGTACTGCCATTTTTGTACCCTGTGCTTCACTATTGAACGACTTAATTCGCATTTTGAACCCCATTCCACCGAATGGCCTTTTGAATCACATGCATTGTACTGCCATTTTGTACCCTGTGCTTCACTATTGAACAATTTAATTCGCATTTTGAAACCCCATCCCACAGAAAAACTTCAAAATTTTCATTCTTCAACGGAGTCGGTCGATGATTGTTTGTCCTTCCAAAAATATGTTTGCTGCTGCTCAAGCTCGCGGAGTTTCACCGATTTTTTTTGATGTAACCTTGGGGAGTTCGGTTTCACTGGTCTAAGAACCAAACCATAGCCAGATTATAGCCCCAGAAAAGTTGGACAGCCAGTGAACATATTTTTTAGGGTGACAAACAAGTCAAAGAATGAGAGATTTAAAACTTTCCTGGAGCTGGAATCGGGCCATGCTATCTGAATGGACTCTACATGATCCACCAAAAAAATCATTGAAACTCTCACCAGTCGGGTTGTGGTGAATTTATTTACAGAGTACGGACTTTCAATCTTGATGTGGATCCACCAAAGATTGATTGGATACTGTGACAGTATGGACAGGGTATTTGTTTACTTCGCAATTTTGGGTCCTTCCATCCATAGCCCGCTGTTGAAGAGCCCTATTGCCCGCCCGCATTGATCTTGGGTCTCCGACTTTTGAAGCCTGTTTTGTCATCACTTGACGCTATTTTCTGTGTAGGGCTGACTGGTCGCGCGCGTTATCGGAACAAGGTGAGATTATAGATTTTTCATTTCCCTTGTCTTGCTGTAATGACGTTTTGAACCCCGTAGCCGCCGCTCCGAGAGACTTGTGATATTATGAAGGTGCGTATAATTCGCTGGCGAAACTTTACTTCTTGCATTCTCATAGATATTGCGCCTTTCAGCCTTTCACGAGCGTCAGTACTTTACCTGCAACACTGGCGCGCGACAATATATATGTGCCTTTATTTCTGGTGTGTACTTCCATTTGGTTATTCCGGTTTTGTGCTCGTGGCCTCATGCATCCCATGTCCCTGGCGCCGCCGTAGGTCTTCATCGGGCGGCTTGTAAGACTTTCCACCGTGAAAAATCGGTCATAGAGATCGTCGCGATGACGGAGAAATATGGAACGATCTCACAGCGGCGGAGTTAAGTTCTGTCTGTCTCACTGTGTTTCCGGCCGACGTCTAGTTCCGCTGATGTGGTGGCCAGGTGCCGTCTATATATGCCTAGGTGTCTATATTTTCCTAGACCTCAGTGAGTCTAGTTGGCTAGCCAGTGCCAAGTTGATGTCCGTTGAGCCCACCTGAACTGAGCACATTTTAGGCCGTTCTAACGCGGATGCAGCACCTCGACATATTCATGTCGAGGTATTGATAGGTTATCATCAGGAACATGTTTTTTGAGCTGGCACACTGGAGCCAGGCCTGCCAGCAGCCGCCAGCTCGCCAGAATGTCATCTGGGAGCATATTACGATGCCTGGCACACCAGAATTGATAGCGTTGCCAGGAGCTCGCCAGAATGTGATTTCTGTTACAGTTCATTTCTTATATTACAGGCCTCGACTATTGGTTCACACAAATGAAAGACAAGGAATTTGAAGAAAAAATATACTGGAGGGAAATGCTACAATGGTACATGACTCGATGCTACAACTCGACAACACTCACGTTGCCTTGGGGATGTGTTAAGTGCGACACTCTCAGACTCAGGACTCGTTAGTGGAATTGAGTTGAGTTACGACACTCTCGCGGCAAACACTCCAGTCTGGAGTGGCGGAGACGAGTTGCGACACTGTCGCTTGACGTGATCAAATGCTGTTTACAACGTAACACGCAAATCTGGGAAGGAATGCGCGGCGCATCGTTTTTTTCACTTCTTGCTCTCGCCCACCACTGACCACCATGGACGACCTCCATACCGACCCTGTGCAACCTTCCCGACGCGTTCCCGACGCCACCTCCAGAGCACGGTGACCCCAGCGCTGACACCGAGTGTTGTTCTGAGCGGTATGTTTTTGTGTTCAGTTTTCAACCCCTTGCCTCACCTGCCTGTTTCTGTCTCACCAAGCCAAATGCTTCTCGCTGGTGCTCCACGACCGGCTCGTCAAGCGTGAACTTATTCTCGCGGTGGAAGGAAGATATCCCGCGGGCGACCGGCGTGCGGTTCCCTGGTACCTCCGGACCTCCGCGATCGCCGTCGCCACCGCACATCCCTAATGCCTCCCCCGTTCAAATCGCCACCCAGCCGTCACCCGAGCGACGGTAAGGCTTTCCGCATTTTTTTATCACGCCGGGACGAACGTCACGGCGACGTTGTTGATGCAAATCATTTTTAGACGATTCCCCGGACACGCCGAACGTTGAAGGCTACCTACGCTGCCTCATACTTCGAGAATATTTGCTCCATTAATGCCAAAAAAGTAAGCGTCAATCCATAATTGAAGCATTTTTCTGTTTATCTTCTGATGGATTTTTCTGTATTTCAGGCCGTTCACGACCTCGCGGGTCCCGGTTTGGCAAAGTCGCAGTTCATCGCAGCAACTGCTGCCTGGGCCACAGCTCATTGGCCTAGTAACCATTCTTTAACGATTACCTCAGGCTCGGTGATTCTTTGTATCTCTTTGGTTTCATCTCCATCCAGCCTATCCCCTTCTGCCCGGCTCTCTCCTAGCCCTCACTCCCCAACGTCAAATGACCACCACGCAGTCTGAACCAAAACTGTTCTGCCTTGGCCCGACTTCCAGTGAACCTAAACTGTAATGAAACAAGATGAGTCTCCGCTTCGCTCCGGGATGCAATGAGCGAAAAAAAAGAAATTTGAGCAACTAAATTTGTTGCAGGTCGAATTATGGCCGTGCAAGGGCTTAGAAAAAGGACACGGGAAGAGAAGTGGGCTTCGATCTGGTGCCGCTGGTTAGTTCCGCTGAGAAAAAGGTTGCCACTACGGAATTTTTCGAGATGGACAGGGAGCTTTAGTTTACCTCAGGAATGTGGGGAGCATTGCATCAAGATGTTTCAAGTGGTGATGGACCCGGAGGCAGGATGCACGGCCCCGGATGCGTGAACAGAATCAAATAATAATTGATAACCATAGCTTAGGAGATAAAAGAGGACAATAACGAGAGGGTTCCCAAGAACAATCGCATCACACAATCCCGGAATTCAGATGGAACAGTAGCACGGATGGTCGGAGAAACACCCCGTCAGAATGGAGGAGATAGCCAGGCAATAGCGCAGCAGACAGCCCAAGTCCTAGTACTTGACGGTGGACTGGGACAGGGGAGAGATCCAGGATTGCTATTGAGGGGCGAGTGGCCCATGGCCAAAAAGGATAGCAGTCCAAATGAGAAGAGGGGTGCATTGATATTGAAAGAGTTTTGCCGGAGGCAGTACGTGGTCTCCCAGCAAGATGTATAAATTCACACTGCGGCAACTGCGATCCGCTGCGGCCTGCGAGAAACAGGTCAGCTGGTTTCGTCGGAAATCAAAAGGCCGTGTTGGGAATCACAGAAGGTTCAGGACGGGTGGATTTAGACCAAAAGGACGAGCAGAGGAAAGCAAAAGAGGATAGACCTATATGGAGTAAGAGTCACATGTATGTGCACTGCTTCGCTGTTTGCGAGTCGTGGTAGGTCGTTGTTGAGAGGAGACAAAATGGGGATACATTTTCTGCCGGAGATGTTCCCCGGGCGGTATGAGCCGGAGAGAAGGAGCCCGAGGCGGAGTGGGTGAGTGGTTCCGTTTCTTTTAGCTGGTCTATCTTCCCACCATGCATATGTCGAGGTGCTTTTGCCGGTGCGGAATTAGGGCAATCAGGAAAATCTGGAGAATTGCATTATAGACCCCATAGCCCAGGAAGTCGGGATAGACCTGAAAGCAAACAGCTCTCTATGGGGTACACGTGGGAGGGGCGGTTTTTGCCACATAGACCACCATAGTCACCGCTTGTGCTACCATAATCCCATAGACCCCATAGTCAACATAGTCAGGATAGTTCTTATAGTTCTCATATTTCAGGGATCAACAAGGAGAAAGAGAAACAAGAAACAAATCATATTGATAAAAACTGCACTACAACGGCAATGAGAGCAGCTGAGGGAGAGGATAAGAAGATGGATGGGAAAGTGTACGGTTTGGGGTAAGGCATTTGGTCTTGATGAGTCGTGAAATAACACGGGGAAAACTTGAGGTGCTTGGGAGCTTTGAATTTTGACGTCTTGCCTGGAAAGCGCGACCCGCCCGTAGTTTCGGCCACTTGCGGGGGGACTTGAAAAAACACATGGAATCTTGAGAGCGTGCTTGAGATTGTTATCTAGTCAGAAACTTCATGGGGGATAGGATAGTGGCAGGTTGGAGAGTGGCAGGCTGGAGAGAGGGTTGCACCGGTATCATGGCCGTGAATAGGTGTTGGGTTCCTGAGGGCTTGCGAGAATCCTCGGCTTGAGATCTTGTCCACGTTTCGGCCCAGACGTGACACGGATTCTTGAAGAGTTGAAGAGAGGTAACAACGGAGTCCGTGGTCTTGCCTGAGTAGTTCCTCGAGGAGGGCATGGGCAGGAGAATGACGAGGCTGACGATGTGGCCTTTTTAAATCTGACTATGAGTTGTGCTCCATTGAGATTAGATTAACTCGGTATTTGAGTGTTTGGTTGCACCTGCAATAGTTGCCTTGTTTAGTGGGTTTGTACTCCCTGATATCTCAATTTCTTGGTTTATGGAGTTCATAGGTTCGAATCCCCAACCAAGACTATTCCGATGCATTTTTCTCGAACGAGATATGGAAGTAGAATACAACTTGCACAATCTAGTGATAATACATTTATCTGCTCGATGATACGCTCTTCTTTGTCCGAGTCCACCGCATCTACCGAGTCATCCTTATCCGAGTTCGCCATATCAACATCTTCTCCAATATCAATTCTGAAGCTGGGATTGACGGAGTGGCCACAGATGTACTTCTCAGCCAGTTGAATCAGTGCGTAGTTTTCAATATAGAAATCCCACTCACCTCTGGTACCGAGTCAAGGCTGCGAGCAGGGCCTCAAGCTTGTCAGCTTGCTTGGGAATTGAAACCAGTGTTGTCTTGACAATAACTGGGTCCTTGATGATCAGTTTGTAGATGTCGAACTGTATCTTCAGCTCATCGCGCGGATTACCGTTCGGTCTGTTCGACTCCAACAGCACGAAGGGTGGCTTCCCTTGGGAGGGTAAACTTGCACGGCCAAAGATCACGTGCAGCACAGCCACACTTTCTCATGCTTTGACTTTTCCCTCCAGCCGCCTCGGAGCCACACCGAAGCAGTGGATTTCTCAGCAGCATCCGGAGAAAAATAATTAAAATTTTGCGTTGAATTGTAAGTATGTTCAAGCTCTTTCTGGCGCCGGGCCGGACGGCTGGGGTTTTTCCATCCCAGACCCCGACCGCTGTGCGGGGCTTGTCCCGCGGAGGCCCACTGCGTGGTGCTTGGTGCTCGCCGCGCGGCCCACTGCGTGGTGTGCAAATGAAAATAAAATGAAAATCACTTCAGTGAGATTCGAACGCGGGACCTCCGCGATCCTTAAAAGAGAACGAGCTGCATGTTAGCAGAACCTGGACAGGAGACCACATAAAGTAGCATGGAAAGGATGTCGCCTAGTACGTTCATATGCCTTGTAGATGAGGATATTTCCCCGCAATATTGATAGATAGTCATAGACTGTGATAGCAGCAGCACCACCCTACATGATATGTACTTACAAATCAACTACGGAGCACTACACAGCCCTACAGTGTCGCTACAATGGCCTACAGTCCCTACGGCCACTACGGCACCACGATCAAAATCAGCTTTTGCTGATGAGGACGACGCGGTCACGCACAGCGTCACGCGTGCGTTGATGTTGGACGGCGTAGATATTTTCACAAAGTCCACGACGAAGTAAAGGCTATCCGATATGCGGCCAATACTGGATGAATATTCGGCCAATATGGCAAGTATTGGCCAAATAGTGGTCGCTATTTATTCGGGCCAAACTCCGGTGTAGCTGGGAATGGAGGCTGAGACAATTTCGCGCGACGCGTGCCTGCGCGGGAATACTTCGTGAATGTCAAATGAGAACTCCCTGCGATGAACATCCGGAACAAGCTGCCGCCGCCACTAGTGTTGCCGGGGTCAGGTTCAGAACCGATTCTGAACCTGAACCGGACCCGAACCGGAACCCCATTCGGGATTTTTCCGAAACCAATTTTTTACTATAATTTTGTCTCATAATAAAAGATACCACTCACCTTTCCATCCAGGCAGCACTTTCATACATTCAAAAGGCTGAATCCATAGCCTGAAAGTTCAGTTTTTTACTGATGCAAGTCACATCAAAGTTACCAAACAATCTAATATTTCCTGTTGAGTGGTGCGCAGTAAAAATTCAAATGACATTCATTCAGCAAATAGAACATCCCTTGCACACTGTCTGACAGATTTCCAAGCCAAAATGTGCACGTTTGGTGCGTGGGAATATCTTCGGGTTCGAACCTTCTGAACCCCAAAACAGACCGGACCTGACCGGACCCCAGGTCTGGTTCAGGGTTCGCGATTTTGGGGGAAAAAACCGGACCGAACCGGACATCGGCAACACTAGGGCCCGCCACGGAACATCCGCACGACGGTCGTGCAGACTGTGTCGTTCATGCCCATGCGGCTCTCGCGGCTCTTCAAGACCGGTATGATATATATGCAAGATCGATAGCTTGATTCCAGTTGGCAATCGACTGGCTCGATACATACCATATTTGCATTGTATTTGCATCTGCTTCATTATAGGCTATGGCACCAAAGGTCAGTTTTGTTGATCGATCGAGATTCCGCCTTTCACCTCGACCGAGTTTGTAGAAAACGATCCTCAAAACACAAGATGACGACAGCAGGGAAATGTTCCACGAAACGAAAGGAATGTGCAACGAGATGAAGGGAATGCTCAACGAGATGAAGGAAATGTTCAACGAGGTTAAGGGAATGTTCAACGAAGTCAGAGTGACGATCAACGAGAACGCTCGCCGGGTTGATGTCATTGACCGGACGCCCAGAACGCATTTCGGCGACGGCGAGGGCGAGGGCGAGGAGAGTGAGGAGGATGGCGAGAGTGGAGCTGAGGATGAGGGCGAGGGTGAGGGCAGGAAGAGTGAGGAGGATGATGAGAGTGGAGCTAAGAATGAGAGCGAGGGCGAGGGCGAGGGCGAGGAGAGTGAAGAGGATGACGAGGGTGAAACTGAGGATGAGGGCGAGGGCGAGGGCGAGGAGAGTGAGGAGGATGACGAGAGTGGAGCTGAGGATGAGGGCGAGGGTGAGGGCGGGAAGAGTGAGGAGGATTATGAGAGTGGAGCTGAGAATGAGGGCGAGGGCGAGGGCGAGGAGAGTGAAGAGGATGACGAGGGTGAAACTGAGGATGAGGGCGAGGGCGAGGGCGAGGAGAGTGAGGAGGATGACGAGAGTGGAGCTGAGGATGAGGGCGAGGGCGAGGGCGAGGGCGAGGGCAAGGAGAGTGAGGAGGATGACGAGAGTGGAGCTGAGGATGAGGGCGAGGGCGAGGGCAAGGGGGAGGAGAGTGAGGAGGATGGGCCGAGTCGAGCTGAGGATGAGGGCGGGGGCGAGGGCGAGGGCGAGGGCGAGGGCGAGGAGAGTGAGGAGGATGACGAGGGTGAAGCTGAGGATGAGGCGAGGGCGAGGGCGAGGAGAGTGAGGACTCGGAGGATGACGAGAGTGGGGCTGAGGATGAGGACGAGGGCGAGGGCGGCGAGGGCGAGGGCGAAGGCGAGGGCGAGGAGAGTGAGGAGGATGACGAGAGTGGAGCTGAGGATGAGGGCGAGGGCGGGGGCAAGGGCGAGGAGAGTGAAGAGGATGGGTCGAGTCGAGCTGAGGATGAGGGCGGGGGCGAGGGCGAGGACGAGGAGAGTGAGGAGGATGACGGGAGTGAAGCTGAGGATGAGAGTGAGGATAGTGGATTCCAGCATAAATTGTGGCACCAGTGGGAACTCCAGGGCTCTAATATGCCACCCCCTCAGGAATTCAGACACGTGCCTCCTCACCACATTTTTTCCGCGTGACTTTCGCGCCCCAAATAAATAATTAGTCCAAATATTGTGGCGTTTCGACCATGCATAATATTATTAATTATATGGTGGTGGGCACCGACCGCATCATGATGGGCTGATGGGATGGCCGGTAACTAAACTAAACCGGCAAATTTGTGGTCCTTACTTCTCTTCCGTTCTCTAACGCGATTCACGCTTCCAGCACCCACGGAACATGTTCCAACAACTAGTATGTATCCTCTTTTAATGCATTATAATTAAAATGTGGCCACATCATCCTCACACTCGCCAAAATCCTCATCGTCTCCGTGGTAGTGCGCTTGGCGCACAAAGCCTTCCGCCATCTGGGGTGCCGAAGAGCATGTGTTCTGCTCGGAAGAGGCTGTGAGAAGTTTTACATGGTCCTGGAAAGCTCGAGCATGGTGCAGATGCTTTTTCTGTTTGCGAGATATCCCCGTTCTCGGCTTTGCCATTGTTGAAGCTTTGTGTAAATGTATGAGCCAGGGGATAATAAATGTATTCTGAATCCATTCTTACCGTTCCGAGGGCGATTCTGTGGCTTGTGCTGCCTTGCTCGACGCGACGAGCGGCGCTGATGTGTGACGGCGCGTCAGGTCACATCCGTAATTGGGAATTTGGCGGGGCGCGATGATTTTGGCCTTGCGTTGACCTCATCAAGTGATTATTACGCGACGGAACTCAATGCCGACGTGATTTTGGTCCGAATCTTTAACCCAATAGAGCCAGATTTCTGATTTGGGTCTCCGGCTCATTGAATTTGGATCCTTCCAAGCAGCATGAAAAAGAGAGGGGAAAAAGCTCTCTATTGAGTTTGTTGAAATGTAAACCAAAGATTTTAGGTGCCCTTAGCATAATATTCCAACCCTTGTGTATCCTCAATGAAGGCCAACCATGTTTGAAAAATTCTCAGAGCCGTTTGGGATCAATGATGCCATCATGATGGAAATCAGTGATGCGGCCGGTGCCCACCACCATGCATATGCAAGTGTTCGGCCATTGTGACATATGACCAAAAAAGTTGGTTTGCGGACAGTTCGAACTGCCTTTTATGGTGATTTTTTGGCGTAGCCGGAGCGAAAAATTACCCTTTTAAAGCTCAAAAACCTGGATCCGATCCAAAATCATGACTGTGACCTGTCAGAATCTGGTCCGGCTCGAGGCGCAGTTACCTAGATACATTTGTGTAGCTACAACGCCACACCCAGACCTCCCCATACCTCGCCGTCGGGGACCTACCCATAACTGGCAAGAGCTCCCAGCACGTGTGGCTAGTCGGCTCTAGCTAAGCGGCTAGCCAGGCCTAGCCCGAGCATAGCCACAGCTAGCCAGAACTGGCAAGAGCTCGCCGTAAGTGCGGCTATGGGGCGCCGGAATGCAGTGCATGTTTCTGAAGAAAGTCTGGATACATACCTGTTTTCCCATGATCACCAACCCCACTCGAACTTTAGAGAATATAACCCAAAGGATCACGAGATGGCAGCACAATCTGGTCATCTGAAAGTTTCACTACAGTCAATAATTTAACCATAGATGTGCAACGGAAAATATTTACCCTTGTTCATCATAGCGCCAGAACAAATTCCTGAACAAAAGAACATACCTTCATGATCTCGGTGCGCGCAGCATCGTTTGTTACCTCGTCCAGGAAATGTCTTGTGATCAAACCTGCCACCACAACACTCACCAGGAGCATGGGGCTTTGTGCACGGAGAAGGGTCGACAAGTTAATCTCGTCTGCTATGAACGAATGTTGGGGAACCAGTACCATTCTAAACACTGAGCAGAGTTAAATTTCCTATAAACGGTCGTCAGCATTTTGTCTTTTACTTTGGTCTCAAATTTTACTTCATGAGAAACAGGTAAGAATTGGGCAAACGGCGTCGTTTTTTCGGAGGTGGCCAGGTGTCCGAGTTCTAGGTAACACGTCAAATTCTGATTGCCGACCTTGTATATGACCACCTTGTGGTCGAAGTGCCTCCAAACTTTATAGGGTGGAGCACCTCAACAAGAACTATAGCATGTATGAAGGAGGAGAGGTCAAGGCAACCCCAGGGTGGTCCACAGGCAGCATGAAATTAATTGCCATCATTTTTGGCAGCTGGGAGATCAATTTGGCAGATTTGGCGTGATCCTTCGGTCCATTGTGAGGGTTACAAGACAGCTATGCCTCTGAATTTTTATATTGGCACTCTTATGATTCAAAAGCATCTTGTAGATGTGTTTATGAGGTAATATAACTCTAAGGAGAGGGCCCTTGCCTGAAAAAATCGGAGAAAAATAAGAGAGTGTCTAGTCTTCAGAAAATGTTCCTGGACACAGGATAGCCCATATTTATAGGGCGTATACTCGCTGTCGGAGAAAGTGATGATCGCTACTTTTTTCGGTCGTTTGAGCTGATTTCTTGTACGAATCCCTTCAAACAAAATTGTGGCATTAGGGTTGAGCGATTTGAAGCTTATGTGAACAGAAAAAACCATATCATATCTACATCAATACTGCGAAATAAAATAAATGAGTGTTTTCCGAAAAATCGACTTTGTGGAATTACATGTCATCAAAAAATGGTCATTACCGCATGAAAGGACTTGAAAAAGAAGTCATACTCACATTTTAGTTCAATGGAATTGATAGGGATTTGAGCTCACAAAGTGTGCTGCAAACTGGTCACTTTGGCCATAAATGACTCATTTTGCGGGTAATGACCATTTTTTGATGACATGTAATTCCACAAAGTCGATTTTTTGGAAAACACTCATTTATTTTATTTCGCAGTATTGATGTAGGTATGATATGGTTTTTTCTGTTCACATAAGCTTCAAATCGCTCAAATTTGATGCTACAATTTTGTTTGAAGGGATTCGTACAAGAAATCAGCTCAAACGACCGAAAAAAGTAGCGACCATCACTTTCTCCGACAGCGAATACGGAGGAAACACGAAAATGATGGAAAGCATGCAGCCATCAATTAGGTAATAAGGTTTTACTACGATCCGTAAACAACAGACTAGGTTTTTATAAACACTTGACCCAGTCTTCCCCGTTTTTATGCGTAGAAACATGATCTACAGGGCGTTTGGCCCTCGCCTCAACCATTGCATTACCACTCAATTGGCTGATCTTTCAGTCCAATACAGCAGATGTGAGCTCTGAAATTATGATTGAGCCTCCTTTCAGATAAGGTATGTAGAACAAACCAGGCCCGTGGCGGGACAACACAAATGCATATATAACCCTGTTTGTTTGCAAGTTAAGTATTGTGCACTGCACGTCGAGCCAACGCCGAGGCTTGAACGTTTGCCACCGGGCCCCGTGGCAGGACAGCAGAAATGCATATATAACTGCAAGTTATTGCACCCTGCACACCTCATGCAGTCCAACACTCACAGCATCTTCAAAGTTCCAGAGCGCACAGCAGCCGCATACGGCTTCGACGCCTCCGGCTACTGGACCAACGCCATATGGTCCGCTTCCGAGTGCGGGGACACGGGAACGGACACTCTCTGTGTAAACCCGTCCCTTCTCACGAATGAAGTGGGTCAATGTGAACGACATACTTGATCATCCAGGATACTGATGTTAAAGAGGTTGTTAATTCAGAGGAAGGATGGAAGAGCCAATATGACAGGCCCAATTCAGAGCTTGCAGGAGTCCAGAACCTGAGCCATGGAGTCTCTGAGCTAGCGCTCTGTGCAGCCCCAGAATATCCTGCTTTGAATCCGATGTAACTCCCACCACTGCGCATTGAACAACGTTTCATAAACTTTTAGGAGACCACTTCCGCGGCGCAGCAGTGCTATACGCTTCCCAACAGCCAAAATTAAACCGAGAAGCAAAACACCAAGAGCTAGGTCCGGATCCGTCATCTGTCCCACATGTCGAATTAAGATAGGTCGGGCCGCCGATCTAGATCGCCACATCTTCACTGTCCATAGATCGAGGGAGGACAATGCAGCCCTTCGATGCGGCGGATGTAGAAGACTTCTGTCCCGAGAGGATTCTCGACGAAGACACGAGTCCGTGTGTTTGCACAAGCAAGCGAGGGGAAGACTGGATTTGCTATGCGAAGTACAAGAAAATGGGACGACGAGTGAATGACAATGTAATTAGCGATGTGTAGATAATCTAATCGAAATCGAAAGATAGAGCATCCGACGGGTGGCCGTGAGCTTTTGCGAATTTGGCGATGCGAGCGTCCCAGGCGCGAGTGATGGAGAGTGGAAGAACGCGCTCGAGCCTGCGCCAATAGATGAGGAAACATAGCGAGGACCAACCCCCGAGCTTCATGACGACCTCGAGTGCGACACCAGCGAGGAGAAGCACGAGAGCGCCGCCGATGCGGAAGCTATGGCCCAAAACCTGATCGAGCCCGGCGTCCTGCGAGGAGACGAAGAAGTACTTATCATAGAGGAACCGAGTAGTGGCAGTGCCGATGTGATGGTATACTGTACTATTTCGACCAAATGTTCACGGGGTTGTCACCGTCACCTAAGATGTTCACTGGATAAGATGTTCATTCCTCGGCAATCATGGGGGAAATTACCATAAATGGTAGTCCAGCGAATGCCGGACCAGAAATTTTAGCATTTTTAGGCCTATTTGGGCCCAAAATCAGACTGTCACCGTCACCTGTACCAAAATTGTTCAGTTCACGACCCTCCGTCACCCGTCACCTGAACATTTGGTTGAAATAGTACAGTACTCTGCATGGCGTATGATGCGCCCGGGTACTTTGTCGGCTAGACACGAAAATGTGGAAGTCTGTTTATACTCGTATCACACAAAGTACTGGGGTTTTTCATTCAAATCGACAGGGGGTGTGACGCGTGACCCGATTTACCAGTTCGACATTTCGACAGCAGCCGAATTTTCGCGTGACACCTCCAAAATTTTGACAGCTCCATGGAAAATTTCCCTTTTTTTGCCACGGGGGGGGAGGTGACATGCCTTAGAGGGTTCAACAAACCCCTCCATGACACATGACCACGACCAAAATTCGTCCTCGACAGGGGGATGCGTGATGCGTGACTGTCGATTTGGATGAAAAACCGCAGTAACCGGAAATTGACTCACTGCGCCAGATCACCTGCACTGAGCTCAACCATATCTTACAACCGAATACCCACTGTACAGATATTAACTATAGGCCACACAACTTGTTTTGGGAGAATTGACTACCAGTTTTGATTGATTCCAACAATTATATACACTAAGTGGACAAAAAGAATGACCGATGGGTTTTGGGTCAACCCTTGGTGACCACGTAAGATTCCGACCCAAACTAAGATGCCAGGTTGTCGAGAGAGTATGCGCCGACATTTTTTTTTTCCATTGATCGTATCAAAATATTTTGTGCCATCAGCAGAGGCCAAATACCGAAAACGGTGATTTTCAGCTCAATCAAGGATTTTTTTTAAGGAAATCTAAATCACTCAGATTGTAGCCTGAGTTATGTAGATGAGTGACTTGTAACGTTAGTACAGGGACAAAAAAAAAAAAAAAAAAAACAGGAGAAAGCAACCAACCTTGAGACTCCTGCCGCCAATTTTACTTGCCACCATCGTGGAGGTGGAGGAGAGAAGTGGGCTCGGACTTTCACTTGCGACCACAGGGGTGGAAAGAACAAGACCAGGACCCTCGCTTTCGACCACGGGAGTGGAGCAAAATTTCTATGATTTGTAACGTTAGTACAGGGATAAAAATAAAAATAAAAAATGCAGGAGAAGGCAACCAACCTTGAGACTGTTGCAGCCAAATTTACTTACCACCATCATGGTGGAGAAGTGGGCTCGGGCTTTCACTTGCGACCACAAGGGTGGAAAGAAGGAGACCAAGACTCGCTTTCGACCACGGGGGTGGAGGGTATGGGCCCAAAATTCCTACAACATGGTTCGCCGGGGGTTAAATTTCCCGTCCGCGTGTTGGGGGATGCATTCACCTAGCCAGACTATGAATTGAGGATAGAATGAACCCTCCTTCCACTTCTCCACTGGGAGACTTACGACTAGAAATAAAGTTTTAAACTCCGTTCCACCAACTTCAGGCCATGAGTTTGCATCCTTCTTTGACTTTTGTTTGTACTGGTTCGGGTAGTCCTTTTTTCCCCCCCTCTCCAATGCTGGCCCGCCAGTTGGTGGTCGGCGGTTACTACTGGTAGAATAAATCAATCAATACGCAGATAGTGGTCACTGAGTGTGACATAGGTCAAGTACACCGAACATTGTACAACCAACTCCTGGCCAGTTATAGCGTCGACAATCGGAAGAGAAGCGTACCCGATTCCTATCCAGGCCCGAAAAGCATCCGAGACAGGAGAATCCCCAGTACCGGGGGCCAGATTTCTGCGTCAAACGTTGAGTAGCACATTCACGCCGTACGGAAAGTTTTAGACCTCCCAAGTGACCAAGCATGCCCCCAGAATGTCGATTGGCACATTCATAAGTTCAGTAATGAGCTGCGTTCGCCAGTGTTTCGTTCCAAACTAGATCGGATGCATCACGTTCGGTTCGCTAATATGGTGAGGCTCTGCAAGCACAGCCAGAAGAAAAATGGAGCTGCTTGAGCCGAAGAGAACTGGGACGGAGAGAGTGCAAGAAATAGAGGCTTAACCTCTCAAATGCCCGCAAAGGAGAGGAGCGGATGGCTCTCCGGGGAACACGACGAGAAACAAGCCAGGGATCCCTGGTAGGATTTGGGGGAATGATGAATTAGGCGAGGATGGCTAACACGGCCAGAAAACAAGCCAGGGATCGGGGGAAAGATGAATCAGAGTCACGCAACAAGCATAGCTACGCAAGCACGCACCAGAACGCGATAGTGACCATACAGCCACCAAAATTTCAGAAGAAAACATTGCCCATCACATCCGCAGCCCGTGAAAAAGCCAAAGAAATAGCGCATCGCACAAGCATGGAAATATTGTATGGCATGCACACTTACCTTGTCCAGAAGCCTCAAAAGAGTCGCATACGGCATGATCCGGCAGTCAGTGAAGATCCAGTTCTTCAGATAACTTCGACTGAAAGTGCACTTATGATCACTACCG
This sequence comes from Mycena olivaceomarginata, assembly GCA_029378375.1. NCBI lineage: Eukaryota > Fungi > Basidiomycota > Agaricomycetes > Agaricales > Mycenaceae > Mycena > Mycena olivaceomarginata. The sequence continues at coordinate 89,330 of JARKIC010000350.1, read as the reverse complement.
CATCCCAGATAATATTCAAGGATCGCAGTATGTACCTCACTGTTGAGAGTCCCCCCTGAATCTCATGGAGGACGGTTCTAGGAGATTTGACCGAAGTCAAATACAATGCCGCCAATATCCTGAACTGGTGGACTCAGAGAAAATCAAACGCTGAGATGAACAGCAAATCAAGTGCACCACCTAGTACGGAAGAATCAAATCCGTCCATGAACCAAACGAGGAACGTTGTCGGGGTCAGTGCACGGAGTAACGAACAAAGCCTGATCAAATCCCAAAGACAGAGAAATGAGTCAGAATGGCGTGAGCGACAAGGAAACTCGTCAACGCACGCACCGGGGTCCGGCATACGACGGGGATGAATCCAAGATGAACCCGATGCCGTTCTTAGAATCTTCACCCAGCTACGAGGATTACGATATTCAGAGCGAGGGATGCGACTCGGCGGCGTAGGATAATCGACGGGTCAGAAGCCTGTCGAGGCAACGAAAATGTCTCTATCGCATCGTAAGCCATCTGTATATCTATGTGCTGTCCCAATTTTGAGCCGCCTGCCCCGGAATGGCTCAAACCAGGCACCTCGGCGGGCGGGTCATGGTCGGAATTCACTAACTTTTACTTTCTACGTCCTCTCTAGATCCCCCGCATGGCTGCCCCGCTCGGACGCTTGATTTTGGAAGCGGTAGGAGACGCTGGATCCCACAATGTTCACGGTACGTATTTTGGCTGTCTGATGTCTCCCTTCGCAACTTACGGAACTCTCTACCTTCATTCCCAACCGCTTTCTATACCTCTGAACGCTGCTCCCTGCCTCACATCGTCGGCGACCATGCTAATGTGTGCCGATAGCCAATCTGTGATAGTGCTCATGTCCCGCCGAGTACGTTCCCTTCCATTTCCATATACAATGAAGGGTCAAAAAACTCGAAGAGAACTCTGCTGCTGCACCAGTGTGTTGGAACAGTTCCGACACGAGGACAGCACCTGCATTTCTCTTTTCGCTGCCCCTGCAGACCTTCACAATATATACAATGAAGGGTCAACAAACTCGAAAGGCACTCTGCTGCTGCACCAGTGTGTCGGAACGGTTCCGACACGAGGACAGCACCTGCATTTCTCTTTTCACTGCCCTTGCAGACCTTCCTGCTGTTGCACCATCGTGTTGGAACGGTTCCAATATGAGGCCAGCATTCCCATTTTTCTTTTTTTCTGCCCTTGCAGACCTTCACAATTTACAATGAAGCGCCAAAAAACTCGAAAGGCACTCTGGTATGGCACCACTGTGTTGGAACGGTTCCGACATGAGGGCAGGATTCCCATTTTGTTTTTTGCTGCCCCTGCGGACCTTCACAATATACAATGAAGAGCCACAAAATTCGAAAGGCACTCCATTGCAGCACACTGTGTCGGAACGGTTCCGACAAGAGGACAGCACCTCCATTTTCCTTTTTGCTGGGGTCGAGAAACTCAAGAGGCACTCCGCTGCTGCACCAGTGTTTCTTTTTCTTCTCTGACCTTGCAGACCTCCATAATCAACGATGAGGGGCCGGCAGATCCTCACAATATACAATGAAGCGTCAAAAAAACTTGGAAACCAATCTGTTGCTGCCCCCAGTGTGTCGGAACCGTTCCGACACAAGTACAGCACATCTGCTTTTTTTGCTGACCTTGCAGACCTTCACAATATACAATGAAGGGTTAAATAATCAAAGGGCACGTTGCTGCTGTACCAGTGTTGGAACCGTTCTGACATCAGGACAGCACCTCCAATTCCTTTTCCCCGTTCTCCGTGCAGCCCTTGATTATATGAAGTACAATGAAGCGGCAAAAGACTCGAAAACCAATGCGCTGCTGCACCAGTATATCGGAACGGTTCCGACATGAGGACAGCACCTCTGGTTTCTTGGCTGACCCTGTGTCGTGGGTGCTGTGGTTGACGGACATGAAACTCATCTGAATCAGACGAGTCCTTGAGATTAGCACCAGGAGAAAAAAGCTCATGTTGCCGAGGACCAGGGCTAGCCATGGCGGTCTGCTGTATCAACTGAGCAGCCAAGCGATCTGCAACACGCCGAGTGGGAGTCCGTGGTGGGACAGGGTTTGGAGTTGGCACTGGTGTGGCCTGAAAGCATATTAAAGCCTGTTTATTATCAGTAAGCGGAAAAAGACACCGTCTCCAGGATTGCTCCTAGATTCTGCCCTATTAAATAATTCAGAAAAAATTATTATTATTATTATTATGCAATGCAAACAAACCTGATCTGGGAGGCTGGGATGACATTCTCGGAGCTGCTGTCCTACTGGACTGTGACGCTGTTGTCTAATGAGTCACAAGCTGCTCAGTTGAACGCTGTGTCACCTTCGCCCTCTTTATAAAATTACCAAGGGCTTCAGATGGACGGACAGGGTTAATTTTATAAAGAGGGTGAAACCTAGTATAGTACCCTCGCTTGCGGGATGAAATGCGTTCAAGCATTGGATCGGGAGCCGTTCAGTTTATAAAAGGAACAGACTCCAACGCTTCATTAAGTGGGCCGGCCCCTCTCAAAGCATCGCGGCGCAATGCAAGGCGAGTCCTCTACCCGATCCACACGACATCTACTTATTTAGACGGATTGCCAGGGAATATAGACGCTTCCATTCTGCGCCTCCCCCATGAAATGCTGGCGGAAATCTTTTACAATTTCTTGCCAATATATCCCGTGTGCTCAGACTTCGTTGACCTACAATCGCCCACACTGCTTAGCCAAGTTTGTCGACGGTGGCGGAACATCGTGCTCTCCTTACCACGACTCTGGAGGGCAATCAAACTAGATATTGTACGAGAGTTTCATCCCCAACAGCTCGACTTGTTGCGAACCTGGTTGGGACGCTCTGGTGATTGCCTCCTCTCCATTGCAATCGCATATAGAACCATCCCGTCGATCTTGATTGACCATCACGTCGGTACACTACTCCAGGAGCTCATGCATCACAGCAGACGGTGGGAATACGTAGAGATAGAAGTGTCATTTACAGCTCTTTGCGGTACAACAGGCGCGGCACCGTTTTCTTTTTTTTTTTGAACTTTCCACTAGAACAGCCACTGGGGGGTCAGTTTTTGTCAGAATCCCTTGGAATAGGCGCGTTAGAATCGCACTGCAAATCCGCAGGCGACCGAATACCGGCTTTTTTGATCTGATTACATAATGAAATTTCTTCCGCAAAATCATGGCTTTGAGCAGGAACACTGTAGCACTGTGAGTCCTGGCCCGATTGACCTAATTCCTGGATATGTTATGTATCTGAGGTGGGGTTATGGGTCCTGAATGTTCACAGGTATAATATTACCCAAAGCGTCTTATAGTAGTCTATATATAGTAGGGCTTAAATATCTACCTCACCAAAGTGTGTGCCAAATCACAATGGGTCGACATACTGCTGATATAAGTTGACCGTCCCAAAGTCCCACCTCAGATACATAACATATCCAGGAATTAGGTCAATCGGGCCAGGACTCACAGTGCTACAGTGTTCCTGCTCAAAGCCATGATTTTGCGGAAGAAATTTCATTATGTAATCAGATCAAAAAAGCCGGTATTTGGTCGCCTGCGGATTTGCAGTGCGATTCTAACGCGCCTATTTCCAAGGGATTCTGACAAAAACTGACCCCCCAGTGGCTGTTCTAGTGGAAAGTTCAAAAAAAAAGAAAACGGTGCCGCGCCTGTTGTACCGCAAAGAGCTGTAACATTATTCCCTTGATCCAGGGAGAATTGCCCTGCCTCCAAGTTTTGACAATAAGTAGGACCCAAAAGTCCCTCCGGGTACTGTAGCACTTTTACGGAAGTACTATAACATTGTTTCGGAACAGTTGAGCTCATGACAGAGTTCGAAAGAGAGCAAATGTGCAGATTTTTGATGGACCGTACTTAGTATAAAGAACAAGAAGTGCCGTTGCTTCGCTCTGGCGCGCAGGATGGACATCAAATGGAAATAGAAGCCAAAGACCAATGTTGCATTAGGAAGTAGTACATGCGATCGGTTTGAATTTGGCACAGTAAAGAGTTGTATATGAGTCTCGAACAAAGGAGTTAGACACCGCGCGAAACGGATGATGAGAGCGGGGAACGGAGGAAGGGAGGGAGTTGGATGAAGGGTAATGCACAGGTTTGTTCCATGAGTATTCGGAACTGCCTCATCAACTTATGAGGAGCTCTGGTGCGGAATTCATGCCATACCTTCTCAAACTTCGTTGAAAAATCGAGCCGTCACAAATGCGTGATATATGTCACAAATCCAGTAGTACGCTTCGTTCGTGGCCGTTCATCAAGATTCCCACATTGTGAAGGAAAAAGTATTCTAACGATATCTGTTACCCCATTTAGTCTCGAAAGTTGATGCATTAGGCCCATTTGCTCGCCCTGGACTCGGATTTCACCGTTCTCCTGTAAAAAGCCTAAGGCTTTTTCAATATGCGGTGGATCTCCTGGCTTCTGTGGGCAAAGTAATTGGTGCATGCATTCTACACAACGCTATCAAGCCGGATTTTTTATTTTGACCCTTATTATTGGTCAGATCCTCAACTCTGCCTTAAATTCTGCTCTACGGAAGGTATTAGGACCAAAATCGAAAATCCAGCCTGATAGTTCTATTCTAACACCAGGAAAGACCTCCTTTGGTAATAAGGTCGGATTAGCCTGAAATTGACCCTAATCTAGCCAGATAGGTTCTGTTAGTTGCGTTAGCTTTCTAGTGATGTTGAAAATAATTTAGTGCTAAATTAGGCAATTTTCGCGACGATTAGCCGAGGTTGCGAGCCTATTTCCTGACATTGAGATTGGATTGGGATGCTTATATTGGGCAGGGCACGCAAATGAATTGCAAAGGAATGGTACTCAATTCAACTACAACAAGAAAGGGCTGTAACTAAGTACACCGAATAGAAATCTGCAGCGCCATCCCAACCGTCCTGCAACGGCAAGACAATCACACAAAATTGACTTGAATAACGAATAAAGTAGAACAATTGCAAAAGACTGAAACACATGTGCTTCACTGTTGAACAATTTAATTCACATTTTGAACCATGCCACAGAATGGCATTTTGAATCACATGCTTCATAATTTGAACCCTGTGCTTCACTATTGAACAATTTAATTCAGCTGAGAGCAGGAGGGAGAAGGGAGCAGTTAACATATTTAAGGTTTGGATGGCATTTTGAGTCACATGCTTCATGCTGCCATTTTGCACCCTGTAATTTTCATGTTATTTGGTCACTTGAGACTCTTACTGCCCATCGATCAGTACATAGTTCCCTCTCCCTCCTCATAGGTCAGATGGCTGGGCCAAAATTCTCAATTTTATTCAATTTGATGCTTTCATCCAGTTGCGGTCCATTAGGGGTGCTCAATTCTTAACTCGCCTGTCCCGTCTCGTCAAATAATCAATTAATATTTGCTCGGAACAAACAAACTTCAAACTCCGCCGCGTTGCAAGGCAACCTCTCGCTGTTTCCTACCTCTAACATGCTGCTCGAGCCGTGAAAATGATCAATAAATTCCCATATAAGTTCCTGGGCCAAAGATCTGCCCAGAGAAAATTACATGACATTTGTTAACAAGCCGAAAACGTCGGGAAGACAAACGGAGTGCAACTCGATGAGATAATTTTTTCTTTGCCTGCGATGGATCCCATACCGTCTATAACACATTTTATCTCTGCGGCACTACTCAGATTTGGTGAATGTGGGGCAGAGGGCCGGTCAGTGGGCCACCGGAAATGCTCAGGCTTAGCGGAGTTTGAAATTTGTTTGTTCCGAGCAAATATTAATTAATTATTCGACGGGACGGGACGGGTGAGTTAAGAATTGAGCACCCCTATTCCTGGAGGTCCATATGCATTCACATGCTCATAGCCTCTCATTCTTGCACTAAATGACTCGCAAAGAACTCACCTCATTAGCCATACATCAGCCATTAGCCATCTGTTTGCGCAACACCAAACGGCCATCAGATGGCTCCAATGGCTGCAGCACAAACAGGCTAATAAGGCTGCGCTCACACAGGTGTTGCACCTCGGGTTCAATGCCGTTAGAACCAAATTTCCAGTTACTTTTGTGACAACGAGTATGATACAAGTTAGCAGATGTATAAGCATAAGTAGGCTCGTAACCAGCCTGCCTACGGTGTTCTAACAAGGCGAGCTTGTTGCCGTAGGCAGGCTGGTACTTCTCGGAGCCGCCAAAAGGGCTGTCGTGGAGTTTGAAATTCAAGTGACCTTTTAAAAATCTTACTCATTTTGTGCTCAATTTTGAAGCTTATTTTTTGGTTGAAGTGGGGAAAATGAATGAAAATTGTATCCCTCCAATTTTGCCTCCTTACATTTTGTATTTGTGGCACAGAACACCGTAAAACCTGAGGGTAGTTTTAGTGGCGATCAACTTCGGACCGTGATCTCCGGAATTGCCACAGCTCATTGTATCATTCAAGAGGCGATTGATCTCTGGATCAGCCAATACCATTAGATAAGCTTCCCACGACCCCCCACGACCCCCCCCCCCCAGAAAAAGGAAATTTCATCAGTTGGCATCAATCTCATCAGGTCATCACTTCCACTTTTCCAAACTTCATGCCCTTTGTGAGCTATGTATGATTGTCCGTAGGAATACATGGAGGCTGAATAAAATCGCTATGAATGAAACGAAAACCTTGAGCAACGACTGCGAATATGTTCAAACGCTTTTCGGCGTTCACCGATTGATCATCAGCTTACCTAACGATATTGGCCGATCCAGAGATCAATCACCTCTTGGTATCATTGCGTCATCGGCCTCGCTAACTTAATTTCAAACTCCGCCTCAGCCCTTTCACACAGCCCGAGAAGTACCAGTCTGCCTATGGCAACAAGCTCGCCTTGTTAGAACGCCGTAGGCAGGCTGGTTACGAGTCTAAAGCATAAGAGGGTCAGAGAGAATTTGAGCGAGAGAGGCTCGAATATGCTCGCTCTGGAACGCGAGGTCAAACTCGTACATACACAAGGCGCTCCTGTGCACTTGGGGAGATGAAGATGAAGCCCGAGAAATACCGCACCGGAGCAACGCTCCCAAGAGCAAAGCTCGCTTGAAGGGCAAATCGAAGAGACCCGAAACACCACACATTGCTGATAAGATGATGTTATGGGCACGTAGGACATCGGCACACCACTGAAAGTATGCAGGTGCCGCGGGGAGCTGGAGAAACTGTGCTTGATGGACAATATTCACGAAAGAGCATACATATTCACATTTCACTTGAATGAAGTTGACCCAGATTTCGGCTCACAACAGGTTGGTGATTTTGATCACAAAACAGCTAGAAATGCTGAAAATAAGGACCTTGTATGGGCCATTACGGGCTCAAATGCCCATCAACTCCAAGGTTATGATCTATTATCCACGACGTGACGAAGTCAATTTTTCAAAAAACGGCAGTTTATTTTATTCGTAGAGACAGGTGGTTACAGCGTTTGCGGAAAAGGTTGGCCGCGCCACTTTTCGAAAACTTAAATTAAATAAAGCTTCCCCCAATATCGAGTCTCTGCAGCTAAGGTTTCACGATGCGACTCCTGACAAACCTTCGGCCAGCCTAGACTCGTTCCCTTCTTTGACTCCATTTCATTGTTTGAGGTTATGAACCCTCACCGAATCGTCTGCTCGCGCATTGGCGATGCCTCCAGCTTTTGTCACCTTCCCTTGGCCAACGAGTAATCCAATTCAAGCATGTAATTGAGTAACTATTTGCGAGGACACCTTCCCCTTGACTCACTGGTCGGGATGGTTGGTGTATGAGGTTTTTGCTGTCTCCGTGTATCTAGTCCAGGGATACCTCGTATATTAAGCAGATCCCTCGTATCAGTATGCACCTGTTTGTACTGCCGAATTTACCCCATTCTGAAACTCAGCTGACCCACTCATCGGAAACTAGCTTAGACGCCCTGGCGCTTGCTGCATTTGAGTTCCCCGATCAGCACTCAAGCTCCGCTCAAAAGGCAGGTTCTCCGTTGCATCGCTTCTTTTGTTCCACCCCCATCATTTCCGCCTTGCCAGTGCTTCATCGCCGTTCAAGACTACCGCTCTCAAAACTCCCCTATTCGTCAAGCCTTCAAACGCGATGCCTCTACTATTCAACTTCGGATTGCCACGTCCATTCCCTTATCATCGCCCACTCAGTCTCGTCGTGTAAAACCGCTCGCAATATGAACAAATCGACATGGCGTTTCTCTCGTTCATGAAGAGCGACCCCACAGATGAGCTGTTCAAGGTCATCGGATCTTCACGCTCTTCTTGGCGCTGGAAACAACGCTCGTGGAACCACAGGTCTTCTGCGCACTGGCGAGGCTGATTGGGCGCCGCCTGGCGAGGCTGAATGTGTGTGGGATCGCGGCGATCGTGGGCCAAGATGAAATTCCTCGAGGGGGGTGTCTCGTGAGTGCGGACAGGTCGTCGCATGATGTGCGCTTCTGTTCCTTTCCTTTTCTTCCCCCATCTATGCGTTGACACCCGGCAGAAATACCATCTGGTGGATGTCTTCGGCGAAAATGGGCGGTATGTGCCGCTGCTCTCCGGCTCCATCTAGCTTCCCCGACCTTACCTTGGCCTCATCTTGCAGGAACATCGTCACACACCACGCTGAGGATGGGTGCGGTATGAGCAGCACGATCATCGCACGTGCGTACAGACTTTCTTTCCTCCCCCTGTCCCGGCTTCCGGTTTCCCCTCCTTTACCTTTACCTTTTCTTCTCCTTTCACGCCGTGTTTTGGTCGAGCTCACGTATAATCCGTAGATTTGAGCATCTGAGGGCCCCCACGTCAACGTAGTCTTGAATATCCGAATCAGTGGGTCGATGTGGTTCTGGTGAGCTGTATCAGGTGTTGCTCATCCCTTCCTTCGCTATCCAGTGCTCACAATTTTTTTGATTTATAGCGGCGCTAATGCTCATTGAACTTTTCTTGCCCCGTGAGCGGCCCGTCACCTCTCGACATTCGAGTTCACTGAAGCCAGGTGCGACGCAGTGGACAATTTCTTTAACATATCTAACCCAGTGCTACGGGATTAGGCCATGGCTCGTCATTACCTCGGGTTTTCTAGTGCTCACAATTTCCTGAATTTTGGGCGGAGCCCCAAAATGAATTGAATTTTGGAACGGTGAGCGGTGCATAGTGTCAGTGACGCTTTGACAACTTGCGTGCGCGTAGGATATGCTACAGGATGTTGACTGGACTTTCGACCTCACCGATGCTGGGGGCCACACAGCGGTGAGTTCTTTATCAATGTTTTGTTTCTTTCGAGATCTCCTACCTAGCACTAGCATGTCAATCGGGTCGGCATCACCCTGCGGGCCTAATTCTACTCCTTACCGCCCAACGCTTCCATCGGAACCAATTCTTTCAACTCCGTTTTACCGATACATCGAGCGCACGTGTCTGATCAGCTCTGTTACTGCCCACCGCTGATATCAATCATATTTCCATGTGGATTCAGTCATACACATATCCCCTGTGCCGCCGACGCATTGTACTCTGCTTCATGGATTCTAACTACCCTCTTTAGTCTTGGCATGTTGCATCCACACAGCGCAGCATCCCTGCATCCGCGCCGCGATTCGAGTCTTTTACCTCTTTTGATATGAGGTTGGTCACAGTTCGAATTTCTCTTTGTGTAGTAGCCTGCGGCGGATGAAGAGGGATGGTCGCGGATTGGGCTATGATTTAATTTATACCATAGTATCATCGACTGCAGGGAGATGATGGGGAAGGGCAAGGGGCGTAACCGACAGGCTCACCTTTTGAGTGGGCATTGAGCGGTCAAGTGGAGTCCACTTCATAAGGCGGGGCTCGGCAAAGTTAATTCGTGATTTGGGGTTGGCTGAAAATAGACCGGAGGGCCTGCTGACATCATCGAGGACGTCCACGTAATAGGGCGGGGCTCGGCAAAGTCTTTTTGTGATTTGGGATTGCCTGAAAATAACACCAGAAAACCGAATTAATGGAGCTTGGAACCGGTCGGTTGGAAAACTTGCTTAAGGGTTCATGGTGTATTGAAGGGAAAGAATACTGTGGGGGAAGGAGCGTAGCAACATCCGACAAGCCTCACCTTTTGAGTGGGGCTTGAGTGCTTGATAGTGGGCGACATAATTGTTCAGACTGACAGGTAGCACATAAAAGGCAAGGTTGAAGTTAATTCATGATGGTGACAAAATAAACGTGAGAGAGGCGACCGAGACAACGGAACTTGGAGCGAGAAGATGCGTGGATGAGAAAAGACTCACAAATTAGGGAAGAAACAAACAGGTGCAATCTGATTCGTAGCATCTGCTTAAGATATGAGTAATGCTTAAAATATGAGTAATGAAATGAATGCTGCAGAGTGTGCAGGTAAGGATGAGAGAGACGAAGACAAAACACAATCAATGCGGGATGTACTCACAATGAGGACATGCAATAGAACGAGTCGAGATTGGGTTGGCGTGGATTTGAGTGGCGATGCGCGATGGGCACTGTAAGATGCCCGGAGTCCACTTGGATCGATCAAGGATAAATATAAATATGTAGGAGGGTTCGACACGCAGGTGGACTCGAGACTACCATCCTTGTTGGATGTTGTATGGTTGGAACCGGGTCCGTTGACATAGATGACACCGAAAGTCAAAGTTCCCAAGTCGCCGCAGCACGTATGTATGTAAATAGATCCGACTCTAAACGGCCAGTACTGCAAGTATTGAACTTCAAAGATACTGTATTGTAATGGCCGACGTTCTGTATACAGGAAGTAAATGAGGCCCGCTATACTCGCAACCAATCTGCCTTTCAACCGTAATTCTTATGGCAACTAAAGCCGTTGAAAGGCAGACTGTTAACGAAGTTAAAACGAGGCGGGGAAGTCTTTATACTAGCAGAGTCCAAGGGAATAAAATATTTCGTCATTAACCTCGGCATCTGGACAATCCATGGAGCTCTCACGAGCGAGCTGGGCCAGTCGTCAAGGATGAGTATAGGAAGATACAGGTGGAAACTTACCTCTCGAGCAAATTTCTTAATGTTTTCGCTATCCACAAGCGGATAGCCCAGTGAGATGGCGGCGTCTTGACTGTACGGATTGAACCCTTTAGCAGCAGCAAAGTCGCGGGTCAAATCATAGAAGCTCTCGTCCCACTCCCCCCTTAAGAGATCTATCGAAAACTCGACCACATGCAGGCCAATATCCTCCGCCATTTGATGAGTCAACCGGTGGAGCCCAGCAGGATCAAAGGCCCAGTAGTATTTTTCGGGATCCGGGGGATTGGTAATGGTCAAATGGCCATCCACGAGGTCTACCTGTGGGGAGAATAGGAAGAGATACGCTTTGTCCGTGGGTGAATCCGCCATGAAGGTTCCCCGCAGGGTGAACTCATCCGGACGAGCGTCAATGGTGCAATTGAACTTAATAGCGGTGATAAGATGAAGCATATGATATTTATCGGCAGCTGTAGCATCAGAAGAAAGGATTCAGCCGCTCTCCCTCGGGGATGTGTTCACAGAGACCTACGGATGGCACCTTGGAGGTGCTTACGAACATAGTTTTGCTGAGAAAACCACCATTTCTTTACATCGGCGTCGTCATTCAGGGATATGACCATCCACAAGTGATCGGAGTATCGATTTGGACACCCCGGATATTCGATCCTAAGAACTGATTATGTTGATGCAATGGTGCAAAGCAGCGCACGAGCCTACCGTGTCCATCCATTGTGCAAGACCTCCATAGGCAAGTAACCGTGCCAGGACCCAAGAAAGACGTCCCTGGGCGTGAAATGCTTGGCAGTGAGCATTGTGAAGAATTCGTCTAATTTGAAGTCGGCACGGCCCTGCTGAAAGATGTTCAAACAAATCGATGGGAGCGCGACGGATCGTGGCGTCGATGCTGATGAAAGGGGGAAACCTGTGGTGTGGGATGCAAGGATGGTGTAGAACTCATCGAGTTCCAGGGTACAGACCTGATTATAGCAAATGGCAGACAAGATAATCTCACGCTAATGAGGAAATTTCAATGGCAACTTCCAAAGGTGCGGTGCTGGGCGACATTTAATGACAGTTCCCTGGGAGGAGAAGAATCCCAAGGCGCGGGGGCTCTTCTCCCCTCAGGGAACTGTCATTGCATTACGACGAGCACAGTTCTCATTCTGATCTGTGGTTGCTCTGTGCTCCTTGACGATTTTCAGCACAGGATTACTTGTAATTGGGGGCTGGTACATGATGATCAGAGGCACAAGGAAGTATTGCGACTTTGGGTAACTAACGATTATCTCCCTGACCTTTATCTCGTTTTATTTGAGGCGCAGAACAATCTGGCACCACCTCGATCAGCAATCTGAATGAATAACCCTCCAACACAGACTCTCATATGGCAACTTAAGTTAGTAAGTTGACCTCCTCTGCTGATCTGACGGATGCTCAATTTGGACTTACTCTGAGACTTCATGGCAAGAAGGTCCCGAGGATCGAGGTTGTATGGACTGGGAAGCTGCGATCTCTATCTGGTTCTAAGGGATAACGCAAACTGCGCTCATTGTTTGGGTTCTAGGGGCTCGAGGGCCTGGCAAGCTGCGACCTCCCTCAGGGGAGGCGAAGTCAGCATCTTCTCCATAGTCTTCATAATCATTGCTGTCAAAATTGTCATGTTCATTGTCAACCATGTATCTGGAGAATGGAGGCATTGCTTTCTGTGCTTTTTTGTCTAGGGAAGAATAATCATCGCGGGCATCGTTGCATTCATATTTGATATTGAAGTACTTCATTTTTTGCAATGCCTTTGGAGAAAATCTATAATCTCGAAATGTTTCATCCCAGTTGTCTATTTCCGCTTTCAAGTCATTTCCGGATCGCCAGGGTTTGAACAGAGTCAACATTGTCATACAGTAATACTCACGGTCTCCTTAAAGCAAAAGGTGTTTATTTTATACGGAACCGGCGGCCGCATCCCTTTGTAAGTCTTCTTTCACTCCATGCAAGAACATCCACATTGACGCCTGAGTTTAGATATATATAAGTCGGCGCTATGGCATCCTTCATCATTTCTCGTCCCCAACCACTGACCGAATCGTGAAAAGAGGACGGCCCGACCCGGAAGATCCCGCAGGTGCGGGTCCTCCGCGGCCCTCTACGCCCACCACGCCCACGCCCGGGAGGACCATCAGCAAATTCCGGAAAGATTGCAACTGATTGCCGGGCTTGCAATCAAGCCGGAATTCTGCGAGCAGCGCGAGTATAACGATCTTAGTGGGAGTGGGACTTACCCAGTCCCACTCGTGTCCCACTACCATTGAAACAGTGGGACTGGCTGGCCATGGCAAGTGGGATTCGCACGCCCGTGAGGACCATCAGCAAATTCCGGAAAGATCGCAACTGATTGCCGGGCTTGCAAGTGAGATTGCGACCTGGGATGAAGTTGTTAAAGCAGCTGAACAAGCCGAGATCTTGTCGAAACTTACGTCCAAAGGTGGTTCTGGCGGCTCTTCGAAGCATGGAACTCAGTCGAGAACGAATGAGAACCGTGGCAACAGCTCGCATCAATCCTCGCGTGGAGGTTATCGCGGCCGCGGCAGAGGTCGCGGAGGGCGTAACAATTGGCGACGGTCTCGTGAAGAGGTTCTGCGCACGTCCGCTGCCGGAATTCCTGACAAGAAAAATAACAACAAGTCAGAAATTGGTGAATCAACCATATCTGCCGCACGGCGAAATGAAATGCTTGCCAACGGATTGTGCTTCAATTGTGGCGAGTCCGGTCACTTGGCACGCAACTGCGTGAAAAACAACAGTGTACCTTCGAAATAAGGGTAAGCCGCCGCATAGTGCTTGCACTAAGGAATTGCCGTATTGCAGACTGGTTACTCGTCATCACAGAAAGTAACCGGAAATGGATTTGTTACACGGCACCATGTGGACCAAAATGAACAACCCACCATCAGTATATGCCCAAGGATACTAAGAGTCGACAACACAATTTTCCTGGCATAAATCACTCCTGACTTTCCGCCAAAACGTGGCAACCCAAATCAGGAAGTTTGACGTGGGCAGTGTGCGGCAGCACGGCACTCTTCGTTAGCGGCAGCTCTGTGCCGTTGTTTGGCTGCGTGACACAGAGCGATACAACGCGTCTCTCCTCCTACCACCACACCACCATCCATCACCCTCAGCGCTCCCCTCCCGTCCACTCCGCTGTCCAACCTCAAGACATCCATATGATTACGTATCGCTGCGGATATGCAGTTTGCGGCCGTGAGCTGCGCCGGAAGACAGCAAAGAAGGCGAGCGGGTCAGGATTATATATGTGTACGTGAACTCGCCTAGCTCGTTTTCACTTCTAAAGCCTCAAAATGCTCACTACGGACCCCTAGTGCGATGACATGAGCCACCAACACGAATTCTGGCGGTGGTTGCCCCGCTCATCAAGCATGTCTACTTCTACGTCTACCCCCGCCGCGCCCCCCCTCGAGCTCGCAAACCGCCCCCGCGATAACCGCCCCCGCGACATCTGCCCCTACAACATGTGCTCTTGGTGACTGTATTACAAGAAGTGCCGCCGTAGGCAATGCAAACGGCACTGTGTGGCTTCGGGAGGTTGTTCCTGTCCTGGCCACCATCCCTCCCTGGACGCTGAGATACAGGTGCACCAGAACAAGCTCCCTTCTGTTGCCCACGCTCCACCTCCACCTCGTCCCCTTCTCCTTCCTGCATCACCCTCGCAACACTGGTCATTGTCGTCTGTGTCTCTCGGCATGGGAGGGAAGGGGAAGAAGCGGAAGATTGGGGCTCGCGACGTTTTAACTGCAGCGCAGAAATTACCCTTTCAGTCTCCAATTCTAGATTTTTCTACGGCCACCGTACAAAGCGTGGAAGCCTACAGAAAATTAATTGAGGACTCAGCACTGAAATGGTTTCAGCAAGAAGTGGACTCATCAAACAAGCTGTACCTGTTGCACGGACGCCGTGAACCCCAAAAGGACAAGCCTGCTGCTCAAAAAACTCTTATCTTCGACATTACCTGTTCATGGTCAAGACGCATTGTGTGCACACCAAGCTATGAAGGATTTAGATATATTCGGTTTCATGCTGTCGAACTCACATTTAACGTTTGTGTTGGTTGATTCAGCACAAAAAGTGTAATACTCCTGGATCTCTTCGTCGGTAGATAGATAAGGGAATCCCAGCAAATAGGGGAGGTCCATTTCGTCGAGATAGGCCTTGAGTGTGAAGACCCCACTAGAATAGTACATAAATAGGCAGCAGGCGTTGTATTAGCGTTTAAGGGTTCACTAGAATTGCCTTAGAATTACCTTAGAATCAACTTATCGAGTAAGATCCGAGCTGAGGACACCAGTCACCCGGTATGCAATAGGGCTATATATACTAGTACATCTTGATCGTCACTAGTATATCGGTTCTGTTACAGAGACTAGGCTATATATATAGCGTCACTTCATCTCTCGCCGGCACGAGAGGCGGGATCTACCCGAATTTCATGCGGGATCACGGCGCGAATTTCCCAAGTGCCTCGGCACCATTGCAGCATTGATCGGTGATAGGGGTTGCGATCCGAGATCTCCCCGCCTCTCGGAACGGTGTATGATACATCGCGTGTCCCCATTCGGCTTTCGGCCCTCAGGTAAGATCCGATAGAATGTAGCCAATTCTATAATTGGATTCTAACGCAATTGGGAAGAAAGAATGTTCGATCATGATGATTGTAGACGGCTACGGGGTAATCGTTGGCGTCGTATTCGCCACTGCTTGGGCTGGGGCAAATAACTGGGCCATGAAAGAGGGAGCATATTGGGCTCGATACCAACTACCGGCCATGCAAGTTGTCTCTGTTCAGATTTCACAGAGAACGGTTGCGCTTGCAAGCATCTACGCGCCTTCCGTTTAATCATCGACTCCTGGATTGCTCAACGTCGAATCAGACCGTTTTATTTCCCTCCCACCCGCGAAGCTGCGGAACGCGTCCATTTATTGGATTCGGGGCCGCCGTTGTTAAGTCAGCCATGAAAATGAGAGTCTTCCAGAACAATCGGTACTTATTGGTGCTGGTTCTCAGTGTCACGGGATGCTCAAAACAATGATTTGAACACTCTCAGTATGATACATTGCTCAAAACAATAATTTGATGGCCACAGACCTTAAAATCAGAGCCCCATTGAACGACGCGGCCCGCAGATTATACAGTGGTTTCCCCCGGGCGCGGCAGGAATAAGGAGGGAGTTGACTTATTGTTTTATGTAAGCACCCCGTGCAATGTATCGCGCTGAGAGTGTTCAAATTGTTGTTTGAGCACCCCGTGAGCGGGCGGAGCAATGTATCACACTGAGAGTGTCCAAATTATCGTTTTGATCACGGTAAATACCGAATGATCCGGCCACGGCAACCCCAGATTATACAGTGGTTTCCCCGGGCGCGAGGAATAAGGAGGGAGTTGAGCCGTGCGCACCTTCTTTCCGGCTGCTGCTGTTGCCGTAAGCTGGGCTGGGCTTGGAGGTATATTAGGCCAGCTCGGGAGACCAATAACGGACCGCGGACGGGGGTTACACTGCTAAAACTCCCGAGCCAGCTCAGATAGGTCCGCTACCGCGGCGAAGGTTAGACCGTCAACGTGAAGGTGGGATTCGGCAGGGGGAGCAATGCGCGCACCCGGAAATGCTGCGGGTTCCCAGCGCACGCTCCCAGGAGTCTTCAGACGGTTTAGGAACGCGTTTTTCAGTCATTTGAGGTTGCATTCGAGTTTATTGGGTCGAAAACTTCAAGTTCTCCTGCGAAGTCGTGGTGGTAGAGTCAAAGAGCATCGATGCCGCCCGGCACACGGGAAAGGCCGTGAACGCCGTTTACAAGATTGAGACGCAATGGAATGATTCTGAACAGACAGTTTCCTGAAAAGATGGATTAAAATGTATTCTGCCTCTTCAATTCTGCGGAGAGGAGCCTGTGTGCGTTGGATATTTCTTACAGTTGATTCAAACTCCGACGATTAGTAATAAGGTCGGCGACCAATCACTGGTGGCGCAGTAAACTACAGACTACTGATTGTGAGCTCAATTCTCCGTTTTCCATGAAAGTAGGCTCATTCGATTCGGACGGAGATGGGGCTGCTCAGACGGCGCGAGCTCGACGCTTACCGCCAATACATCATGGACCTTTCTCCGGCTCTGCCGCACATGTCCACGAATGCATCATCCGGCTCGACCGAAAGCTTCGCAACGAAGCCGCAGGCCGCCACGACCTGCTCCTCAGCGACTGCAGCCAGTTTGGCCATTGGGAGCGGTCCTTTCTCAATGACAACAGGGCCGCTCATCTCGAGTTCAAGCAGAAAACAAATGATGCCCCTGGACGAGCCTCGGGCAGTGGTAGCGGGTTCAGCGAAGGGCAGAAGAAGAAAGAACCGTGCAATCGCTTCAATGACGAGCGCTGCTCATCCAGCAAGGCGGCCTGCCGTTACAGCCACATCTGCTCTCGTTGCAAGCGGAACCACCCCGTCACCAAGTGCGACCGCCCAGCCGCCGTTCCTGAGTGATTCAGAGCCACTTGAGCCTCGTGCTAAGCGGCCGAGATATCTTCAGGATTTGTGTGGTCTGGCGGATTTGAGGACGACCCTGATTGACATCGGTCGGGATGGTGCCGAAAGGGCTATATACTGTACAATTTCGTTCAAATCGACAGGGGGTGTGACGCGTGACCCGTTTTACCTATTCGACATTTCGGCAGTCGCCGATTTTTTGCGTGACACCTCCAAAATTTCGGCATTTGAACCGGAAATTTTCCCTTTTTTCCCTTTTTTTTTTTTTTTTTAGGCAATTTGGGGCCTGTGTGACCGCTTGGAGGTTCGACAGAGGCCCGAGTGACATGTGACATCGACCAAAGTTCGTGATCGACAGGGGGATGCGTGACGCGTGACTGCCGATTTGAACGAAATTGTACAGTATGTGGCGGAACGTCCGAAATCACCGAAAGCTTACCGAAAGCTTGTGGGGCGGAATAAATGTGCATTTGGACCGCCATACAGTCCGGCCGAAACCACGAGAACGGTGCTGTGGAAAATCCGCCCTTTTTGTCCTTGCCGGCCAAAAGTCTGGCCAAATTGAGAAAACCTGCGGCCAAAAATTGACCAATCGGCGGCGGTCGGTCGCCTGACGGCATCACAGGCTTTTAAGTAAATTGTGGACAAATGTCATCACATGCATCACGGCCAAGCTATATAAGGAGTGGGTGAATTGAACGCACGCACCCACTGTTCCCTTTTTACATACACATGGACAGCCAATGTGAGCTCCGACCACGCACGCTATTTATGCATTTCTGAACCCTGAACATCGTAGACTATGATAGCGTCAATCTTTCCTGCAACTACTGCGGAATGAAGAGATCCAAGGGCCGAATAAAGGCATGCCAATGTCAAATGAGATTTTACTGTGTGAGTCATGGCGCCATTGTGCTGTTGAACGCATGTGACCTACATACTCGAAGTCCGCCAGTAGTTGTCAGAAGGAGGACTGGGATGAGCACAAGGCGCATTGCACCCCTTACGTTGAGCGGGACCCATGCTGGGTAAAATGGTTTCCCGCCCGTCGAGTTTTCTGGCAGGCTGTGATGGGCGGCGAGTTTGCATCCGAGCTCACTCATATGATGACTGCGCTGATCATAATGTCCAGCTGTCCCAGTGGGTCAGGTCTTATTTTGCGTGGCTATAACGAAAGGGAATGGTGTGGAGATTGCTGGCGCAGGGATCGGCGTACTAAGCCTTCATAAGATCCTTCCAGATATATGGTCGAATCAGGTGAGTGGCTGTTCAGTTCCTATCCGGGTTCCGACTTCAAAATATTCTAAACAGATCCACGATTACGTGAATGGTACGAGGGCATTCGAGCACCTTAGGAGCTTCAACTGCTAACTCAGAATTCTTAGACAGTACTGTGCGCCTTGCTATTGTCATGAGCTTCAAGACGGTCAGAATTTTGCCTTTCAGAGTTGGAACTGGAGAAGGAGCGTTGGATAAGAAGTACACCCTGGCATCTTTCTTGGAACATGTCAACTCCGGCATAAAGATCGCTGTGGTTCGAAAATTTCGTGACGAGAGGAATTGACTCAATTGGCGACCACATGTGGCCCATATTACCCCTAGTCTCTCGTAGACAGATACCTCGCTTGTTTGTGTGTTACCGCTGTGTACAATGAGGCGTCGGTGCCCACAAAAATAACCGAGTACAGATCTAGAGCCAGAGAAACCGGGGCGCGGACCGGACAAAAGGGGCGAGAAGCTAGTCTCTTATAAACAGATGCTATAACTTATAACCTCGTACCTCGGTTGTTATAGCGAGAAGCTGATGTTTGATTGCGGAGTTCGAAAAGGCTTCGGACGGACATGCGTAATTTTATGCAGAGAGAGATTATCGAAGAGCATACATACAATATTAACTTTTAAAAATTTAGCCTAAATGTAAGGCCCAACAACCCATCCACCACTGTATCAGCACTGGTCAGTCCGGTATTATAGTGCCAGCCGCATCTGCATTTGTATCTGCATCCACCTCCTTACATCTCGGAGCTGCTGGTTATGGTCGGATCGAATTTCAGCCAACATTGTGATTGGAATTAAAGCCCAACTCAAGGATTGCGAGTACCAACCAGGTATATACAATCTCATGTGTTCTGAGCAAATTCACATTTAACTACACCACCGTTTGCTACCAGGGTGGGACCCATATGGGATCAACTGATATCTGATGGACGTCGAGGTGGACATAAATCCACGGAAAAGTGGTGTATATCGGGTGTACGCTGGGACGGCAACATGGGTCCAATATCGGCTGCTTGTCGTCGATGCAATGTGGGTCCGCGATCTATTTGATATGAATTCTGAGTTCTCGATCTATCCACCATTCCACCTTCAAACAAGTTTCACCTCCCGAGTCTTGGCACAGTGAATAAAATTGGTATTTCAGTTATTATCAAGAGACTGAGACGATAGCAATGTGAGTATGTACATTAATAAATGTAATTAACTGCAATTATAACGAACGGT
The DNA here is from genome assembly GCA_029378375.1 of Mycena olivaceomarginata. Classification (NCBI taxonomy): domain Eukaryota; kingdom Fungi; phylum Basidiomycota; class Agaricomycetes; order Agaricales; family Mycenaceae; genus Mycena; species Mycena olivaceomarginata. The sequence goes on along the minus strand of JARKIC010000350.1, from coordinate 69,272 downwards.
GCGCGTGAGCTACTGAAAATTTAATTAGGTCCTGTGGAGGCACTACCCAATGAGGAAAGCGAGTCTAGCTGGTTTTCGTGGCTCTCGTGGTCCCAATCAGGCTCTTCTCCCGCCAACTCCTCGAGCGTGTACTTGTCCATCTCCTCGACCGAGCGTGCGATTATTTTCTGCCAGTCAGGCATTTGTTTGCCTGCCTTCGGCTCGCCCCCCCTCCCCAACGGACCCGCCCCGATGTGCGCCTTCAAGGATTCCTCGAAAACCCTGCAGCTTGATCAGCGTCGACTCCTCGACAGGAACAGTATTCTCACACGCTTGATAGAGCAGCCCGAGTTTCCGCTGGATGCTCCATTGTCTTCTCACGACGTTCAGCCAGGTCGTGATCCACCCTGTCCCAAAACCCGCGGGTCGATGCAGTTTTTGCCTTGTAATCTACGAGAAAGAATTGCTGCAGATAATCACCCCCGCGTGCTGTTGGGCGAATCACGGGGCCCGGACTGCCGTACTGGTTCTCAGGTTTGGACGTTGCCGAGTTCACTCGCGTGGCCACATCAAAAGCCAATATCCAGGGATCAATCACCTCTTGAGTAATTGTTACTGAAGCCAGCCATTCCGTGTCTGACTTGTACAGGTTTTGCAACACTTTGCCGACACTTGCTTGGGTTAATGATAAACGACACTGTTCTCAGGCCCACAGATCTCATTGACCACCTCTCCATGCTGCCTAATATGACCAGGGAGAAAGCCGCCCAACTTCTTGATCCAGGTGATAAGCAGAATGTACCCAAGACCATTGCTTTGATACAGCAGCTGTCCAACTTAAAGGGTCTGGGGGAGCAATCCCCCAGTACGTGACGTCACGCGTGACCAAAATTCACCGCGTGTGTTTAATCTCCTACATAAATGCAAGGCTGGGTTCAGGGCCCTTCTCCCTGTCATTAGACCAATTTCTGCCCGCAATCTTTGCAGTAGCAGAAGGGACAGCGTCCTGATTAGACCTGTCAGTAAAGTCCTCACGGTTGAAGTGATCAATGATCGACGCCAGTTTCTCCGTATCATCGCACCAATGATGTGCATCACCAATATCTTTGCATGATGTTTCATTTTGCACGAGGTGAGCCAGCGTAAAAAGCTCCTCGCAACTCATTGACCAGACAGCTTGAACCGAAATCAGATCCAATCCTGACCAGCGGCGTCGAGGTTCTGGTGCCTGCACCATCGGAATACCGACGGAACTGACAGGAACAATCGTCTCAAATTTGACGCGGTTGTCCTGATCCACGACAGATGAAACGTCCGGGGAGACATTGACAAGCTGACGCGAGCTGTCAATCGGTTGCTGCGCAATAATTTGAGCAGCGGCTCTCTGCTCACTCTCCTTATGAGGGAAGTCCATTGCTGCAGACATTGCTGCATTGGCCAGAGCCAGGTAGGAATGAGCAAGGTTCACGAAATCTTCACGGCTCATCTCTTTCGTTGCGGAATGAGTAGACACTGTCGTTTCATTAATCATGTGTTGTGGCCAAGTTGTCGCACATCAAATTTATTTTGCTCCGCAACAGACCGCTCGCAATTCGAGGGGACGGTCATACCGACTACGGGAGTCCTGCTCCCAAGCCCCAAACCCTCGTCAGAGTTTGAGGCGGACGAAACGACGTTGTCCAGAGACAACGATGGCTCAAAGAGCGGCAGGTTGGCACGAGTGCCAACACTGACGGAAAGCAGGTCGGCACAGCGAGTGTCGACACTGACGACACGCCCCATTACTGGGACAGATGCGCTCTTTGCTGCGATGCTTTGCAGCACGGCCAGGGGACGAGGAGGGTACCCAGAAGACAAGTAGCTAGCCATCTAGATTCGATTGTAGAGGGCGGCGTCGACAGCAAGCGGTAAGCACCAGTGGATCAGACTAGAGAAAACCAGCAAAGCAGCGACGAGGTATCGAGCAGTCAAAAATATGTGACGGGGAGCAAGGAGCTAGTCCCGGCACACGGAGGTTGTTGGATGGTCGGTCCAACGGGGTGACTGGCGTAATGATAGTATTGACCAAGGAATCAAGACTACGGCTAGACTACTTATACTACGTACACCCCTGTGCCACCATGCCACGACCGACCCTGGCGCCATCACATCAGCACAGGTCTGCCGGCGTAGATTGACATCTGCCGCCGCCGCGTCGACCGACCCTTCCGCGCTCTGCCAACTCTACGTGGCACAGGTCGGTGTTCGGCGCCTAGTTATGCAGACAGCTATAGTAGTAAGGTAGGTTATGGTTTTTCTCAAGTAGGGTTCGAGAATTGATGGCAAACGTTATTCTTGATATTACCGACCCTGACTGATCGAGAATGGGGCTCGTTATGGGCTACTTTGTATTCGCCAGCTCGCACCCTCTCCTTGGCCTCCGCGCAAACTCAGCAACCTGTTTTGAATTGAAATTGTTAAGAAAGTCGAGTGAAGAGCCTGAACCACCGAAGGCGGCCGACAGTATCATTTCAATCTTGAATCAAACACCGAGAAAAATATCACTATTATACACAACTGATTTCGAAAGGCTTTCGAAAGTCGTATAACATCATATGTTGTGCTAACCGAGCCCAAACATGAGGAATAGTAGACGTTAACCACCGCGGCAGAGGTCGGCAGGGTATGCCGACCCCGGATTCTGCCTATCTCTGCCGCGGCGGGTTGGCAGACCCTCTGCCGCCAGGCCGGCTGAACGCAGTGATTTTCCTCTACTTGAAAACTTCTGATCTGGAGATTCCCTCTAGTTGCTTCTCTGATACACGCCCCTGCACTTTACTCAGGAGCCTCTGTACTGATTTGAATCGCTATAGAACGCCGTGTGTTTATGTCTTGGCAGTCTCACTCTTTCACATGTGCTTCCTCGTGTCCTACGCCTTAAAACACCCTACTATGAAACAAACTTCGCCTCTTGAAATTTCAAACCCGATATATCGTTACGTCGACCTGCGTTCACTTACAGTCCTCAATGCATTATCTAGTCGGGTAATCGGTGAGTCTGTATACAAGTTTAAAGATGTTGCATCTCTCTGATATTTCGATACATTATGATCAAACCATGCCGTTTATGATGAATTACGGACGGGGCTGCCGCTCGATAATCCTGTGGCACACCCCGTGGCAGGTGGCATTTACCTGCTGTGTGGCAGGTTGAAGGTTAGCCTCGTGATCCTGGCGTGCAGGGATCGTGGATATGATTAGAGTCTCCATTATACGGGGGAAATACTCGAAACTCACGACACTTGGAATTCCAGTGCCGCTGACGCAGATAACAGGCACTGTACGACAGGCCCCTTGCCTTAACGTTGCTGTACTCGCCTACTGCATTTCAACCCCACCAATCATTGCAGCATATGAGGTACGACTGAAGTCTGTTGTAGGGTCTGCTAGGAAGGGACTAACTAGCCGTGGGATTCACTTGAGGACTTCGAAGTTTCCTGTCGTGCTACCTGCCATCCACCTGCCATAACGGCAACTGAGCGTTGCTAGGGCCCCCTCCGCTGCTTTCCCGCTGTGGAACTAACAAGCGCAGGGTGAGATTTTGGACAAAATTACAAACCACTTCGACAACTCGACGCGCCGTGGAATTTCAATGAACTCTCTCTTGCCCTCAGTTAACTCGACGGATTACAGCTCTTTGCGGTACAACAGGTGCGGCTCTTTTTTTTTTTTTTTTTGAACTTTTCACTAGAACAGTCGCTGTGGGGTCAGTTTTTGTCAGAATCCCTTGGGAATAGGCGCGTTGGAATCGCGCTGTAAATCTGCAGGGGATCAAATACCGGCTTTTTTGATCTTATTACATAATGAAATTTCTTCCGAAGAAACATGGCTTTCAGCAGAAATACTGTAGCACTGTGAGTACTGGCCCGATTGACCTAATTCCCGGATATGCTATGCATCTGTGGTGGGGCTATGAGTCCTGAATACTTCCAGGTATAATATTACCCAAAGCGTCTTGTAGGAATCTATATATGGTAGGATCTAAACATCTACCTCACCAAAGTGTGTGCCAAATCACAATTGGTTGACATACGGCTTATGAGAGTGGACCGTCCCAAAGCTCCATCTCAGATGCATAATATATCCGGGATTTAGGTCAATCGGGCCAGTACTCACAGTGCTACAGTGTTTCTGCTGAAAGCCATGTTTTTTCGGAAGAAATTTCATTATGTAATAAGATCAAAAAAGCCGGTATTTGATCCCTTGCAGATTTACAGCGCGATTCCAACACGCCTATTCCTAAGGGATTCCGACAAAAACTGACCCCACAGCGACTGTTCTAGTGGAAAGTTCAAAAAAAAAAAAAAAAGCAGCCGCGCCTGTTGTACCGCAAAGAGCTGTAAAGGGCATCTCAGTGCTCAAGAAGTTCAGAAGATCGATACGGGAACACCTCTATTTTACAGCTCTTTGCGGAACTTAGGGCGCGGACCGTATTTTTCCGTTTTCCACCATTTTGACTAGAACACGCGCCACGGGTCAATTTTGATCGGATTACCTTGGGAGTAGGTGCGTTGGAATCGCGCTGGAAATCTGCAGGGGATCGAATACTGTTTTTTCTTATGTAATCCCATAGTATAAAATCTTCCCAAATATCATGGTCTCCAGTAGGACAGCTGTAGCACAATGAATACTTGTCCGATTAACCCAGATTTTGGATATATTATGTATCTAGGATGTTACTGAAGGATGACCCATTTCTATAGGCAACATGCTGACTGAACATGATTAGATGCCCACTTTAGGTAAGGCAATATTCATGTCCCATGATAAGTAAAGCCCTGTATGGGACTTTGGCTACACCCATATCCATAGCCCTCGTGGTCCCCAAGCACCAGTTCAGATTCATTACATATCCAAAAACTAGGTCAATCGGACAAGTATTCATTGTGCTACAGCTGTCCTACTGGAGACCATGATATTTTGGAAGATTTTACACTATGTGATTACATAAAAAAAACCGGTATTCGATCCCCTGCAGATTTGTAGCGCGATTCCAACGCACCTACTCCCAAGGTAATCCGATCAAAATTGAGCCCGTGGCGCGTGTTCTAGTCAAAACGGTGGAAAACGGAAAAATTCGGTCCGCGCCCTAAGTTTCGCAAAGAGCTGTAACAGCTGCAGATTTGAGACAACCTGAAACGAACATTATCTGGCCCGGCGTCCGGTCTCCGTCTCCTTTGCCCTCCTCGACATGGAAAACATCTTCAAAGCCCACTTCAACCTGGCGTGGGAGAACTCAAAGACACTCATCGCCTACGAGTCTCGAATCAAGCAATTGGAGGGCGAGCTACAAGAAAAGGTGCCACCCTGTGCCCTGTATCCTCGTAGTGGATTAGCTCATAGATCGCGCATACGCAGGTGGATGCAGAAGCATCCCAGGCGATAGAACTCGGCAATGCCAATGTAGGAACTTGCTCTTTGGCGGGATGGGGTGGCGCTGGCAAATGCCCAGACCCAGATCGTAGCGCTGCAAGCCGAGATCGCGACCTGGCACTGAAAAGTACTGACGAGATTATACTATAATCTCGTCAGTACTTCGGGTTGCCCAAATCAAGAAAATTACCGTTCTCAAAAATGGTTACTGTAGATCTTTTTCATCGGCGAGTTACCGTGTTTTTGATCAGAGTTTGGATGGAGCAGGCACCGTAATTGTCTGTTGAGACACGGGCAAGCTATGCATTTAAAAAGTTCAATTTTGCGTTGAAATAGCCTCTATATCCGGGTTTGATCCGACCCAAGCCATCAAACTTTGCATTCAATTGATGGCACAATCCCAATTTAGACATTTTGTTCATTTGAATGGTCCTGTCTCACACTGTTTGCCCAATAGCTTAGCAATGGCTGCACCAATTGCCATGATCCTATAGTACAGACCTCCCAGACGCCCCCTCGACCGCGCGTGATGTCTTGACTCGAGCACTGCAAATGCTCAAAAAACCATTCATCTGTCGGAATCCTGCGGAGTATCATTTGCCCGCTATTGGATATCGTTGATAGGATGCAGGCAAGACTAGGCATGTTAATTACTTGCCCGGGTAATGACCGATTTGCGCCCGTCAGGTCCTCGGGTTTCTCCACAGCACTGAGGTCAGGTCGGACCTTGCTTCAATCATCTCATGCCACTCATATCGCTCGAAATTTTAGCAAACAGGAGGGCTGGGTCGCACTGGCGGCATTAGTGCCCAAGGTGGCGAAGGTGAAGGGCCAAAGGTTGAGATTAACCTCCACGGGTCAGGGAACACTATCAACATTTCCGGTGAGCTTCTGCAATTCAGTGCGCACCTCCTTGCTGACTACTCGTAGGAGGAACCGGTGGCACCGGTGGGGCAGGGAATGTAGGGGGCCAAGGCGGCACGGGAAGAGGTCCAGTGATAACGCTTCAATCCCAACCGCCAGGGAAGTAGGCGGAGGATTTCGATGACTCCATCCAGACTTCAACTCGGAGTGGGGGCCCTGGCAGTTAGACCGGTGACCCATTCTCGTACGAAGAGAGATCTATCATAGAGACTCTCTCTGTCTTCGTACGAGATCGGTCCCTGGTCAACGTAGCAGGGCCTGGAAATACGGCAACACGAATTGGACAGCTTAACAAAGCAAGGATCAATGTAGTCTCAAAAACACTAGAAATTGAGGCCACTGCTGGGCATGGCTGGACGAGTCCTTTTTTTCCCCTTTCTTCTGTCTCAAGGCTGAATCTGTCGGGCCCGATCAAGAAGCAGTTCAATCCAATGAATCGCAATATTGTCCTTGACTCCGCTCTCTGTCTGTAAGTTTCAACCACGGCTGCAACACCGAGGCAGGCAGATAGTATCTGCTCCTTGATTTTGACTACGGTGTCCGCTGGTGTTCGGGGCTTTCCAGGCTGAAGGTTTGATTCCATCAGTCATACGCAGTAGGTGATGTTTAAAAAGAACCTACTGCAAACAGCGAGTGATATCCCTCGTCCGATTCGCGATGTGTTGCCGAGCCTCCACTGTCATCCTCCCGACGCCAAAGATTGCCACTGGAACCGACCGTTGATGTGGTTTCGGCCTGTTGAGGATTATCTGCAGGGAGAAGATGAATCCCAACTCGGAATAGAATCTCCTGCTGCAATTTGCAATCGTACGTCGTAGTCCAATCCTTCTTCGTGCTATTTCAAAACGTCAGTTGTACTGCAGAAAAAGGCATGTTGTAAAACTCGCCAGTCCTCCGCCAAGGCATCAAATTGTTCTGGCGATGAGGCATACTGCAAAGTGGCCCAAAAGCGAACAAAATACTCTTGAGACAGCAGTTTGTGTGGCAAGTTGATGTTTGCGATATACATATTCATATGTGCATTGTATTGTTTGCTTCGATTCCCGGAGACATCATCCGCCCACGGCATAATACGAAGCACAAACACCGGCCGTCCCTGCGCAATTTCACGGACAAGATGAGGTGTGTGCGGTGTGAACGCATCCTGGACCCCTGTGGTGGTTCTTGGATACCTCAAACCAGACATTGGAAGCATACTCACCATAAAACTTGATTTCTCCCAGTCATACACTCTTCGCGATAGTAACAGGTATTTTCCAGTGAACATCCATCATTCTGACTACTTGAATTCCCCTTTTCAGAAATTTCAACCAACGTACAAACCTTCAAACAAATACATTTCACAAAGCTCCCAGAAGCTATGGAAGTTGACATTACACATTACCTGAGTGCCTCCTCCATTATTTCAATACAGCCCCTCAACTCGCGAGTTACTCGCAGGTATCCACCAATTTCAAGATACATGCGAGTACTTGGATACTCGTGAGTATTTGACCCGCGGATGTGAGTCACCCGTGGGAAGAAACCCATACGGATCCGAGTTTGGATGTCGGAAGCGCGGGTACCTGCCGCCACGGATCCGGGTCACCCGCGAGTTAACTCGTGACATGCCTTAAAGCCCGGCAGAACTAGTTACGCCGACCCGGGCGCGCACCGGCCCATCGCGTTGACGAAGGGATTCTCTTGCCTCTGGGCCGCGTCAGCCAGGTAAATGAATTGGAAGGCGTTTTGACTCCAGGTTTTTTTTTCTGTGATATGAAAGGACGCAATTCGAGTGGCTGCTTCGATGCTGGACAGGTATCATCCCCGTCCATAATCCATAATCTCGTCTACCTGCTGCCGAGTGGACGTAGACTGGACTGCTGGGTTACGTGGTATGGTGCGGACAGTCCAGTTTGCCTCATCAAACCACTTTGAACAGATACTGGAAGAGGTTGACACCCATAGAATATTCCACATTGATGTGGCAATCGTATTTAGTATGAGCCATGCAATATGGGAAACAACAAATTCGTCGTCCGGCTGATGACGACGATGTTCAAAATACCCTGCCAAGAAGAATCAGCGAGGAAGATGAATATTGAAAGGCCGTGTTCATTGAACGACGAATGTGGTGTTACAGGCTTTGGATATCCGTACTGACACTCGCGCCACAATAGTGCTCAGAAAGACCTAGATTTTGTTATTATTAAAAAGAATTGTGGAATTTGTCCTAGAGCAGGAATCGTTGGCGGCGTTTCAACCGATTTCTGCGTCAACCAAAAATGGTTCATCCTAGGGCCCGATTGCCTCTGGGTTAAATTCCCTGAAAGTTGGGGAGAGAACGTATTGGATACTCACTCTGGATCCCAGAACATCAAAAGAACTGTGGAATTTGTAATCAAACCGTGTTCGTCCTGGCGCCTGATTGCTTAAATTTTCTGCAAGTTGGCAAGAAGTATAGGCCCATGACCCATGTCTGTGGAGAAGCGGGGGAATTCGACTTGCAAAAGAACGGAGAAAAAGAGATAAGAGAGAAAAGAGAGGGAACATCTGAGACTTACTTGAAATTAATTTACAGGTAGATAAGTGCTCTGAATAACCGTGAATGATTGCCTCTCCTTTCCTCAATATTTCAGGCCGCAGAAGCTGAGTCTACCGGTTGTATAATTTGTGCCGATACATCCACAAGTCTTCATTAACTATCTCGCCGATGTAAGTCCACGACGTGACGGAGACGGGACGGATGACCCCGTCGCCCACCCGTCAAAACGACGGCCGTGCCCGTCACGGGCACGGCGAACAGCCCTACAAAAACACAGCCACTCCGTCTTTCTCTTCCCAACTATGACAACGCCAACCGCCAGCTTTCGCTTGGTTTCGCGCATCCACTCCCATCTTCGATCACTGGTGAATGGCAGTAAGATTCTACAGACTCTCGCTTGACTAAGAATTGGTTGGCTAGTTGCCGATCACTACGCCGCCAAAGTGTCGGCATGTTGCTTCCTGCCTGGCGCGATCACATGGCCACCAGCGGTCGCTATTTCTGGGCGCAGCTGGGGGCTGGCTGGTTTCCAGATGGAATATTCAGCCATATTTCAGGTGGAGAGCAGCCGGCTGCCAGGTGGGCTCCATGCCATGTCCACTGCATTTTGTAACCTGGGAACCATGCATACAAATAAAATTATAATTAATCAGAATACTCATCGGAAGAGATGTACATGTCGCTGTCTTCTGAGCTCGAGTCCTCGCCAACCTCGTTGTCTTCATCCTCATCATCTGCTGCTTTCGCCCCGCTCCGTTCTCGTGATTGTTCTCTTCGCCCGACCAGCAACTAGCCCCTCATCCTCCGGCAATGCCTCAGCGGGTGATTCCTGAGCAGGCTCTTTTCTACGCCTGTTATTTCTGGGGCCTGAACCTTTATCTTCATCATCATCGTTGGGTTGGACGGGTGCCTTCCTCTTGCGCGGGGCTGTTTTTTTACTGCCTGCCTTGCCGGCTTTGCGTTTTGCATTTTTTGATGCCCAATTTGCACGCAGGGTGGCTGCAAGGTCACCTTGAGTGCCTTGCGGCAACATCGTGGAGAACAGCACGCACTTTCGCACGATGAATGACTGATAAGCTAGCACTCGGAGTCCGGGCCGGAGACGGGGGACTAACGTCATTCAGACAAGTACGAAGCACTGCAGCGCAAAGGGGAACCAGCCTTAAAATTCCGTATGTGGAGTGAGGGGTCCGAGGTCGGCAGATTTTTTTTTTGTAGGGTCAGTTATAATAAAGCTTTGGGAAGCTTCAAAAATGTGTTTTGTCAGTGTTGAATCGGTTGGAGAGTAAATCAGAGTGTTCTCTGACAATTTGTCAACCCAAATAGGGCAGTTACCCTGATTTGGGTAGCACATCAGTCTCACATGCCGAGCACAGCCTTCGAAAACTTCTCTTCAGCTGAGGGATGTTGGTGGGATGACCAAAGTAGTGGAGGTGGAAGTGATGCCGGACCCGAATGGAAGTGGAAGTCATTTCCACTCCGTCCACTTCCACCACTGTCACAAAGTGCGCCCGCGTCCGCCTCGCTTTTTCACACCACACACGCGCCACCGGGCTCAAATGCGCGAGTCCGTGCCATCTTCGTTACTTCGCTTAAATTCGCGAAGTTTCGTCGCATTGATGGCGTTTGTTCAAAGTTCGTGAGTTGGAGGAATTTTTCCAAAACCTCGTCACTTCTCGCCGAGCACGTCACTAGTAATTTTACATTTAATTTCCGACTCATCCTCATCTCTGGCGGCCGCGTGCTCTGTGTTCCTTTACAAAGTCTGAAACGGGTGTAAAAATTTAAAGCAGCCGTGAAGTTACCCAAAAAGAATCATGTATTCAACACAAACCCAAATACTTATATCTGATCTCACTACTACGGCGCTGAAGTAGGCCTAAGCAATGCATGACCGCCTCCCCACCGCCGCCCACGGGCACTAGCCCAAGCTGCTGGGAAAGGCGCTCGGTGGATCTGCCGACTTCCACCATAGCTCCAGCCTCCCGGCTCGCGAGCATATGAAACAACGCCCCACACAGATTCAAACAATTAGAGAGCTTGTGGTAGCCACTAGATCGGACTGGTGGCTAATTTTCCTAGACAGTGGGCAATGCTGTCGGACCAAGGCAGCCACTATTTGTAGGTCTGAGGCAGACCACAAAATAGTGGCTAGCTGAGAATAAGCTGCCCCTGCATTTGTCCGTAGCGAAAGCCACCAGTTTCATCTGGTGGCTACCACAACCTCTCTATTAATACGTATCAGGTACTCACCAATATTGTTGGGGTGCAAAGGAGCAGCGGATCAAAACTCCCGCAGGAGCGTGCTTCGCTCCGGCACGACAGAGTGGACAAGAGATGCATCCGAAATTATGTACTTGGAAATGCTGAGGTGGACAAGGTGCATCAAGATTCCATAGATTAGAGACTTTGTGGTGAGCCACCAGCTCAACCGGTGGCTCCTCGCATGCAATGGCATCTCACGCTTCAGGGCTGTGGTAGCCCCTATTTTATCCCCTCTCTGGGGCTAGAAATCCTGGCTGAATTGGCCTTAGACGTCCGCAAGCCGCCGAGAGAAATTAGCCACCAGTTGATCTGGTGGTTCACCACAAAGTCTCTGTTATTGTGAACCGGGTGTATTGAGACTGGGAGCAGAGTGAGACTTCAGATCTGAGCCAGGAATACTTGGTCTTCGATGCTCACTTGCTCTCCGATGACCTCACTTGGTGTTTTGCTGGCAGGTGGGTCTCAACTGATATTTAAGAGTCGATGAGGTCGCCGTATTTCCAATTGCTATTTCCGGTACCATCACCTGGAGGTTGTCAAGCCCACAATCGACGCGGAAGGTGCAAACGGCACAATCAGAGAGGATTCTCACAGTTCGATTTCGGGCAATTCCCGGTGAAAGTACTGAGCAGATCTTGTCATTAAGCCAATTTCTTTCTCTCCCATCTGAGTTGAAGTCAAAGGAAAATATTGTGAGAACACTCGATAAGGGTTTCAGCTTTCTCTATGGGCTTGAGACTTCATCGATGCCCCTCAAGTTGATCTCCCCTGCTCCTTCTCCGGATTGAATGGATCAAAACACCCGTACAAAACCAGGGTGCACCCAAGAATGTCCCATTTTCTTGGTCTCGAAAAACATTATGTTTTCTCTGTGAGATATGTTTGCCGTTATGAATTCAATATTTCTGTTGTCCCGGACGTATAAGGGACTCTAAACTGTTCAAGTGATTGACTACATGTCTCGTTGTGTTTTGTTTCCGACAATTTCCCGTGCTATAAGATGCAATTGTAACCAACTGTACATGCATAGCGAAAAGGCCAGAAACGTGGGCTAGATCACAAGAGAGGAGTTTACATTATGTGTGTGGTGCACAGAACTTATCAGTTTTAAAGAAAGATGTTGGGAATTCTTGTAGGAGTGGGCTTGGGACTGGTATCACAATTAGGGTTGGGAGGGGGAATGATCTAAATTCGGGGATGTTTGATCCGGCAGCACTGAGTGCATTATGGCCATGTTGAACCTTGAAACCTGGTGTTCCTGTTGAGCACGGTGTGCAGATGACGCAAATGTGCGTAATTTATCTGTGTCACAGTGCATTTTAGGTGTTCAAGTCTACCAATAGCGGTGGATGTTCGATAATATGTGTGAATGGTCAGTCCAGACTATGTGCGGTATTTGGTAGATATTTTTTGACAATAAATACCGTCGTAAGTACTATGAGTATGGCGCATAACTATGGCCGCTATGTGGTGCTATAGATTTTTGGCAGTGAGCTACAGTGTGCTATATAAGGGGCTACATGCCAATTACATACACTACATGTTTTTCCAGATGACTCTAGATGGGGCAATGGCACGGGTTCTTTTTCGATGCGTCGCGTCACGTATTGGGGTGTGCCGCGTTGGTTGAACACCTCACACGGTTTGACATGCCATTTGGCGTGTCGTTTTGTAATACGACACATCAATCTTTGCGCATAATGTGTAGCCTGAAGTGGGACGAGCGTAAGCACGGCAATGTGTCCCAGGGGTCCGGACACGGGCCGGTCAAAGCCAACACTGATTGATGTGCGTCTATCACATCAATCAAGCTGCTCTATTGATCCGCGTCATAACTTGAGTTCTCTGAAGATCTCAGAGAATCTCAGAGAAGAGGGGCGAAAAGGTCATCACCACGGCCAATACTTCGATTGTAAGGGCATCTTGAGATCTCCCAAGATCTTCAAAGAACTCAAACGTGCCATTTTGCCTAATCAAAAACATTTTTGATGAGATCTCTAAAGATCTTTAGAGAATCTTTGAGAAAGTCTGAGATCTCAAGCAATCTCAGTGAATCTTTAAAGATCTCCAGAGATCTCAAGTTTTCTCAGCTCTTGGGCAGAACATTCAGGGCTTTTGTCCAGTAAGGACCCCCAAAGGATCCGGTGACCTAGCTGACGTCTCGCTTCCGCTCTCTCGAGTCAATCCAGATACACAGCCACTTAAACACTCTTTTCATCTACATTTGTTTACTGGGTTATTTTTCGCGACGAAAAGCGTCCACCTTGATAAAAAATGGCGGCGTCAAGGAAGTCCATTATATGGGTCGACTGCGAAGGAGAAGACGAAGACTTCATTGAAATCGTCGAGAGTATACAGCCCAGTCGAGAGCCTGTGGTCCGCCAGCCGCCCTCCGGCCCCAGCTCCACGACTCCGCGGCCGTCAAGAACGCGCCGTCGGTCTCGTTCTCCGGACTCCGATATCGAGATCATCGATACCCCCATCAAAAGGCAAAGATCTGGACCAGATGGTGAAGGAGAGACCCCCGACGACTATACACTCGCACTCGCGCTCCAGAAGCAATGGGAGGAAGAAGATGGTGTTGTGCGGAAACGAGCTGCTGAAGATGAAGAACGCAGCCAACAGCTTATCGCACGTCTCCAAGCAATGGATGAAAAAATGGACAAGAAACGACACATTGCCCCCAAAAACGACGCAAGGGCGGTCAAAACAGCGCCGTCCCTGAGGATGGGATCGTGTTCAAAGTTGTGGTTGACGCCGACGGCAACACGCTCGAGGGTGATCCAGACCCCGACAATGTAGCGCAGTCAGATAATTTTCCGTAGACTCCCCAGTCACTCATGCTTACGTCGGGAGCTTTAGTCTGGAACTGGTCAAGCGTGTTTTCGAAGAACCGGGACCGGACATGCTCGGCGTAGGGACGCAGCGGCTGAGGGTCAAAACAGGTTCGTGGCCAACATCGGTTGAATGACAGCGACATTTAACGCTTGTATCAGTTACCTGGTTTGTGAATGTCAAGTTGGAAGCTCGATTCGAAGCCGCCAAGGAACTCCTCGCCTCCCTTGGAATTGATAATAGTGAGACAAGTCTCTTCCACGGCACGGCTGCGAACAGCATTCAACCCATACTCAATCATACTGTTTTTGACTTTGACCTTAGGGCGGGTTTCTGATTCCCGGCGTCTCCTCGGGCGGCAAAATGGCGAATGGTAAAACTGAAGGTTATGGTATATATCTCGCACCGACCGCCTCCGCTTCTCTTGGGTACGCTCGGGGGATCAACAAAATGTTCATGTGTCGTGGTACGCTGCTTTCCCCATCTCCAAATTCCTGCTTATTTTTGGACAAATGCGATTTCAGTGATCACTGGTCGAATTTCAAACGAAAGTAGGTAATAATAACCACGTAGCATCGTCATGTCTCACGAGCTCTACAGTCAGCCATGCTAAGCCTCGTCCACTGGGCCAAAATGGCCATGAATCGTGGTATGGTACGGGCGCAAGCGTAGGCCATTTCTATGTCGTTAAACATGTCGAACTCGTTCTCCCGCGATATGTAAGTGGTTCCAAGCGTGCTCTGGTAAAATCTTACTTATCGCTGCAGGTGGTGGAGTTTGACGTGCCAGTTCCACCGCTTTTTAATCCGTTTAATTTTGCACCAGCCATCGACCCACCTGCATTCGCGCCTCCTTTGCCTCCTTTGATCCCGCCACGCCGTTTTGGGGCCGGGAGGGTGTCTGCGATTAACGTGGAGCCGCAGAAAATCAGAATGTTAAAGGTGTGTCTGTTGTTCTCGCTGTTTGAACCATTCACCAAAGTAGCACAGGAAAAGGAAAAGCTCGAGTGAAGGAAGAAGATCCGAACCAATAGTGACAGCATGTGCTGGGTGTCTCAATGCGCAACTTGCCCTGGGCACTCATTAAAATCCCGTTCTCGAGTCCGACGTACTGAGGTGATAGCCAGCACGATTCTGAACAAAACCTAGTCTACAGCATCAACAAAGTGGCTGTGCAATTGACGCGGCAGTGCCTCGCGCCCTCCTCCTTCACCGTATAGTGTTCTATTACCGTGCAATACACGTTATGCGAGGTTTTCTCCTTCTTGCCACACCCACGGCGCCACACACTTTACATATTCAACCGCCTTCAGACAAGAAACGATGCCGACTTCCGTGACCAGCAGCGGAAGAAACGCCGGGCGGAGATCGAGGAAGGGGAGGTTGTTCGTAATAGGATGGACGGACCGGCTACAGTTGAGTCTTCCAGTGTTCGCCCTCTTTCTCCCGCTTCCACCATCAATTCGGCTGTGTCCACCGTCCGCGCCAACGTCGTCTCTGGCTCTGGAGCTAACTGCAATGCCGTGGCTTCTTCCTCCGCCATTCGAGCCCCCTCTCCCATTCCTTCCACGTTCGCGGACTCGATTCGTGGCTCTGTTGCGGGGTCCGTCTCCGGATCATCTCCCATTCGCAGCATCTCGCCGACACCCTCCGTGATAATTGATCCGAACTACAAGCTCGTTGAGCTTTCCGACAGCCAGCTGTACGCGGCGTTTGGGCTCGAGCCTAATACCGCCACTTCCTTCCCCGAGTCCTCTACCCAGCCCGAGGATCAGGATGCTCAGAGTGAAGACGAGCAGATGGCCGACGCCACTGTAGCCACCACTTCCGTTGGCGTCGCTGCCTAGGCCGTCGCGCTTCGACGGCCTGGAGGGCGTATGTAACGGGCGCGTACGCCTTTGAACCATCATACCCTAATCGGGTATGCAGTCGCTCTTTTACTTTTTTACCTACCACTTTACTTTACTTATTTACCTACCTCCCCTCGTCTTTCCCTCGCATCTGCACACTCATTTGCCGTGTATCGGACTATACCTCATGCTCAGGACGACGCCCATCACTCCTTCCATCATTCCTTAGTGATATGACTCTCACCGTTCACGTGCCTTAGTTATTTAGTATAAAACCCGTGTGTACATAGATAGATTCTCCGGTCAATCTTACCGTTACGCCAGTTACTCCTAGTGCGACCACTCAGCTTTTTGTGTGCCGAGACCAGCTCCTCGCTCCTCGTCACAAGAGGGCAGGACATACCGGCATTTTTTATATGACTTGTACTTCTCCCGGAGATTTGGTGGGACAGAATTGTGTTTGCCATAATGTACAATACATCAAAGTTAAAAGTCATACAAAAAAATACTGGCATGTCCTGCCCTCTGGAATACTCTCAGATACAACATATCGAAAATTTAGATCATTTAAACTATTATATCTAGCACGTGAACCATCCTACTGAAAAACAGTCGAATCTGAGCTATTAGATCATCTCAAGTGACTAATCAGAAATCCTAAGATACCATGCCCCCCGGATTTTCAGTGCCAACAAAATGAGCATATTCTCAAGGCAAACGGTTGAGAATTGATCTCAGGAGAACCATCTGATGCAAATTTGTTACAGACATTCCTTGGGCCCAGTGGGAGGTCGGTGAGTTGGGTCCTTCTTGTTTCGTCAGCGTCTCCAATCATCGCCAGACATATTTCTCTCAAAGATGCCCCCAACCATTGATACCTTGCAATCAAGCTACATGAAGGAATTATCGGTGCATTTGCTGAACAAGGTTGGTAGCATTATGCACATTTCCAAAGGCTCATAACTTGACAGACTATACAACAAATCCGGGATTGCTATCATGTGCTGAAGGCGGAAGGGTTTCTCGAGTCGGCCCGCGATGCGGAGCGGTGCTGGACGGCGCTGAAGAATTCGTACACCCCGAGATCCAAGCCTCAGAAGCCCGCGATGCCTTACGCCACGCCCGGCGAGAAATGTGGGGCGCGAGGGCGTTGTGCTCCACGCGCTGGAAGTCCAGAGGAATGAACTGTTCAGTGTATAAAGCATTCTGACGCGTACCGTTGGTGCCAGTTCCCCTTTGTGCGGTACTTCCTCGTCCGCCTCTCGCAGGAGCTCCTGCATTGCCAAGCCTTACGATGGAACACTCAATAATCGTGTCAAAGAGGCGAGAGGGGCTCACCATTGTTTCCTTCGGGACGTTGCGTGGCTGGGGGGGTGAGAATACCGTTTTGCAGGGCCTAAAGACGTGTCAAGATCATCGCTGGGTGTCTGTAAAGTGGTGCACCTGCAAGACGCGAGAACGATGGGGTCGTTCCGGTGGACGGACATCATCTCCCATTGGCCGAGACGCGACGGGAGCACGCTGATTTGGGGGTGCTGTAGACCGCGGTTCAAAAGCGAAAAAATACGCGGAGATAAGGATAGCGCACGGTCTATATCCATATGCCACTCATCCTCCTCGCGCTCTCGTCTTCTCCGTGTTTGTTGGCCAAGTGACCGTGTGTCTAAGGCCGTGCTTGATCCGATCAATCACACGGGTGCAGACCCTAGTTGCTTGGGCTCAGTCACTAAGGATCATGAGCCAAAAGGAATATATACAAGACAGACCTCCGCTTCGCTCCGGCATGTGAGACGAA
The DNA here is from genome assembly GCA_029378375.1 of Mycena olivaceomarginata. NCBI lineage: Eukaryota > Fungi > Basidiomycota > Agaricomycetes > Agaricales > Mycenaceae > Mycena > Mycena olivaceomarginata. Next base: position 51,689 of record JARKIC010000350.1, on the reverse strand, counting down.
TGACGAGAATGAAAAATATATTTATTGCATGTGTACATGGTGTACAGAATATCGCCGTGAAAGGGGTGGATTAGCTTCATTTCTTGCCATTGGGTTCATTTTGGCATTGGCCACGGTAAAAGGCTCAGGCCGACTCTGAACCAAAGTTCAAAGTCGATTTCCTAGGGGTAAGAAAGAGTATTAGAAATCTTGTCTTCAACCGAATAGGGAAGGACGAGATGAACACTAGAGGCTATTTTTTGTCACTTTTATAATCCAAATTTCAAGTTTTTTGGCACGCAGAAGGGACACCTGGGCCAGAGATTTAGCCCGAAATCCGGGTCGGGTTCCAGATTTGGGTAAGGCTCCACCTGTCTACTCGCTTAGTTTTTCAAAGATCACGGTTCCAAATTTCATGAAAAAACGTCCAAAAAGCCGTTTCAAATAGCCTCTACTATACATGCCAGTAATTCAACAATTTCGTCCTCCAAGAACAAATAGTAAACCTGCTGAGTTTAATCAGCGTGATTAAATAATATTGTATCACGAGGTGCCAACATATAGTCGTCCGTCTAATTGTAGAACAACAAAGGCCGACAGTAGGCTGGATATTCTGCATCGTATCAAATGCAGAGGGATTTTGCGTCGAAAAGCAGAGGAACCAAGCGTGGGCATTGATTTGTCCAGCAGGTCACCGTCATGTCTCAATGAAATGACCCAATAAAAAGATCGTTGAATTTGTCGATGACCAGGAAAGTAGTAATTAGCCAACCAAGGGAGTCCGAACGGTGACAGAAGGCGAAACAATTAGGAACATGGGTGAGGGGAAGGGATATCGATGACCGCAACCCGCAGCCTCAGAGTGCACTTTCGGACCAGTTGTTTGAAAAAACTTGATATTGATACCCGCTACAATCCCAGCTAGAGCAACCTTGAGGACAAGAGCGAGAGGAGACGTAATTCCGGTGGCACCAGCACCGAAATACCCCAGAATCAGTTGAGTTGATTTGATCCAGACTAGAGGAAGGTGCCCAGCAGTAGACAGAAGTGCAGGAGGATCTGGGCCAGAATCAATCGAAGAAAAAATGTTGCACAGACTAATAGAACGAGAGAAAAAGCGCAAGATTTAATTGCCAGTCCAACGAAAGGCAATACACCTGTTTTATATGTCGAGAATCTTCAGGCGGACTGCGTGGCCTCCCGGCACGATGACAATAGAGTCGGCTGCGCCGTAGGCCGCAGCGACTGCGGTAAACTGCGTCTTGTCTGCGGGTAGGTCAGCTGTTAGCAGACTGTTCTGGTTCAGACTGCGCGGGAGTCATTTGACGTTGAGAAATGAGGGCAGGACTCCTGGGCGGGAGAGAAGGGGATATTGAGGGGATAGGCCAGATGGGGACGAAATCAACGAGATAGAAAGAATCTGAGGACGGGAGGAGAGGGAAACAGAATGGAGGTAAGCCGAGTGAGCATTAACAGTGGGTCCAACGCCAAGAGAGGAGCAAGGCAAGATGGGGCAATTTCTTAGCACACGGTGAGATAAGGTGAGATACTGGGGTTTTTCATTCAAATCGACAGTCACGCGTCACGCACCCCCCTGTCGAGGACGAATTTTGGTCGCGGTCACGCGTCACGGAGGGGTTTGTCGAACCCTCTAAGGCATGTCACCTCCCCCCCCCCCCCAGTGGCCAAAAAGAAGTAAACTTTACATGGAGCTGTCGAAATTTTGGAGGTGTCACGCGGAAATTCGGCTGCTGTCGAAATGTCGAATTCGTAAATCGGGTCACGCGTCACACCCCCTGTCGATTTGAATGAAAAACCCCAGTACTCGCAAACGAATAAAGTAACTGCGTGGGGGTGGTTCCCCATGTCAGGCTGATCAAATTGTCCCAACCGAGTTGTAGATTCAAAATATGGGTGTAATGAAGACATTTGAGTATGCTGACTCATCTTGTGTCCTTTAATATTAATCATCTTTTCGATCGCGATGATGTCGCCGTGTCCGAATAGATTGTAGGCATGCAGGTCGAAGACTTCGCGAGTGAGAGAGTCATATGTTTCGACACCGACTGCGAGCTGCGCGAATTCATCATCTAAGGGAACAAGGTAGCTGTGCAAGTCTTTCGGAGACTTGGGCCCGGAAATGACGCCACAGCAAACCAAGTCGTCTAAATGGGTTCGAGTTTCAGGGTAAACATTATAATTCTTGACGAGGATGAGGGTCGCCGAAGGCCCTTTGCGACGCCGTTCGAAGAAGAGGTAGGAGTCAGTGCACACCGAGAGAGCAATATCGTTTTTTCCAGAGAAATACCGATGGGACAATTCCTTGCCGTCCAAGACGACTTTGCGAGTCCGGAGATTCCGGTAGTGTTCGCCGTCGAAGTCGTCGGGGACGCTGTCAGGTATGCGCTGATACTTGTGCCGATACAAGAGCTGTTCAACCTTAGTGGGGCTCATGAAGTAGCCTTGGAGACGGGGGATGAGTGGGAGGTAGCAGAAGAGTCGGCGAGGTCCCTGACAGTGGAGCTAGAAAATCTCGAGAGCCAGGGGTGGGTCGGGGCTAAAGACGCGACCTTACTCAAAGCCATAGCAGCAGCCCTCAGAGGAAGAGGTACGAAATGCACCTTCCAGAAAATAACAGGCCCTTAGAATATGGGATTGAGAGAAGCTCACCTAACTCACTGTCCATGGCAGTTTTTTGAGCTTTTGGATTTCATTAAATATCGGCACGGAAAATATAAGGCAGAAAATTGTGATACACTTGGCACCAGCTTTCATCATCGGTTTCACCCTCCGCATCAGCATCGATTTCCTCGTCAAGTTTTGCCAAAGGTGACGTATACAGGATTCCATTTTCCCAACTCATCCTTGGTTGTATGAAGAGCGAAGGAGCATCGTGGGGCCGGCGGCCTATTTGGTCGATGTCAGATGTAAACGCCCGCCCGCAGATTTATCTACTGACCCACGCACGGTGTGATCAAAACAGCATGGAAGAACTGACCCAGCGCGTCTCACATCCTTTCTTAGAACACTCGGCCACCAATGACCTATCGCTCTCGAGATCCAGATGGGCTAGGTTAAACCTCACGGGTTTATAACCATTAACCATGTTAAGCCCGATAATCAGTCGGTTAAACCGTGAATTTGCCATCAATACTGGGGCTGTAGGCACTAACACGATGTCGGGGCACCATTAAACAAAGCTAGTAAACCGTGTATTTAACCGACCACTATAACCGGTCCAATCGACGCTTGACTCAGCAATGTCATATTAGCCAGAAGAGGGGCCTCGGCTGAGAAACCACGGCCCTGAGTGAATTTTTTCAAGTCAACACGCTACAGGAAAAGCTAAGTAGAGTAATAAGGGTACGTGGTGGGTGGGTGAGAGAAAGATTGACTCGGGCTCTGGGAACCCGCAAGAAGAGTGAGATAATGACACTTTGTAATACAAATGATGCTCACCTGGGAGACAGCGAGAATAGATAAGAAATATAGACTGAATTGCACAGTACTTATACGTCTCCGCTGTCTCCCGGTACCCGACAGAACCCACAGCCACCGGGCGGGTGAAGGATTCAAGCTCCGGCGAGCTAATGCCTCATTAGCGACTCAAACCCCGGTGGGCGAATGCACTGGAAGAAGCTGAGGATTCAAACCCCGGCGGGTGAATGCCTCGCCAGTGACTCAAACCCCGGCGGGCGAATGCACTGGAAGAAGCTGAGGATTCAAACCCCGGCGGGCGAATGCCTCACGAGTGACTCAAACCCCGGCGGGCGAATGCACTAGAAGGGGATGGATTCAACCTTGAGAAGGAATGCCTGAGGATTCAAGCTCCGGCGAGCAAATGCCTCGAGTGAATCCCTGGTGGGCGAATCCATGAAGAAGAGTTATTTCCACGAAAGAGTCTTGCCGCACGATTGAACTTGTATAACCACTCTTAAACCCGATTAAAGCCACCGTTAATCCAGGGCGGTTAAACCATATATTTCAACCGGCTAATACTGTTCCAAATCAAAGGCAAACTGTATGGTTAAACCGACTAACATTGTTAACAGTTTACTTGCAATAAGAGTGTGGTTTGACCAAACAGTTTCACGACTTAACATGGTTAATGGTTTTCAACCCGTGAGGTTTAACGGCACTAGGGCTTGAACCCGTACGTCGAACGGGACGGCCGTTTCTGGATACGGACGGGTCGACCCGTCCCGGCGACTAGGTTCTGAGATCGTGAAACGTACGAGTACTATAGTACCCGACGGTGGAAAGTTCATTGGCGGCCACCAATGGCCGCCGTTGTACCTTGGCGTACGCTGTTGGACATCGGAAGATGTTGTTGGATGATGGCTCCCACAGTTCGGCAAGATAAGATACCGACTTCCAGCAATCTCCAATGGCTATCATTGGATCTTATGCTCTCTTCATTCACCAACCTCCACCGTATTCCACTGTATTCCAACACAGGTCGTTGCGCCTGTTCCATATCTATTGATATCTTCTGACATATCATCCCTGCCAATATCTTGGCCACAGTACTGCATGGCAGACAGACGGGGACCTTGCGTCGCCACACGGCAATGTCCCAGTACCTGCAGGGAAGACAGACATTAAGGCCTATTTATGATCCTTGGTTTCAATCCCTACAATCTTGCGGAACCATCTCCAGACTCCCTGTTCACAGCTCCCTGCGTTGTTCTTTGCACTTCGCGATTATCTTGCATTTTTTGTCCACCTGGAGACCTCAATATTGTACCAACTCTGCGGCGACGTGTGGAGCCCAAAATTTTATGGGTTCTGGACGAGAGATTTCATTGGGTGGAAGCAGATTTGGTGATCGCCCACTGCGCTTCCTGCCGCGCAGATTATTTCCCCGATCACATCACATACAAGTACAATGCGGGGGCTCGTCGTCAGCAATTGGACATGCTCCGCACTGCCATTTTGAACCCAGTGCTTCACTATTGAATGGTTTAATTCGCATTTTGAACCCCATGGCACCGAATGCCATTTTGAATCACATGCTCCGCACTGCCATTTTGAACCCAGTGCTTCACTATTGAATGGTTTAATTCGCATTTTGAACCCCATGGCACCGAATGCCAGTTTGAATCACATGCTCCGTGCTGCCATTTTGAACCCAGTGCTTCACTATTGAATGGTTTAATCCGCATTTTGAACCCCAGGGCACTGAATGGCATTTTGAATCACATGCTCCGTACTGCCATTTTGAACCCTGTGCCTCACTATTCAATGATTTAATTCAGCCAAGAGCAGGAGGGATAAGGGAGCAGTTAACATATTTAAGGTTTGAATGCCATTTTGAGTCACATGCTCCGTACTGCCATTTTGTACCCAGTGCTTCACTATTGGATACATGAACTGAACGCAGCCGACCAGGTTGCTCTCAATCCAATAATCCTCCGTAGCCGAGCTCACGGTCACAATCATACGACTTGCCGCGGTAGAACTAAAGAATAGACAGAGAAGCAATTAGTGGAAGCATGGGGACCTCAAAAAACAAGCTCAAGGACGTAAGAGAGGGACGGCATAGAAAACCTCGAGGACACTATATGCAAATTTTGCCACGAGTGCGATGTTCGGTCGGTAGTAGATCGAAGTGAGTATTACGACTCTGGGATTACATAAAAATATGCCGGGTAAGCGCCCAACAATCATCATGGTATGCCACTGAGCGAAGAATAGCATCGATCAAAATGGTCGATTGCCCCCCCCCCGGTTTGGTCTTTACGGCAACGCCAGCGTCTCTTCCCGGACCTGGCCCGGTTGAGAAGTATCTCATCGAGCAGAGAGAAATACTTCAATGCCTCGATTCTAAGTTCAAATCTCAACAAGAGCGATATGATCAAGAAATACAGGGGCTCGCTGGACAAATTCAGCAAGTATGTACACTTATTTTCTCCTTTTCGCTTCTCGTTGACAATTGTGCGGCAGATCAACGGTGAACGCTCTACTCAACAAGAGTGACACGATCAAGAAATACAGCGGCTCGCTGCGCAACGTATCATTTGGAGTTTGCACGTACCATCAGCGGAGCTCGTGCTTCAAGCGGTTTCTCAGTCCAAACGACAACAATGGTGCACACTTGCAGTTCAAACGAAATATAGTGCTAGCGCAAGTAGACTACCAGACAATTATAGACATAAGAGAGTCCTTGTAGGAAAAAAATTGACGTTCGAGCGAATGAATCATCTTCACCCACGTGCGGAATAGAAATAGCCTCGACAAGTTTAGAATTATTCGGCCGCATAGTGCGGAGGCACCTCTTCAACCTCCAATGCGTTCATCAAGCGCAACCCACTATCCGCGTGGAACGCCAACGGCCTGGGCTCATACAGGGAGTGCGTCTGCTCGCGCTTCATCAAAACCAGTCTTGTGTCTGGGCTCGCCATCACAGACAGACCATTCGTGCTGGTCGTCGCAGTCAGGCTGGTGCCAGAGCGCTCCCGCTGGGTGCGAAGGCGGAACGCCGTCTGGTCTTCGCATGGCTGCGGCGTATTTGAGGTGTGGGAGCGCACGGGGAGACCGGCTTCAAGGACCAGGCTCGGAGTGTTTCCCCTATTTGCGGAGCGCCGTCTGACGACGATTAGAGTCACCACGATGGCTATGAGTCCCAGGCCACCCACGGCGCCGCCCACAGTGGGACCGACCGGCCTTTCGGGATGGCCGTCATCGACACTTAAGGTGTCTTGAGAACACAGAAGGATGTGAGGATATAACACTTACGTGTAGAGAATGGCATCCAATGCGATCTGCGACCCTGTGATGACCAGCGTATGCGCTCCGTCGGACAATGAATGGTCGAAATAGACGAGCCCGCGAGTCTCCATATTATTCACACCTCGGATGCCGATTTGCTCTCCGCTGTCAACCTGGCCGTCACAAAACAACTGATCCGACAAGCCACACGCAAGAAAGGCATAGACGGCGATGCCTGGGGGAAAGTTAGGTCCAAATTTGTTTAATGCTGGCGAATCCTACCAGTGAAAGAAATTTCTATCCGGCACGGGGAGATTGCATAAGTGATATTTTCGTCCCCTGGAATGCAAGACGGCCACTGGACCACCGGGGGCGTCGCGGTACAACGGCTGATGGTGCAGTTGTATCGCACGAGGGGATCCCAGTTCTCGATTGTGCGGTTGACGAGCACTGCGTGGGCCGACGTGCAGAATGAGGCCAGGAAAACATAAATGACTGGGATCGACACCATTTGACAAAGAGGGACGGAAAGAAAGACTCAAGTTTGTGTGTACACGGCGCTTATTACGGTGATGGCTGATGTCACGAGTCAAAAAACTGATCTGGCAGTGATCGGCAAGGGGTGAGCGATCTCTGGGTCGTGGAATACGGTTAGGTAAGCTGATGATCAACCGGAGATCGCCGAAAATTTGTTCAACACCTCTGCATTCATCGTTTAGGATGCCATATGTGGTTAGAGGTTCGGGTTTGCAGTTAGCAGTTCAGGTTAGGGTTCGGGTCAGAGGTTAGTGTTAGGGTCAGGGGATATATTTTGCTGTTGAAGGAGACTTGGGCAAGATTGATGGCCGATCACAAATCTTTGGTGGCTGAAATGGAAGGTCCCGCACTGCAACAAACCCGGCACATTTGACTAAATGTGCCGGGTTTGATGGAAATGTGCCGTGCTTTTCAATGTGTCGGTAGGTCCGGGTTTTGTACATCCTCCCAACCAACAAACCTCGATGCGCATATCAGCACCGCGACTGTACCATACCCACATGTGGCGCGTTTACTTGGTGGGTCCATGTGGGTCCCAAAAATGGAAGTCTTCGGTGATTGCCGCTGTGCTGAGTTTCAGAACGGCGGATAAGACTTCCTTCAGTGCCACACAATCTACAATCCAATTGCCTCCACCATATAAATCTTCACTTCCCCGATCATCCCACGCCTTCTTGCTGCTGTGTAGGCTTCAAGAACCAGGGCCGACAACACCGTCTCCCAAGAAGACGGCACGGGACCTTCGTCCCAACAACGCCTCGTGTACCCCCACTCATCCGCCCCTAGCTCATACGTACCCCTTTCACTTCCGCGCTCTGGTTGGGATGCCAGGTCCTCTCTGGAGAACAGTCTCGTGCGTGTCATGCACACACTGTGACCCACTAGTTCCTCAGGCTACCACCGCGATAGTCTGAAGTTGATCGCGCCACCATGTATATAGGTGGCCTGCTTATTATGTAATCGTCGGAGCTTGAATTTGTTCCCACGGCCATTCAGCACTTCCAGCGGCCCCAGGGATGAAAACTAAAAGGGAGAGTGAAATTAAAGCTGTTTCTGAAGAGTTTGATCTCCTTGGAATGGCTTCTCAGGCCGTCTTTCCGCGAAAACCAGAATCGCGGGCATTTCCGGATCAAAAAACAGCATTGCTATTGCTTGACTCTGCCGCCGCAACTTGGTGGAGTAACTTGCGTATTTTGCGCTTGTGAACACGAGTGCAGCCTTATATCCATGAAAAATACGTCCATAAGTCCCCTACAGCCTTCGAAAAAATCTGTGATTATATAATAAGCAGGCCAGCGATCACACGATCAAGGAAAGCAACAGATTACAACATGCGAGGTACGAGCTTCCCGTTATAGCGTCTGGCTATGAGAGACTACAACCGCGAGGGCAGCTGCGTCAGGCAATTGTTTTTGAGAGAGAACTTGATGTTTAGAAGAATGATAAGTATTTCTGAGGGGAAACAGGGTAGAATATCCCCAGCCATATAAGCCATTAGCCATATGGCGCGCACTGCACAAAAGCCATCTGATGGCTCATATATGGCTGTTGCACAAACTCTCTAATATTTTCTGTATCTGGGCAGTTCTGACTCAACAAGAGAATTTTGCTTTGTCCTCATTCAGAAGTGGAATGGGTATGGATTTCTCAGTGGAATCAGGTTGGAGGGCATGGAATGAGTGCTCAGGGAGACCCACAGAAAGTTTGACCACCAGCAGATCAAGTTATGTGATATTTTCTGTATTTGGGCAGCTCTGACTCTACAAGAGTATTTTGCTTTGTCCTTGTTCAGAAGTGGAATGGGTACGGATTTCTCGGTGGAACCAAGTTTTTGGGTGTGGAATGAGTGCTCTGAGAGACCCATAGAAAATTTAACCACCAGCAGATCAAGTTTTGTAATATGTTCTGTATTTGGGCAGTCCATAACCGAACATTCAAAAAACCACTGTGCCTCTTATTACTCTTTAGATCTTCCGGAAAAAACCACGACGACTTGGATAGCTTGAAGAATGAAGTTTGACCTCGCCATTATCCATGCCACACTATACTAAACGCTGAACATCCATTCTTCTGTCGCAGAGCAATGGATGAGTCATAACTGATTCGGTTTGCGCTGCTCAATATTAATGCTGTGGAAATTTTCTCACGGTGACGGCACCCCCCGCTTGCTCAGCCCAGGTCATACGCGCGGACAAATATCATGGGAATGGAGCGAAGCTAGGACAGTGGCGGACAAGAAGTTGTGCCGGAGTGGTGTTTGTCGTAGTCTGTTGCATTTGCTGGTAATGTTGAGATCTCTAGTTCGATCCTCGTGGAAGCCTTTTGCTTTTTTTTCTATTTTTTTCTATTTTTTTTCAGTCGTCGCTTGTCGTCGTTTAGGTTCCACATCACTCCCGACGGTCCGCCCACGCCCTAGCCAAGCACGGGACACAAAATTGCGAGGACAATCAATCATGTATCCTTGCTCCCGTTCAAATTCAAAATTTGATGACAATGTCACCTTTGTGGTTGGGACGGAATGGGAGGGAAGTACATGTGAAGGCGGACAACCTCGTTGAGGGGAAGGACACACTGCGGGTTGGCAGCGACGAGCTCGCGCATGGCAGACCAGACCGTGGAGATGGCGGCACCGTATCTGCGTGGTGCGGCATCAGCGAGTGAACCCTGTAGCTCTGACCCTCCTACTAATCGTCTATGTGCATATTGAGTGCAAAAAGTCACAGTCCGCCTTTCCAGGGTCGCAAGGCGTTGCAGATGGATTGTGAGAGCTGGTACCTTAGCCGCGAAAAGGTAGATTCAAAACTTAGGACACCGTTCTTGTAAAGCGCCTCATACCTACACATTTCTGCTCCATTCTGAACGAGGCTTGAGGTGCGGAGAGTCAATGGGTACACAGATGACTGGCAGAAGTTTGGAGGCGCCGGTGGGCAGATCTATAGAGACCTTGGGGCCGTGTCATGGTGGAGGAGAAGGCAAGACACTGTCACGTGTCCTACGAGCCTGATCATGATCTAAGTCAGAAAGACGAAATTTCTGAAGAAGGCCGTGGCCGAAAAGTCCCCTGCCGATATTTGGCCAATACAGGGTGTATGAGGCGAAAATTGGGCAGCTAATATTTGCGATCACTATTCTGCCAATATTCTACCGATACAGGGTGTATTGGCCAAATATTAGGTGCCATCTATTCGGGCCAAACTCCGGTGATTGAGGAGTGGAAGTATTGTCGAAAGATGAATTGCTTTTCGTTGGCGGTTACTGGGACAAACGAACGGGATTTCGCGCCGCTGGGGATGAGAACAGTTGTACCCGGCGGCAAGTCATAGATGCTACCATCATCCCATGAGATCAGGTGCCCGCACCGTTTGTCATTGTATCGCCCAAGGACAGTCAGGACCTCTATCGTATCAAAGCGCACGTCCCAGCATTTTCTGGGAGACATGGACCTGGGGGTGTCGATGCGCTGTCAGACATGGCGAAGGGTTTAATCAAGGTTTAAACTCGGGTCTGTCAAAGTCGCGATCGAGCTGGGAGAGTCTCTGGAACCCAGGGCTGCCTCTCTTGATTTCAAATAACCACACATACAAAGTGCGCAAACGGAAACATGCGCGACTTGAAACCGACTTCCAACGCATCCAGAATATCGACGGTGAGAAAGGTCAGGCTAATGAGGATGGAAACAGGGATTGCATAAACTCAGAATCATGCACGTCTCAAGAAAAAAACAAAGATGTCGTAGACGGGGTATAGTCTGCAGATACAAAGTCTGGCTGGGTTACTTGTCATGCCCCTGGAGCCAAACGACAACGTGATTTTGACTCCACAATGCAAAACCAATGGCCTCCGGGGAGTGCAGTACACAATTGTTGCCGTGCTAACCACCAACACCGAGTTCATATGCTGGGAGCAGTTGTAGAGTCAAAAGGCATTAATAAAAACCGTACAGAGAATAATCCTCTTCAAGGATCATTATGGCATAAAGGCAAGCAAAACTTGGGAAATTGCGAAGATACTGTTTGATCTACACTGGATACGATGTACCTGGCAGGCTGGATCCACACAATGCGCGGCTGTGACCTCGGCCCCGAGGTGGACTTGAATCCAAGTCAGATTTACATGACAGATCGAGCAACATTTGCACCCTCGTTAACGGAAACTGGTTTAGTACTGCTGCATTTTTGGCCAGTCATATGAGCACATACAATCACAGAGTACTAACTAATTCCTTTTTATGCTCCAGTTACCTTGGCTTTTGATAGACGTTCTGATAGCGAATAGCTCGTCAAGTTGAGGGGTTGGAGTCCAAAACGAAGGCACGAGAGGCTTGTGCGTGCTGGGATACTTTTGGGAACACAGTGTTCAGTGTTTGGACCATGCTGTGTATAAAATTACTACTACTACTACTACTACTTCCAGGGATCAATCCATGGCGATACAATCCCGCGAGACAGGTGAATCCCCGATCCAGTACAACATTGAACGTCTCTCTGGTACGGGGAAAATTAGTTTCCACACCCGCATGATTACTGAATTTGGGCAGGGGGTACGGGGGGTGCTGGTGGAAAGGGTAGACATGGTGGCCAAGGGGGCCCCGGGGAGGGTCCCGCTTTCTATGCCGGCGCGATGCATATACATGTCGAACACATGTACGGACCCTCTACCATGCTCGGTTCCTCCCCTGAGGTATGTCAATACGTTTTCATACTTGCTCAGCCGCTGAAAAGCTGGTCCTAGGCCCATCTACTCCAATGGTTTGCTTCCAAAGCGCTATTTAACGCGGACGCCGCTGCCGGAGGGCCGGCGAGGCGGGCCTGCACGGACAACACTCGTGTAGGACTGATATCCCGCCTGAAAGAGTGGGCGTGCGACAGCACCCCCGAGAGTTCGTCCATCTTTTGGCTCAGTGGTATGGCTGGTACCGGCAAGTCAACCGTTGCCTACACCCTCTGCCAGCACTGGCGTGCAGAACGCTGTCTTGGCGCATCATTCTTTTGCTCCCGAAACGATGAGAAGGCTCGGTCCCGTACATTCATCATTCCAACCATTGTCCGACAACTCCTTCCTATCAGCAGACTGTTCGCTCGTTCCGTTGGGACTGTCGATATCGACATCGTTATCCCAGCGTCGACTCGTCATGTTGACGAGCTCCTTGTCCAGCCATGGTTATCGGCAATAGGGTCCCAGTCCGAGGAGACGCTGCCAACACATCCACTGGTAGTCGTCATCGACGCACTGGATGAAATTGAAGGCAACGAGCACGGCCCTCAACTAATCAAACAACTCATCCAGGCAGTTTCTGCATCTGGGGCGAGGCTTCCCGGGCTCAAGTTTTTAGTCACCAGTCGACCTCACCCTCGAATTGTGGAAGAATGCTGCTCCATCAACGGAAAGGCGGTCTATCGCATGGAAGAAGTTGCTACAAAGGAGGCATCCGAAGATGTTCGCCGCTTTGTCGATGCCGAGCTCGCTTATGTGCGTCCCGAGCGGCGGGAGGACATTGTTTCCAACTCCTCAGAACTCTTCATCTATGCTACAACTGTTGTGCGCTATCTTTGCCCTCCCAACTTTTCCTTGTCGCCAACACAGCAAGAGGATGTAGTCCTCGACGAGCGCTTCCCAAATATACCGAAATCTTGTCAATCCGTGCAGTGGTCGTCGAGATATGAGTGTTCGAAGATTTACAAGAGCGCGGTTGAATACCGGAGGATGCCGGAGGATTGATGGTGGAGTTTAAAATGGCTTCGGACAGACAGACACACGTAATTTTAATAAAGGGGTGAGTTCAAATGTGTGCAAAAATGTTCGAGTAGGCTCCAGTAGGCTCCAGTCTCGAAGCATCCGAACGACGATATGCAGTGCTTCAGCTGCCCTCGTCGGATCTGGAGGTGATGCCTAGTCTGTAGTTTACCGCGCGCCGGGTAATTGGTCGCCGACCTTATTACTAATCGTCGGAGTTTGAATCTGTTCCCACGGCTTTACATCCGCGCCGCCATTGCTCTCCCGCTCTTCTCAATCTCTCTGGCCTGCACCGGCTTGCAATGGCACCCCGTTTTCGCTGGAGAGACCCCGAGGGAGTCCAAACCATCACCCAAATCGTCAAGAACACGATTCCACAGTGGAAAGATGGTCGACTCGGATACCCCGAAATCATGCAATCCTTGTGAATTTCATTCTCATGAGAAACGAAGGCCAACCGGGAAGCATACACCGTCGAAAGGATTCGACTGTGCAGTGCAATTGATTGTCCATGTCAAATTTATTTTTTAGTGTGATAACATATAATATATAGTGAGTGGATGACACAAGTAAACCAAGAATAAAGGCTAGATACAGACTAGGGCCGCCCACAACACTACCCGCAGTAGAAGCATGCCACTGCCGCGCGCGCTTCGCCTCTCGCATGAGCTTGTTGCTCGGGATCATCCCTGTCTGCCCTGACAGCCCGCCGACAGGCACGCCGTACTCAGCAGACCCAGATGCACTGGAGACCGAACCCAAATTCAAGTCGGAGGTGGGGTGTGAGCGTGCCGGAGAGAGAGGGAGCGTGGTGCGACACGGAGGGGTAGCTCGTCGACGGCATCGGCGAAGCGTTGCGGTGGCTGCCTGAGGCGGAGTTAGGAGAGTCGGGATCGTTATGCGAGACACCAGCCGTGGCGACATTGGAGCTGGGGTGGGGATCGGGCGGGATGGCGAACGGCCCCATTTTTCGGAGTAGTAGCCGTGCGACAGAGCGGGCGGCGGACCCGCTCCGGAGGCGGTATACTGGCTGTAGCCGGTGTAGGGTGCTGCGTTGACGTTTGCGCTCGACATGTCAGCTTCATTTACGGTCATTAACGCGCAAGAATAGATCAATGCATCAACTCACGATCGTCTGGAGAGTTGCGGTCCCGGTGTCTGCGTCGGCAAAAAAAAACACGGCGACCGCCAACGCGATGAGGGCTAAAAACGCTCAAAATGGGGCCCGAGTATCGCCCCAATCGGCGTTGATTTGTGCGATGGAAAGTCGCCCTCCGAGCCGAACTGTCTTCATGCGGGTGTATATTTTATCTGTGAATCGTGATCGTCGACGAAGCAAGCCTCGACCGACACCGACATCATATTGTACATTATCTAGTCCAGGAAGATCACCCCACTGGCACCATTCGGGCGCGCGTGTCTGCGTGACCACGAGCTGGTGCGAGCCGTTCGCGATGGACGAGGACCGCGACGTCCAGAGCGCCAGGTGGTGCACGTCGGATGTTATCGTGCGGCGTGTATGTGCTCGTGACGGGACCGTCCACCGCAAAGGACCAGATGGGCTGTGAGGTCGGGTTGCTCGCGGCCACTGTCCCGTACACCGTGATGGACGTGCCTGCCCAGTATCGCTCTCTGTTAGCTCATTGAAATAATGGGAAACATTCCACCTTACGCACCTACGAAGGGGACCGTCGCCGTCACTCTCGCCGCCACCGAGCATGTCCTGGTGCTGTCAAATTCCTCGGCCGCTCCAACTTCAGTCCAGGAGCCAGCATACTGGATGAGCGGGTCCCTATCATCGATAACGGCGGTGTGCGTGGACATCGTACCCACCGCCGGATGGGAGGGAGGTGAGGGGAGCAAGATCGATTACGGGAATAACTTGGGGGGCCGGATGTCTTCGGTAGCTCCGCACGAGCTTGATTGGCGGCTGCGGAGGATTTCCGTCCATTTGGCAGTTCAAAAATGTCTCCGGAGGGTCTTCAGGATCGTTTGACGCGTGCAGTGGCAAAAAGTTGGGCTGTAGACGTGGCAGAGAAGAAAGAAGACGCGTCGCCATTGATTGTCACCAGGTGTGACATGACGCGAGTGTGGTTTCAAACTCCGATGATTTGTAATAAGGTCGGCGAGCGATCAAGCAATCAAGCTGATCAACAGACTACAAACAACCGAGGTACGAGGTAAGTTATGTTTGTAGCGTCTGTCTACGAGAGACTAGGTGATGCCCTCAATAGATGGGCATAAACATCACGGGCAACTTGTGGGGCATCATGGTCCAGGATAGACCACATAGTCCCAATGACACCTCGGTATCCCGCTAGTAACATGCCGGCGGCGAGATGAACCGACTCGTCTTGGAGCTCTTTGGAGCCAGTGGCTGTTTGACATGCAGAGAGGAATGCCAGGTCAGCATTTGGGAGAGATAGCTTGATAATGTTTGAGAGTGTCAACCGTGAACTTCCGGCGAGGAGGAGGGCACTTTCAGTTGGAGAGGTGCACACCATGGCAAGCGAAATGGACCCATCCAGAATCCTTCATTCCCTTCTGAACTTTATCTATAGTGGCCATATCTTTATCCAACTGCAGAATAGGAACTTTTCCCTTGGCATGCTGCTCGATACATTTGATTTCTTTCTGAGTTCCTGGGATGTAGGACTGTCCCTCAGCTGATGGTTGAGTGACAACAAGGAGTTGAAGGTCTTCCTGGGATTCAGATTGTGGGAGAAAGCCTTGGATTAAGGCGGTCAACGATGGTGTATAGGACGAAATCAAGAAGTCGGATAATTTCGAGCCAAATGCTTGGTCTTCACCACCACAGAGTCCTGCGGCATGGATAGGAAGAAATGCTAGTGGCCCCGTTGGACACCACCAGATACGTCCCAAATCTTGGCTCACTGGAGTCTATAAAAATCGTTATGATGGTAATTGGATGTGTCGATTAAAATAGCTTACAGTAATTGCGAGCGCATTGAGGACCGGGCGAACAATTTTAAATCAGAGCTCAGAAAGTATATGGGAAAAGACATCATCTGGAGCCTTGTCTCCCTCACGAGAGCCATGCAACGGTAGTTCCCACAATTGATGCCAGAAATTCGGCCAAGGCCTGTGCCTCATGGATTGTGAAGTCATTCAGTGGGACATGAATGACTTCATCCGCACGGCCCGGCATGAGAATCAGAGCATCACATCCATATGTGCTGGTATTCAAGACGGCAATAGGGCCCATGTTCGCAGCGAGCGAAAGCTCAGAAATTCGCTTGGATAATAGGAACCTCTCAAACCCAGGCAGCTCTCTGATCTGCTGTAGGATATCATTCCTCTCAAGAGCAAGGGCATGAGATTGATTTACAATGGACTGAAGGGACTGTGGTTTGATCGCATCGGCAACAGCATTGCTCCGGGTGCCAGCAGTTTCTAATCAGGTGGAGAGAGAGACACGCTGATTAGCAAGGCCAGGATGACTCTTCCTCAGTTCATCTACTGGTGTGCACAG
This sequence comes from Mycena olivaceomarginata, assembly GCA_029378375.1. Classification (NCBI taxonomy): domain Eukaryota; kingdom Fungi; phylum Basidiomycota; class Agaricomycetes; order Agaricales; family Mycenaceae; genus Mycena; species Mycena olivaceomarginata. The sequence continues at coordinate 35,236 of JARKIC010000350.1, read as the reverse complement.
GTTGAGAAGTTGACCCCAGATAACTGAACGACCCTGGTCAAGCCACTCCACTGCCTTCTGGTAGTCATTCACTGCAATTGCGGCTGAAGCAGCATCTCTCACAACTTGGCCTGCCTGCAAAAGATGATGATGCCGATCAGTTATAGACACTGATGGGCACACTGTATGTCAAATTTTGGCCCGGAGTGACACGGTGATCAAAAGTTACGGGTCGTTGGATTTGAGACTCTCACTCGTACCCGGTCCCACCAGGCCGGACCCAGAACCCACCACCTCCACAACTATTTTACTCCAGTACCCGTCAATTACACACCCATACGTCCACCTATCGCGCGCCGCGAGCGTTAGCGAGTGGCAGTGTGGCGCCGAACTGCTCGGAATCCGCCGTGTGCGGGCGAGCTCGGAATCCGCTGTGTGCGGGCGTCTCCATGGCGAAGACATGCCTACATTTTGTAGGACATTACTGTCATGTCCTACAAAATCATTTTGAATCACATGCTTTGTAATGCCATTTTGAACCCTGTGCTTCACTATTGAACAATTTAATTCAGCCGAGGGCAGGAGGGATAAGGGAGCAGTTAACATATTCAAGGTTTGAATGCAAATTGCAATTCGGCATTTATTTTGAGCACCAAACAGACTCTATTTGATTATCAGTTTGGGGCATTCAAAAAGCAGTCGCAGGAGCGCCAATAATCAATATTGATGTGAATGTGAATGGTCAGAGTCACTAGCTAAGAGGGAGTGTCTGTCAATATCTTAAGGTAGGTTGACCCATAGTCGAATCTTATACATCAAGAAAGCCAGACAATAGGGGTGCTCAATTCTTAGCTCAGTTCGCTCAGTTCGCAAATTTATTAATTATATTTGTTCCTAGTAAACAAAGGATAAACAAAGGCATCCTGGGTTTTCGGCCTGCCCCAGCCTCAGTACCTGCTCTTTAAACGTGACCCATATTTTATATATCCCGTAAATATAGGCTGACTTGGGCTCTGACCAGATTCCGGCATTTATTAGGTAGGAAACTGCTCGTTTGTCTCAAGTTGGGTCTGTACACGCTTCTGACATGAATCCGACCCAAATTGCGACGCACAGCGGTCTCAGAATCGAATGAAAGGAATGCTAATATTAATTGGCAATTCCTAGCATAAGAAACAAGGCAGAAATCCGCGGAGGGAGAGATTCTGAACACCCGGAGCATTGTTTGCACCTGTTTCATGAATAAATAAGAATTAATAAATTTGCGAACTGAGCGAACTGAGCTAAGAATTGAGCACCCCTAATAATGGGCATGACGCCCAAAAACACATATGTGGACATCATTGACATTATTTATGGACGGCTCCGAGTGAGAACAATTGTAACAATTCTCCAATTGAATGCCTTGCGGATTGAGGCTCCACCTGTATCCAAGCCCGAGGATCCTGTGGCGCCTTTCCCCAGTCAGCTTCGACTCACACACCGTGTTGTTTAGTTAAAACAGTAAGAAGCTGTTTTTTTTGTCGGGATTCAGTGGTGAAAATAAATATCTGAAATTTCAGGCCGACATAATAGAATGGCAACGAATGGTCGACGAGCTGCAAGTCAACGCAGAGCGAGAATTACACGGCGCTGTTCAACGTATATTCTTAGGTAAACACCTGAAAGCAAGGTTCATAAGAGACTGTGGATTGACGGAATTGGGCACCAAAAATGAAGCACCTGTCTTCTAAGCCAAAGTTGGGCAAAAAGCCCCAGTTCCCAGTGGTGGATGGCGAGGAAGACGACGTCGAGGACGAAGAGATGGAAGAATGACGAACGACATGACATCACGCTTGCCGAGGACAAATTTTTATCCACAATTCAAGAGGCGAGCGATCATAGCCGATCAAACACTAACCTCTTTGACAAGCCCCCAAAAAAGGAAAAATTGTAAGCAAAACTCCGGCGTACCCCATCCTCCAGCGCCTTGAATACTCATTATCACAAAAGTAACCGGAAACTTACCATCCACCATAGTTGCGTGAGGGCATACACAGTAAATCAGTAAATTTGATTGCACATGATTTTGCCCCGGATGGCCAAAATCGTTTTGTGCACAGCTGCCTACGTGCATGGACTCGGGTGAGAGTCCCTGACCCAGGGGTCAAGTTACCTTGGCCGCTCTTTGACCCCCTTTGACCCCGGTCAATGCCAACACTGCGGGGTGTGAGTTCTTCTGTGGAGGGAGAGGACATAAAAGAGCATATGTACTTTCCGGGCTTCATTCACCTGCTCTACTCGAACTTTTATAAGAGTTCTGGCCTGAAGGGAACCTATTTCAGACATGTCCATGTGCTAAGATGTTTGGCCATACCAAGAGCATTGCCTTCGCGTTTGCGAACTTAGACTCCCGGTTCTCCAAATCGGTAGATGAAGGAGTTTTCAGCTATATGAGTTGAGAGTCCAGGATTGGGAGTGAGATCAATGAACGCACAACTTGCTTGCTTGCCCATTTACAGATCTTGTTCACTGCCTTACTATACATGCGTCAGTATCCATGAATGAACTGGAAGATGAATGAAACACACCATATCACCTCTAAATCCTCCCTTACACTCAATTCCTCATTGACAACCTCGACAAGAGTCCGGATATACTTGATACCCTCCTGAGCGAGCTCATACACCTTTTTCCGATGGACCGGAACAGACTGAGCAAGCAAGTTAGCTGAGGGGAACGAGTCCAAATTGGGGTAGATAACGCACTATACCAAGCATAACGATACTCAACAGAGCTTTCACGACAGTCTTAGCTGGGAATGGGCTGTCCGGTATAAAGTCTTGGACAGCGTCAAGAGTCTCCGACTTCAAGGCGTGATCGATCTTGTCGGCGAGTTTCGTCCAGTTAGAGTTTCCGTCATTGTCGCCCCACTTCTGGAGTATGGAAATAGCATCGCCGTCGATGTTCGAGGCTTGCCAGTCAGGTTCTGGGGCTTCACTATTGAATGGTTTAATTCGCATTTTGAACCCCATGGCACCGAATGCCATTTTGAATCACATGCTCTGTACTGCCATTTTGAACCCTGTGCCTCACTATTCAATGATTTAATTCAGCCGAGAGCAGGAGGGATAAGGGAGCAGTTAACATATTTAAGGTTTGAATGCCATTTTGAGTCACATGCTCCGTACTGCCATTTTGTACCCAGCGCTTCACTATTGAATGGTTTAATTCGCATTTTGAACCCCATGGCACCGAATGCCATTTTGAATCACATGCTCCGTGCTGCCATTTTGTACCCAGTGCTTCACTATTGAATGGTTTAATTCACATTTTGAACCCCATGGCACCGAATGCCATTTTGAATCACATGCTCCGTACTGCCATTTTGAACCCTCCCAAAAAAGCAACTCCTTCCGACAAGAACTGGACTCCTTAGTGCGAATCTATGGGCCAACAAGCCTCAGATGCCAGGCAAGTCAAGATATGATATTTTTTCGGATTTCTTTCTATTACTAATTGTGCATGAATTAGTACGAATTATCTATCTATGTTTCATCTCGATCCCTGCAAAACTCACCGAGATATGAGTGAATCGGTCTCAGGGATCGAAATTCGCCCAAAACGGAAAGTTTTTGGTTCGCGCCTTGGGTACCGCCATTGGCTGTAATTGCATCACATCACATACACCGAGCTCAACCACCTACCACCCCAGATGCCTCAGGATCCTACCCAGGGATAACTTGACTCGTATTGGAGGAATTGATTCATTGGCGCTGTCTAGAGCCACGGAGAAATCAGCCGTGCTTGTTGTGATTATGCCATTCCATCATCTTCAAGAAACAATCTCTGGGAAAAGATTCTCAGAGGCCAGATTGACAGCCCGTTAACCCCAGAGCAGTTTCTTGGGCATCTTTGGCGAATTGTTTGTGCCCATCTACCGACTTTCTCCCATGTCTCTGTCATATAAACGATGTGGCAGATCCACAAGCTTCTCCTCAAAGCCTCCCAGGCCCGTCCATGCACGGAGGGACCGCTGCACAAAACAATTTTGGACATCAGGGGCAAAATCAGGTGCAATTAAATTTAACGATTTATCGAAGGTATACCCATCATTTTTTATGCCAAAAATATGTCAAAAGGCGGCGAGATAACCCCCTGAACATATATATGTAGTAAGAACACAAATATTCCACCAACTGGGATCACACGACTGCCAGGCATTTACTTGCTCTACTTCAATTGTTTTTGGTACAGAATTTAATGCTGAGTCCTGTTCAGCACTGGTTCAGAACGACATCTGTTGTATGGATATATTCACCCAATCGGGATGTTCAAACCCCCTATTTTCAGTTCTTTGACGAAAATCTTGTTTTGTCTGGGTGCTCTTCACGGTCTGAGTGTATTGAACTCTGTGCCATCGCTCAAACAGCTTCAAAGGTACCCTGAGAATGGCGCTTAACATCTCGAGGCGCCAATCCTGGGCCAGGTAGGTAGGTATATTTCGGTATAGTCCTATCAACGAAAAACGGCCCGGGCCCGTACTAGCTGAGAAGTGAGTGCAGCTGAGATACACCCGTGCTGAACCGCTTTTGCACAGGAGCGGCTAAAAGCGAGAAAACCACGCATCAGTGCAAAACAAACGCTGCACAGAGGAAGTACGCATTTGCAAATTGCACGTGGGCAGATCGTTTCTGCAGGGCACCGCAAGAGGCTCTGTTTTTCAAGCCCTTTAAGGCTAGCATGACCATTTTGCGATATCACTCAGATGTTCTCTATCCCTCAAAACGGATGGATCAGAGTGAAGAGGTTGACGGCAGCCTGGGTCAAGGCAGACACGAGTCAGAGGGGACAACGAATGAACCTCTAGAATTAATGAGTAGAGCAGCAGGTGAATATTTCAAGACGTACCAATACGGAGCTCGACACCATGCTTCAGAAATAGTGTGACATGCTTGATGCGATTTGCGTTCTGCTCTTCTGGAGTCTATGGCGGTCTAAGTGCACATTTAATCCCGCCCCTTATTTATCGGTGATTTCGGAGTTTCCGCCCCAAAGATAGGCGATTTGACGGCTCCCGCGCTAAACAGATAAAGATAATCAACATCTACGTTTTGCGGGGAAATCAGTGATTCCCGCCCCAGATAGACAGGTTCCGGCAACTTCCGCCCCAAATACACAGAAGTCGCCCGCCCCACTTATATGGTCGCGCCCAAAACTTTTCTCCAAAATCTGACACGATAAACATGAGTGAATACACCAATGCCAAGTAGCCTAAGACTGTTTGCACAGTTGATGGCACTCATCAATTTTTTTTTAATAGATAGGAGCAAATTAACTGTGCCGTATTACTTCCCTCGTTCCTGAGTCATTTCTCATCCCATTCACTTGAAAGTAGGTGCGTTTTGAAGCGGTTATGCAACGCCTCCAAATCACACTAAACTCAATGGGTATGCTGAGAAAATCAGTTCCTCAAACATCATCCTGCGTGGCCTATGGTACCGCTACCTCGTGCTTGAGATTTTGATGGCTCAAATTTACCCATATTTCTTATCCCTTTAGCCAAAGTGCTCCTTTTGAACATAGAAGAAGAATGGCTAAAGGGATTGTTGATTGAATCAAAACTGAGTGAGCAAAGAATAATTCCCGGGCTGATTTGGCGGACGTGCCGACGCGTTCACGACTGTTGCCTTGTGAACGATGGAAAACTTCCATCAGAGTTCTTTAAAATCTTCAACGGCTCTCAAGTCTCTTCACATATATTCTGAATGTTCAAGAGAATTCTTCACTTGACTCATGAAGGCTCGATTGCTCGGTCGGTCGGGGGATATGTTACTTCCAAACACAGCTATTCCAAAGCCAAACACAGGCATTCTATTCCAAAACCAAACACAGCTATTGTAAAACCAAACACAGCCATTGGAAAACCAAACACAGGGCACTCTACTTCAAAACCAAACACATCTATTGGAAAGCCAAACACAGCCATTCAATTTCAAAGACAAATACAGCCATTGGAAAACCAGACATGGGGCATTCTACCAAACACATCTATTTGAAAACCAAACACAGGGCACTCTACTTCAAAACCAAACACATCTATTGGAAATCCAAACACAAAGCACTTTATTTCAAAACCAAACACAGCTATTCCAAAGTCAAACATGGGCATTCTATTGCAAAACTAAACCCAGCTATTGGAAAACCAAACACGGGGCACTCTACTTCAAAACCAAACACATCTATTGGAAAACTAAACACGAGGCACTTTATTTCAAAACCAAAAACAGCTATTCCAAAGCCAAACATGGGCATTCTATTCCAAAACCAAACACAGCTATTGGAAAACCAAACTTGGGGCACTCTATACCTCATGTATTAAGGAGATCCCTCGTATCACATGCGCGTGTTTACTTTCACACGCCACGAAGGCCGCTAATTCCCGAGCAGATATAGTCTCACTTATAGTCAGACTCCATGAGATTCATGATAGTCGATGAATCTTTTTATATGGAGTCTGATTTCGTTGGCAGGTCTGATCATGGACCTCGGTTTTTGATGGACACATGATTACTTCCCCACACCCAAATTCGGATAATCTCGTCTCACCGGAGCGTTGGGCACTTGCATTATTGCTGAATGCCTTCGGACGGAATTTCGGATTGATTTTCCTCTATCAACGAAATAAATCGGATCCGAAATGCATACGAGAGGCGCTATTAGTGTATGTGACTTGAAATGGCGATGGTACACCGAGAAGGACCTCAAAATTTTCAGAGAGCTTTTTAGGACCTACTGATGGCTTTTAATAAACGTTCTATGTAGTTGGAATGGCTTCTAGGCCGTTGCAAGTGGCCAAATCGTGAGTCTTGACACAAAGCCACAGCAATTCTGAGTCGAAATGCCTATAGGATCATGGCAATTGGTGCAACCGTTGCCAAGCTATTGGGCAAACAGTGTGAGACGGGACCGTTTAAATGAACGCAAAATTGCACTTTTTAAATGCACAGCTTGCCCTTGCCTGAGCAGAAAATTATGGTGCCTGGTGCATTGGATAGCCACAGCAATTCTGAGTCGAAATGGCTATAGGATCATGGCAATTGGTGCAGCCGTTGCCAAGCTATTGGGCAAACAGTGTGAGACGGGACCATTCAAATGAACAAAATGTCTAAATTGGGATTGTGCCATCAATTGAATGCAAAGTTTGATAATTCCAACATCAATTTTCAAGGAAAGGAAGCGGTAACTGAGACCACCGACCATTGTACAATTTCTTGAAGTGCCAGACATGTTTGTGGCGGCTAGATTGGGGAAGAGGCCGCTGTACATCGCCAGCACACCCAGCCGGAATATATTGCAGCCCGATATCCGCATAGGCTCGCGCTCTGACCTTCGCGCGCGACAGAGACGAGACAAGAAATTTGGACGCGACGCGTACGCGTCGGTGATGGTGATCGAACAAAAGGGGAAGCCACTAGATCAAAGTGATGTTGAGATGAAAACGCTCATATTATAATTATGCGGGAAGACCAGGCAAATATGAGGACACAGATAGATGCGGAGATACCGAAAATGGGGGGGTAGGTCCTTTCAGAACACTTTATATCACATAGCTAGAGGTTGAAAAGCCTCGCACCAGGGCCGACAAGTATGAGCCCGAGTGATGCCCCTGAGCGCATCTCGATTGTGGACGTTGACATGGCGAAGCCCATCATTGCCGATCGTCGCAGCGGTGGCCACAGTCGCCGTTCCTCAACTGCGTCCTGGTCGTCAGGTCAGGATCTCCGTGTGCCTGATAGGGATGCAGATGACGAGGATGCGGGGGACCCTCGTAAACCCCCGCCGAAAAAGGTATGCAACATTTATTGCCGTTCGCAAACATCATTGAGCATGTTTTATAGAGTGGAAAGTCTACAAGCCGCCCGATGAAGACCTACGGCGGCGCCAGGGACATGGGAATGCATGAGGCCATCGCCAAAGGCCTCACCACCGTTCCTCGCGGCAGTGGAAGCCGCCGTTTATCGACAGCATCTCAGTAGCGAGTTTCCGCGTTTTCCAGAAACCCCATTACCCAGTCTCTTTCCTGGTCACTCTGGCGGCCTCTACAATACTGGTGTCTCCACTCAGATCCCGCGCTCGGACTTCACACCGTTCACGAATAACAACACTCCCGCATATCCGTTCACGTTCAGCAATGCCCATCACTTACAGAAGACCACGGACCCTGCATTCTTCGATGATTTTATCCCGGATCCTGCGCTCTCCCTGGATAGCATCCTCGCGCAGCCGCAAAGCGCAAAATCCCTGCTAGAAATGTACACGCAGCATCACATCCAAAGGCGGCTGGGGTTAAAAGCTCCTGGGAGAATGTCCTTCGTGCTTGGCCTGGGTTAATACTGGAATAGCTGTCCAGACGTACAATCTGCAATCTGTCGGGCATTTTGCGACGCTAGAAAGCCACATGCGGAGTAAAAAATGTTCACCTAGCCGCACAGCTCGTGTCGGCGCGAAAGCAGTTCGCCGAGAGAATTTCCCAGCGGTTACGCAAATACCCCGATCAATGTCTGCACCACCATCACCCTCCAAACGGGCCGTCTCGTCGCGCCGGCATATTGTAATGAATACACCCATGTATGAAGAGGATAGTGAAGACGAAGACTTTGTGTACGTGAATAACCGTTTAATCCATCTTTAATTAATTCCGAGCAGGGACTTTAGTTTTGGGCGCTCTTCTTCGGCGCCGCCGGAAGTAGATCAAGCCCCATTCGGCGAAGACGAAGCAATGCCAGCGTTCCAGTCAGTCCTCACGATTTCTTTACAACACCGTGCTCAAGTCAGCACAGCTCTCCCTTTTCTCCTGCGGTCTCGGCTCATCCTCTGTTGCCTTGCGCTTGCTGAAGAGGTCCAACGAGCGCAGGTAAGCCTTCGTGGAGTCAGGCGTTAACTTCTCGATGACCTTGGCCATCGCAGAAATCGGGGAAAGGGCGACAGCCTCGGACACGGTGATGAACGACTCGTCGTCGGAGTCGCAGGCGGGATTGGTGGGGTCTGCGTCGTGCTGCGCGCGTTCTAGCTCCCGTATGGCGTTCCTCTCTGATATAGCGCTGTTCTTCTGTAATTTCAGGCTCCGCGGAAGCTTTTTGAGCGCGTTTGAAATTGCTTCCGTCTTATGTGTTTTTCTTAAGCGGGGAGGAGGCGGAGGCGGAGCCGAGTCCTCTGGTGGAGGAGTGTTTTGTGTCATGGGAAGAATACCAGGTACGGGATTTACAAAGAAAGCTAGAGGAGTCGGCGAGCGACGTGGACGCGAGCAGGAAGAGGAAGTGACCAAACGTCACGCTCGCGTCACGTCTAAGCCGATCCTCGTTAGACTCGCAGGCCAGTCGACGTCCACTCAGTTACAGACACGGCGGGCGGGACGGATTTGGATCAAGAGCAAATAGATACAATATCAGAACAAATAGTGATGGAAACGACAACAAAACGGTAACCTCGTGGACGGACTGGGCCGGCACGTCGCATGTTTCAGTGATGAGCATTTCCCCCGCCATTTGAGAGGGTCCGACTCTGAAAAATATCGAAATCTGAAAAAATAGGTTCTTAGGTCCCTCAGTGAAAGTGGGATAACTTTTGATTCTCTATCAAATGAGCCCAACAGGTTTTTGGGGGTCAGAAAAAAACATGTTGGGCTCATTGGATAGAGAATCAAAAGTTATCCATCCTCAACTAACATTTTCCGAGACCGAAATTTCCAGGTTTGGGGGGGAAACAACGTTTTCCAGAGTTCTACCCTCTGAAATGGCGGGGGGATCATCCATCTGCCAAAGAGGCGACGGGGGAGCCCAGCCGGTCCCGGTAGTTGTCGAGTTCTACGATGGCATCATTTTTCACCGGGCCGGCTGGTCCACGAGCCTAGATCCTCGTACTGGGGTTTTTCATTCAAATCGACAGGGGGTGTGACGCGTGACCCGATTTACGAATTCGACATTTCGACAGCAGCCGAATTTCCGCGTGACACCTCCAAAATTTCGACAGCTCCATGGGCAAGTTGAGCTCAAAGTGAGCCTGCGAGCGAGAGCTCAACACAGGCTGACTAAGAGAGTGATAAGTAATGCTATGAGACCGGAGGCCGTCCACTCCGATCCAGATATATATGTAGTCTTTTCCAAGTACTCGAGTTGTCTTCGACACTATTGCTCCAGCTTTTTAAAGTGGTGAACTTCGTTGTTTTTGGTGTCTTGTCTCCCTTTTCCTTCTGGCTCCGAAACTTACTCTGAAACCTCTTTGGACCTACCCCACGGGTCCTCATCTCGGCTGATGTCTGTTGCCCACGAACGCCACGGGGGTTATACGGGCCTCACAGGAATTTCTCCAGTTCCCCATTGCAAGGAATTCACCGGCTTTTGGATTCAATCCTGGTTGTTGTACTCAACCACGCTGACATCACAAAGCTTCTCTCACGTTTCGGATCCGTCCTTGTGTTTTAATCAATTCGCCTTGATCTCGTCTCTGGCTATAGATCTCACCTGGGTACAATGGAAACGTGACTCTCGCTCTTCAAATTTATCTCACTTTCCCCAGTTAATTGGACTAGCCTCGGAATGCCACTCTCCCGCTTCGGATTTCTCTCACTGGGTCTTGTTTCGGCCTTGGTGGTTCTTACAGCGGCCTCCTGTGATTTATTCTTTCGATCGAGCTCAAATCCTGCTCCAAGTTCTTCCTCGCTCTCTTTTAGCTGTTGCTATGCTTTGGTTCTGGATTGTACTGCACTGCCTCTGTTTCCAACGTGTGCAAGTCGACCTCTGCTGCTATTACGCGGATGGCCATTTGCCCTCTGCGTTTATTACGTGCATGCCTTTGGCCTCTGCATTTATTACGTGCGGGGTCCATTTGACCTTTGCATTTATTACGCGCACGACCATTTGTCCTCTGCGTTTATTACGTGCATGCCTTTGGCCTCTGCATTTATTACGTGCGGGGTCCATTTGACCTTTGCATTTATTGCGCGCACGACCATTTGTCCTCTGCGTTTATTACGTGCATGCCTTTGAGGGGTCTGCATTTATTACGCGCATGCCCATTTGGCCTCTGCGTTTATTACGCGCATGGCCATTTGCCCTCTGCGTTTATTACGTGCATGCTTTTGTGGCCTCTGCATTTATTCCGTGCGGGGTCCATTTGACCTTTGCTTTTATTACGCGCAAGGCCGTTTCTCCTCTGCGTTCATGCATGCTTCTGAGGCCTCTGCATTTATTACGCGCATGCCCATTCGGCCTCTGCATTTATTACGTGCATGCCCCATTTGGCCTCTGCATTTATAACGTGCATGCCCATTTGGACTCTGCGTTTATTCCGTGCAAGGTACATTTGACCTGCATCTATTAAGAGCAGGCCCATTTGGCCTCTGTGTTTCTTCCGTGCATCCCGACAGGTGGGCTCTGCCGCGCGCATGGCCATTTGCTCTCTGCGTTCAATGCCTGCATACCTTTGAGGGTGCAGGGTCCATTTGACCACGCATTTATTACGGGACATCCTCCGGTCTACAGTATTGGGATTCACTGACTCATTCAGGTCTACACTGGTCCTGGTTGACAGCATCCCGTCATCTTTCTGAATCGCCTATAGCCTAGGGTACCACTCTTCAGGTTAAACACCTGCTAGATCTCTCTTGATTTTCCCCTGGGCTTCTGGTTTTTTCTGACTCTGTCCAATTAAACCTCGCTGGATTCTACTGGCCTTCTATCCGTTCGCTACGGAATTCACAAACCTCTGCATTTATTCTCTACATCCCACTTTGGTCTCTGCTGCTATTCTGCTCTGCCCAACTCTCCGTTCACCCGCTTTTTGTATGCATGTCAGCTTGACCGCAGCCCGCCATTCTATATTACGTGTGGATGTCAGATTGACCGCTGCTTGACCTACCATGCGCATGCCAACTTTTATGTGCATGTGATTCGACCGCTGCCTGAACTTCCGTGCTTGCCAATTCGGCATCTGCCCAGCATTCCGTATAGATGTCAATTTAACCTCTGCCCGCCCTGGTCGCTTTGACAGCTTCCCGACCTTTTTGTGTGCATGCCTTTTCGGCCTCTGCCAGACTTTCCCTGTGCATGTCAACTCAACTGCTGCCCCGCCTTAGATTTTCTGTCACTATAATAAGCCTTGTGCATGCTGTTTCAGCCTCTGCCCTCCATTCTGTGCGGATGCTACGTTAGCCAGCCTAATTTTCCATGTTTCAATGCCTGTCCGTGGGTATGCCACTTCAGCCTGGTGGTGCATGGTACTTCCGCTTCAGGGCCACTTTCCGTGATTTGAACACCTCTTGCTGTCCGTACCCATATTACTTCAAGCTTTGCTCGACTTGCCCTAAGCAACCTCTGCCCATTCCCGGTCTTCTCTGTACCCCGAGGATGCACCAGTATTGCCTGAAAGTTCAGCTCTGCCCGTCGGGAACCTACCAATTTGACCGCTGCCATTATTTAGTGTTCCGTGTCCGGTTTCCATGCTTTTCTTTGACTCTATTAGTCTATCCTATGCCTTCCAGTGGTATTTGATCTTGATGCCATTTGGCCAGCGGCCACTGCACCCTTATTCCTCCATGTTTCAATTTGTCGACTATCGTAAAATTCCGTGGACTCTGACCAAAAGAGACTACCACTGTTATCCCTGGTTATTACGTCGATTTATTCTGTTCCGATTGATTTGCTTCTGGAACCGAAGTTGTGCATCTTCTCAATATGTGTTCCTTCCGCCAAAATGTCTATGCCTCACCAAGTTTGACCCATCCATTATTTTCAATGTTCCCTGGCCCCTATTTCTAGATACCATTGCCTTTGGTGTTTATCATTCCTCCATTCTCATGTTGCTGTATCTCCATCGCTAGGATTCTTCTTCGTTTAACCACTGCATTACAATCACTGTGGTTTCTCCCCGCTTCCTCCAAATGATCAAGGGATCAATATACAGAAACATTGACGGGTCTCACATGCTTTGATTTCCGGGGGCTCGATTTTCTTTTTGGAGGATTTCGCCTTGCAGAAACGGCAGGAATAGGATGTCGCCTTGCAGAAATGGCAGGAATAATTACCCTGCATACCAATGTGGGAAGAAAACTCCCTGGTCCTCGTGGCAACAATGTATGTTACGCAGCCAAAAATTTACTTCATAAGGAAATCTGTTTTTGGGGAAGTCGTCTTCTCGGATTCCGCCTAAAACCAGAAACTATGTGTTTTCAGGACCCCTCTTCCCAAAGACATTGAGGATTTATTATTGTGTTAAGATTCCTCACGAGGTAGTTAGCTGGACAGTTGACCGAAAACATGAGCCTGCGAATGGGAGCTCAGCAGCGGCCGACTAAGGAGTGCAAAGGAGTGATCGGTGATCGAGTCACTTACGCTGCGTCCGGTTGGGACATTGTATCGCGCCGAATTCCTGGAAACCCGCAAGGTTTGGAGCCTTGAACGGCCACGGTTATCGCATCGGAGGTACAACACATTTGCTCCTTCACGGAACCGATCCATTGTGTTGTGGTGAATCAAGGCCACTGGTCCTCGCCAGTTTTCGTCCAGCTAGAATTCTTTGGGGGAGTCGTCGCTTCGTTTGACCGACTGACCGTTCTCTTCGTTCTCTGTTGTGTGGGTTAGTGGTCAACCGAACACCTCACTCACAGAGATCCGGAAGCCCAAAGGCTCCGAGCTCCTCTTCCCAAAGTCTTCTGTATTCCATTCGCATTCTAACGTCTTAGTCAGCTCCATGGAAAGTTTACCTCTTTTTTGCCACTGGGGGGGGGGGGGGGGGGGAGGTGACATGCCTTAGAGGGTTCGACAAACCCCTCCGTGACGCGTGACCGCGACCAAAATTCGTCCTCGACAGGGGGGTGCGTGACGCGTGACTGTCGATTTGAATGAAAAACCCCAGTATAAGTATTATCTTATCCTACGATAACCTCGAGCCGCTCGTGCCTCGCGTCAAGGTTATCTCGGAGTAACCTAGTCCTATAATAGTTCTGCTAGTCCCAGAATGAGAGGACAGCACTTTTTACCATAAGAAATCATCATTCAATAAGTATCGCAACACAATCAAGCACCCACGATCGGGTCAGACCTAGTACAGGGTCATCCTAGAATCCGGCGTATGCGGTTGTAAAGCGTCGCCCAACGACGATGCTAGATTCTATATCGACACCGCGAATGCCGCCGGACCTTGGTTGGACCTGGCCCCGGACCCGCCGCGAACGCCGAACGGAGAGGCACTCTGGGCAAACTCATACTCCAAAATTCTCCTGGGGTATCCCTTGATCTGACCTGACAGAACACACCATCCATTCTGTATTCCTTGTGGTAGAGACTTGTTTCCAAAATGCCGCAACCCCTTTACCATAAAGGGAAATTTTGATGGTGGCAGTGCAACACAGCCCAAAAGAGCGTGCCGATGCCTCCTGATGCAGAAAGGAATGCAGCGGTGCCGAGCATGTCACAGATGGAGTGTTCGTAGTAGTTCAAATAAATATATATATTTTTGTCGTGGTGATAAGGAATCAAGGAAACTCTTTCGGGCCCCGGCCCGGACAGCTGGGGTTTTCCACCCGACCCCGACCGCTGCGCGGAGCTTACCGCTCGCCGCGGGGCCCACTGCGTGGTGCTTCCGCCGGTGGCGCCAGAACATCTGGGGGGAAAAAAAGGAGATCCGCGGGGATCGAACGCGAGACCTCCGCAAAACATTAAAAAATATAGAGGAAGCGCTCCAACAGACAGAGTTCAATGCACCATACAAGAATTAAGGTCATTAATAACGTCTAGCGGTTTGAGGAAGGCGTGCACATGGCACAACCACCAAAATTCCAGGCGTGAGTTTGAATTCCAAAAACCGTGACCAAGGCATTCGCTAAGACAGTACTCCTGAGCGTATATCTGCGTATTCTTTACCGCTTAGTCTGTTCTCTACGCCTATACCGATCAAAATATCTTCCTATCTATCTAACACTACCAGTTGTCAAATTTCCAGGTAACGTCTGTGCGGCCGACCCTCATGTCGGCGAGTGCGGTAAAGGCCGCGGGCGTGAGATCTATGTCATGCCTTGTACAGTTCTGACAGCAGTCCACAATATTAACTTGTATACTCTTGCCGCCGTGCGAAACGGTGGCGGTTAGAGGGATGTGACACTGGACGGTGGCACTTCCCACACAGTTGATGAGGCCATCGCCACCAATCTCAGCATGCCCGGGAATCGAGGAATTGACAGCGGTCATAAAGATGCCGGCGGAGTTGAGAACTGTGCGACCGGGAACGAAGGGCCCACAGATAGGGTTGCTAGAAGAACTCGAGTTAGGGCGCGACGGGATAGAAGAGGACGGATTCACAGACCGGTTTGTCTCCGTAGGATTTGCACCGGGCCAAGCATCGTACCTACGCGATGATTAGGCAGTGATTCGGTAATATCAATTTTCGTACATGAGATGAGAGACGGCGGCCGTGAATGAACTGTCATCGTAAACATCGCCGCAAGCACCCGTGCCTTGCTCACTAAAATGGCAACAAATGAGTTTTGTTGCTTCATCATATCTAGCTGAACACGGGGAACAGGAGACACCTGGAGTTTGGTATCTCTAACTGAAGGAAGAAACACTGACTAATAAAGCTTAGTTCTTACCCTGAAAATATAGCCAATACTCGCTGTGACCAAAAGTAACCGGAAATTTGGTTTTGAGAGTTTCTGTCTCAAACTTTTCGCATTTCTGTGGTCAATTTATCAATCTATGACTAATTCGGCGTAGATGAACACATTTGGACCTGAGGTGGAACCTCTCACATCTAATATATTATGAAATTTCTAAATTGATCGAAAATTGATGGTGTTTCCCTCCTTCTGATTGTCTTGATGGTATTTCTGGGTACATCAAGAGCTGATGATTAAGTGTGGACCTATAAAAATATGCACCCAAAATTTAGGGGGTTTATGTGCTTTCTACATGGCTCCATGAATAAATAAAAAGAGGGAAACAATCACCACCTTGATCAAAAATTGATTTGGATCCCCATTTTCACAACAAAAACAGTGCAGTAGCTGATATTTTTTGCTTGCACATGTGAAGGCGTGTTCCCCTTCAAATTGCGGAGAAAGAATCTGCCAAAGGATTGCCATATTCTGCCGAAAAGCACCTACAGTATTCCAGTTACTTTTGGTGATACAATTTCGAAATTTGATAATATACAAGCGGTCGCCGGCGCTTCGCGCCGGCTCTCACTTGCTTGCGTCGGCCTTGCTAGTTTTATTGAAGTTGAGCATGCATTTAAAAAAAATTAACTCAGCTTGACTGGGCTCTACTTCATCTTATGTAGGTTGTGTCTTGACAAAATGTGAGATAACAACTTTCAGTTGGCAATAACGGCATGCCTCGGAATTAAGCGGGGCTTAATATAACAATTACTTCATGCCGGTTGATGGATAACGGATGTCAGCTGCGCAATATAACCATATGGGGATCCAGCTTCAGACGGACGGAAAGCTCAATCTTATAAAGAGGGAGAATAGGTTTTAAATTTTGCTATATCGCATAGTCGATTTTTCAGAAAACACTGATTTTTTTTTTTTGTGTGAGGCAATGATGCAAGTAAAGTACGGACTAAACTATCGAAAACTTCATGAAATTCATGAAAAATTCAGCAAAATTCTAATTGAAGTGGTTTGGCTAACAACCCAAACAATGCTGGCAATTAATTTTGCCAAAACCACCGGCGGTACATGTATTGCAATTTGTATTCTGCGGCTCTGAGTGTGGACCGAATTCTAGCAAGACAATAAGTATATGAATCTTGTAGTCTTTGTTAGGTTGCAGTCAAGTTTAGAATTTTCTACCCAGCCCATCCTTCAAAGCAGTGGAATTGATGAAATAGAAATGCAAGTAAATTCATACATTTCGGAGAAAATATAATTGTCGGGTCGCAGTCATGTTCAGAATTTTCTTCCCGGCACACATCCTTCAAATTAAGGGCAGAATTGATGAAATTGAAACTCATAAGGTGTCAGAATTGATTAAGAATTGATGAATGGGGCACAGCCACAATTTTATAAGGAGAGAGATGAACAGCATCTGATCATTGAAGTAGGAAAGATGAAGGAACATGATTTTTTGTGTTTCTGGTGGGTGCTTTGGTTTCGAGATCACAGCCCAATTGACCTCGGCGACAGCAGAAAAAAGACGCGACGCGACGGTCACGTGGCAGTTGGGACCACGTTTTGATTATTGATCGATGTGGAGAACGGGCCGGTCGGATAACGGGCCGGTCTGCAAGATCAGCTGATAATCAATATAAGGCTAGTGCAAAGATTGACAGATGGCGGAGTTTGAAATGGCTTCAGACAGACAGACACGCGTAATTTTAATAAAGGGGTGATTAGGTCTGAAAGATTGCACCTCAGGTCCAAGTGTACTAATACATGCCAAATTAACCATAGATTGAGAATCTGGCCACAAGAATGCAAAAGTTTGAAACGGAAGCCCTCAAAATCAAATTTCCAGTTACTTTTGGTCATAGCCAGTAGATTTGCATTGTGATTCCGGAGGGCCCTGCATGTTCGAAATTTCGTTGGATGACTAACATTGCGTTATTCGGAAAATATCGATTTTTGTGTAGGACATTTGATACAGTGGTTCGATTGAGCTAGTTTTTTTATACAATGGACTGACAAGTGTCCCAGAAGGCCCTACGTCCCCGTATAAGCCGCGTACCTCGTAGCTCAAATCTAGTATAGAGCGGAGAGTTTAATTGAATTGTATTCCTCAATGCCTTTAAATCATGGTATATATACACAATCTGCGGCCGTATTACAGAAATTGGCAGTACCGAAGGCGCGGATCGAGAATGTTCTGTTTTGGGACGATTTTACAGAATTCCTAACATCTCAGTGGGTTTTGCACCCATTCTCATAAAACCTATATAGAAATCCTCGGCTAATCTATGCGGAATTAGTGATAGAAAGAAAGTTGTAAAAATATTGCATACTCAGAGAAAGTGGTTTGAAGGGCCTTTTCGTGGATGAATGCAGTTTACAGGCATCCAGACACGTTCAAATGATGTGGATTTTTGTTAGGTAAGGCTTTGCTACATTTTGAAAGATGCCTGTGGGTCTTTGACCTAGGATTCTTCTGCCCACGAGTGCGAGGGTGAAAGAGAGCAGCGAGAAAATCGCCCAAACTTCGAAATCTCCAGGTTTTTAGCACATCATCAATTTTCTTCCAACGACTGCGATTTGTGCTGCGCAATAAGACCTGGGAAGATGCAGAGGATGGAGCGGGTGTAACTGGAGTGTTTGGGGCGGAAGCAGAGCCGCGGGCACGAATTGATTCGAGGGAAGGGATAGGGAGTACCACATATGTCATAACGACGTCACAAATTTTGCGTTCGACATTTTCCCACGTACCGGCAGTCCTTCGACGTGTTCTAGGTCATGGGGCGGGGCAGCGACGCAGCGGACTGGACCAGTGACCCAGAGGACACCAAAATCCTCGTCAATTACTGCCATGCCCAAAGCCGCCGCTTCGGAAATGGTGGAAACCCGGGGACAGCAAGTGGAACTACACCTTCAGTTTTTTCTCCGATATTTATTTCCTTTGGCCAAACGACTCCTTTTCATAAGTTGGGGAAGTATCCGAAGAAGCTGAGCATTTCGGTGATGTCCCAAATTGGGAACGTCGTTCCATTCTGATTTCCTGGGGTTAGATGCCTCCCCAACTTAGGCAACATCAAAATCGTTTGAATTCTGGTGCGACGCCGGGGTCAATTTCTGACGCGGGCAAAGCGGGCAAAAACGGGCAAAGCGGGGATGGCTAGCGGTGATCTCTGCGAACATTTCCATCGACTCAGATCACAACCAAGTAGTAAAACATGGTAAAACAGGTTCTAAACACGATTTATCAATTTTGATAACTTGACTGTGTCCCCTTTGCAAACAAAGAATAGCCCCCCGCTATTACTTTGGTCCTCACGCTCTGTCACGCAAGGGGATCGAATATCAATCAATAATTGTTTGGTTGGTAGACTCACGATTTGGACCCAGTTTGACCTCCCCTCCCACACGCCGCGGGAAGCTTGACGGTTCCCAGGCCGGCTTTGGAGGATTTGAATTTGCCGCGGATCTCCTTCCGTCTTCCGCGGCCACAAATGCTGGGATGAGTTTTGCGGGCGTATTTGTCCACCTCGCATACAACATGTTCGAGATCGACCACGCTGAGCTCCAGCTCGTGTCCATTTTCATCAGTAATGTAGGTGAACTGCAATCCCAATCGAGAAAAATGTGCCCTCTGCGTCATCACCATCCACCGCAAGATGGCGGCCTCGATGTCTGGTACACGTCGCCTGGCCACGCTCAAGCTTTTGCCGAACATTTTGGTAAGCCCCGAACGCGCGCCAGGGCCGAGCACCACAAAGTCATTGGGGGCGAGGTCAAGCAAAGGGGAGTAAGAAAGGATGATCATGAGCTGAAAAGTCATGAAGGGTCCCATGCCAGGATGGGCAGCGATATTGTAAAACACGTCCGTAGCGGACTTGGGACGGGCCAGGATGGCTGGGAGCTCATCCATGAGTGTTTGGAGCAGTTCCAGCTGGCGCACGTGGCTGGCGCGGCGGTCGCCACCCACAGAGGGCAAAATCTTGATGTATGCACCAGTGAAGAGGGCCTCACCACGCTTAACAGCGGCAGCGAGTACTTCGTCATACTGGGCGGGGTCAAATGTCGCGTATTCGAGTCTGCCCCCGAAAGCTTCCTCCAGAAGCTTCCACGTCCCGATCCTGTTGAAGCTATTGAAAAGCAGGATGCGGAACAGGAGTTCGGTGGGGTCCTGAGAGCCCTTTTCGATCACCGCCGTAATGGCAAACTGCGAGGTCCTGTCAAGCACTCGATACGAGTTACAGAATTTGTACTCCGAGAGGACAGTATCGGATGTCCAGCTGGAAAGAAAATCAGCTGGAACGGACGTGCAGAGGGCGTGACGCACGGAGGCTGCTTGCTTTCACGGCGCTGGTCATCGATGGCCTTGCGCTCTACGACCCAGTGCCATAAGGTGTCGAAGACAGCCGTGGGCCACAACTTCTGGCCTTCCACAACGATCCCCTTTGGAGTGGACATGTTGTCATCTAGTGCTGGAATTTTTCCGGTCTTATAAAGCTCGGGTTCCTTCGGCTTCTATTCTCACCCGATGAACTACTTACGCTATTGGCCAAATTTAAAATACAGATGATGATGATGATGATGAAATTGTTTCGGAATCTTCCCAGGCCATTTTCAAAGCAACTCGAGCTCTAACTCTATTCTAGACGATCTGTCTACGAGAAAACCCGTGCAAAAATGTGTCTTCAGATCATTTTATTTCGCTCGTAAATTCTGACGGCAAACCGGCATTCTCGCGGCCAACAGTAAACCGTTGATGCTTGACAGATCGCTGCTGCAAATATTTCGCACTCCTCGTAAAGCCTGACGCCCCAAAGGTCTCCCAGCCCAAACCGCCATGCTCATGGCCAACAGCAAACAGTTGCAATTGCATTGGCACAGCACGGGGGTGTCGCCGTTGTGACAGATTGCTGGTGCGACTTGATTTCCACCCCCTGAACTCAGCCGTTGTGCGGGTTTTTAAAGGCGCTTTTTAGGGAAATAGCCCGAAAAATTCTGTGCAAAACTGTGTCCTCATATCAATTTATTTCGCACTTTTCGCCAGCCCAAAACCGGCATGCTCGCGGCCCAGCAGAACTTGATTTGTCAAGGCACATGAGTCCGTTTGGGCGGCATTCATCGGGGCAAAGGAAACACTTGACTGATTTAAGCTTTTTTGGCACCCACTGGCAGAAGTCCAATTACTGTCCTGGGCTTCCTGCGAGCAAGGGTTTGAATGCCACCGATGCACATAATTCTAATTACAGTTCGTCGCCGTCATCGCTAGAATCAGCCTCGCGGTTTGTCTTTCCCTGGATCGTGCGCACGCCCCGCCCTTTTGACGCGTTTGAGAAAAGTCCATTGTCGAGACATGCACATAAATTCTTTGTATCGATGCTGCGCAAAAATTTATTGACACTACTAAACAGAGAGTTCAAAATTACGCACTGGTACCCAATCCAGGCCGGTGGACACCGCGGCATTAGTTTGCCGCTCAATGGCAGTGACGAAATCATTTACGTTCATGTTGCCAACAACATTTTGCAAGCGGAACGTTTCGAGAGTCAAGAAGGTAGCGCACGTGGATGGATCGGTGACAGTTGCAGGATAACATTGATTGCGCAGACACTGCTGAACGTTGGATGTGTACTCGCCCTTCTGGCATTTGCAGTAGCGGTAATACACACGGTGAATAAATGGTATGTCCATGACGATCATCGTGAGCTCCCGTGAGTCGGGGTAGGGACAATGCATTCCCGCATGCCCAAGCTGATATATTAGGCCTAAATCATACAGTGACCGCTGTATCCAAAACTTGCCATTCCACTCCTGGAAATAAATCAGATGTTGGTCTCAAGGCATCGTAGCATTTATCAGACCTTCAGAAAATGGAGTGGAGTGCGTGCATGCCCTTCAAGGCAGCACCGGTCACACTTCAAATATTCTCCACAATGAACACATTTAAAGAGACGAACAGTGCCGGCATCATATGAGGAATTGGAGAGTGCACATTTTGGATCGAGGCCCACATCATTATGGAGTGCGAGTTCATCCAAAAAAATTGGCTGAAAGGTCGCCAAACATTGATGGGATCCGTCTGTTGCATGTGGGTCAATTCAATCCAATTGTATTCTCAAACAAGACTCACCGAGCTTCCGTAGGTTTTGCGTTTAGTCGAGGTGTCGGCCTGCAGGTCCGATTGCACGTCTCCATTGTGGTTTATTACTGGCTCCCAGGATGCAAGTGCATCATCGAGTGCATCTCGTTCTACACGACGCTTCTTGTGAGCAATATCAAGCAGCTCCTCGTTTCGACGAGCGAGGTCTTTTGACGCATAATATCCACGATCGGCCAAAAAATCCTTAGGCCCTGATCGGGTGCCGGGGTTGGGCAGCCGCTCCCAGACTGGCAACGGCTGAAGATGCCTCGCTACCAGACTCACACGCGCGTCATGGGCTTGAGGATCGTCGTTGGGACGCCGGAACTTGTCGGATCTAGTAGTCATCAATGTTTTGTAATAATCATTTGAAGTCTCTGCCCGCCCCTCCTTCCACTGGGACCGTGTTTCTGCCCCTCCAACACGTCCCATGCTGCCGTCATCCTCTCGGGGAACGTCGCGCAACATGAACGACGCGCTTTTGGCACGTCACAAAGCGAAAAAACAGCAGGAACTCGACCGCTGCCGCCGCCGTTTTGTGCTCGCCACATTGGTGTGCACGGTTGTGGCTATAACCGCGTCCCTTCAGCTCGACCTTGCAGACCCCATTCCAATGCACACGTCTGTGCTCACAGGTCAAGCCTGGCTTGACGAACTCATCACCGGACATCATCGACGCTTCCGGGAAGCCTTGGGGATGGCAAAACATGTCTTCCTGCAACTCTCCATTGAGTTGCAGATGTTCCACGGCCTCCGCCCCTCGAAGTTTGTCTCTGCCAACGAAAAACTAGCGATATTCTTGCATATGGCGCGTACGGGTAGCAGTACTCGGATGCTCCAAGAGCGATTTCAGCGCAGCGGCGATACTATCAGCAAGTACGGGTTCTTTCTTTGTATTATCCCTTCTCTGACATAGCGCTAGGTCTATCCACACTATCCTCAACTGTCTCACAGGCTCGTTCTACTCCAAACACGTCCATCTTCCCCCCGATGGCACACCTCCCGAAATCAAGGAGACCGGCAAGTTCTACCCATACTTCCGCAATGCGCGCGGAGCACTGGACGGTTCCCACTTCCATGCATGGGTTTCTTCCGAAGCCATGGCTCGCTATCGGAATCGGAAGGGCTTCATTGGTCAGAACGTGCTCGCGGCTTGCAACTTTGCGCTGCTCTTTGTATACGTTCTCAGTGGATGGGAGGGGAGCGCATCCGACTCACAGATATTCAACTACGCGCGTAAATGGGATTTCGCCGTGCCACTCGGAAAGTACTACCTTGCCGATGCTGGATTTCCGCTCTGCGATGTTCTCATGGTCCCGTATCGTGGTATTCGTTATCATCTGAAGGAATGGGGCAATGCACGACAACGGTGGGCATCCTTGTCTCTTCTAAAATTCCTTTGTTGAGCTATTTGAAGTCCCCGAAACTACAAGGAACTATTCAACCTGCGCCACGCGCAGCTGCGCAACGTTGTCGAGCGCATCTTTGGTATCCTCAAACGGCGCTGGGCGATGTTCTCGCATGCACCCGAATATCCCGCCGAAACACAAGCTCAATTTGTCGCCGCTATCTCTGCCCTCCACAACTTTATCCGTGTTCATGACAAGGAAGATGAAGCGGAGGAAGAAGAGTGCGCCAACGAACCTTACAGCAACCCGCAACCGCGTCGCGAGAGCTCTCTCCAGGACATGCTAGACAACGAGCCTCCCGAGATCACTCCAGAACAGCTGGGCTTTTCAATTTCTCCAGAGGAGCGCCGGCGTGCGTCAGACCGTCGCGATGCTATTGCGAAGGAGATGTGGGAGGGCTACAAAGCCTACATGCTCACCAAGGGCATCGTTGTTTCGGAGGTAGCACCCGCAGAATAGTTATTAGAATGAGTATAGATTAGAACACTATTCTATATACATGAACGAGTGTGGTCAATCTTTTTTTGTATGCGAGACTAAAAAGCAGCCGCGAGTTTGGTCTGAAGGTAAGCAGTACGACGAGCTTTGCTCTTGGACCCAATATACGTCTGCGCCACAGCAATCTCCTTCTCGAAGAGATTCATCGCAGCAACAGCCTCCTCATCCGAGAGCTCATCATCCTCCTCCATGAGCTGGACAGCCGCTGCGCGAACCTTCGGGGTGTTCATGACCTCCATCAACCCAACAAGATCGCGCACGGCTCCCGCCATGTCGTGAGCCGCATCGGCGTTGCGGCGACGGCGACGGCGGGGAGCGGACTTCTGGGGGGACGACGACGCGGAGCGTTTGCCGGTAGTAGGAGGAGGCGAGGAGGGAGTGATGTCGTCGTGGAAGCGGCGGCGCACCGGAGTCTTCGGTGGAGCAGCGCCAGCTCGGACGGACTGGTTGTCGTCCTCGTCGTCTTGGTCGTCCTCGGGGGACGCAGCAGCGTTGGCCTGAACAGCGCCAGCGCCGGGATGGAACGCGCTGACGCCGGTGGCCACGATGCCGTCGACGAGGTACTGCATGTCGTCGTAGAGGGCAAAGGGCTTCTTGCGCCACCGAGCGTACTTCTTGCTGCCCTGCAGACAAGAGATGAGCTCAGAGTAGACGGAAAGGAATAGAGACACTGCGACACACCGGGACCTCGAGTAGCTTTTCCCAAACCTCGTCTGTCGCCGTTACAATCTTCAGCCCCGGGTCGAACCCAAATCCGGACTTCTGCGCAAGTTCGCGGACGTCGATCCATTGACTTTTGAGCTGTGACGCCGTGAGTTTCACATTCGGGCAGCAACGGCAACGCATGTACCGTGCCAAAGTGGTCGCGGCACTTCTCCGGGGTCTTGACCGCGCCAGGAGAGTCCGTGAGGGCGTTGGCGACAAGTGTCCATGCCTGCGGCTTCCAGCCGCTGTCAGCCTGCATGCCATCGTCCTTGCAGGTGCGCAGGACTGAAACGAGCGTCGCGTCATCGGCGTCGCGCCAGACAACTTTTTCGCCTTTCTTGGCGGTGGTTTTGGGCGCGGTCGGGGCTTCGGACATCGAGAGGGACAGGCAAGGGACCGAGGATGAGGGAAAGAGGGAGAGAGAGAGAGAGCAGAAATGCGGCTACTACAACAAACACGTCATATCGTACGATATGACTCCACCCCAAGGCCACCCGAACAGTCCCATGGCTACGGAATGTTCTCGGAAATCATCCCGTAGCCATACGGGATCTTTTTGGCTGGATACGGCTGCCCAACCCCGGCACCCGATCAGGGCCTTATCAATCTCGTCCTTATCAGTCCCGACAAAAATAAACTGAGAACCGGCGACACTGCGCCCATGCCCACCGCGGTTTGGGGGCCGACGAGAATGAGCCATAGGTTGAGAAACAAAATTGCAATTGTTGCCTGAATTTTAAAAACAAAAAACCTCATGGCTAGCGGTAAACATGTGAGTGTTTCAGAGCTGATCCCGGAGAAAGATTTGTTCCATTAAGTGGTCTTACACGCCAAAAAGATGCTGTCACGTTTTGGCCCCAGTTGACGGTCCATCAAGGGGCACCTGACGGTGGGTGGGTTTGGCCGACATTATTTCACTTTTCGGACTTTGCTCAGATCACGTTACAAACACATTTAGAACAGTTAAAGAAAATCGAATTTTCTGGGGTATCTGAGTTGCGTCATTGAGCTTAGACTCCTGCCAAACTCTCCGTTTTTGAACATTCTCTTGGGAGAACTACCCGATTTGGGTGCGGTTGCGCTCGGCTAAGCGGGTGGACCTTTCCCAACCCTCCCGCCGATGCGCGTCTCGTAGCGGGGTACCATTTTCTTAGCATCGATTTGCGCAAGAGTAGTCCACGCGGCACCAATGTCGACGAACGCGCCGTGCCTGGCGGCCGTGCACTCAGCGCGAGCCGATACCTATGCCCGCTGTACGTCGCGCTGCTGGCACCCAGCCTCCTGGGCCCTCTCGCTCATTCGCACCTGCATCGGTTCCCACGCTCCCTCCACCTGCTGAGGAAAAAATAAAGATATACCTACGTACCTATCTTCCACAACAAGCCAGTACCCACCCGCCGCCATCCGAGGTCGGTCCTTTTCCTGGTGCTGCCTCGGAGTCGGATCTCGTCCTAAACCCATACACACGCGCCGTCGTCGAGGCGAGTGCGTGCAGGGTGTGTGAGAGCGGAAAAAGCGCAGGGAGGTGGGGCTCTGCGAGATAAATACGAGATAATGAATCAGGAGGGAGAGGAGGGAAAAGGAAGGGAACCGCACCTCGGGCGCGCAGATACGCCTGTTTCTGTCCTGAGCCCGGCGCTTGAGATTGAGCAGCAGCCACGCCCGAAGAAGGCGACGGTGGCGAGGCGCGGCGGCGGGCTTTGCGTGGAAGGTCTCGTTATCCACGTGCGCGTTCGCTGTCGCGGGTGCTAGCGCTGGGTGCAAAGGGATTTCCTTCGGGCGACGTGAAGGTTTGACGGCACGGGCACGGGCACCTCCTCGATACGGACGCAGGCGTTGGATCTGGTGTGATATCGGGGCGGAGGGCTAGGTGTGGTGGCGTGAAATGAGGGTCATATGAGGGTCGTGGATGTTCTAATGTGAATCGGATTCAAAGGCAGAAGATGAGACTAGGGCGCACAGAATCCGTGATTGTGGGGAAAAGAGAGCGGAACTGATGGCGAGGAGTCAAGGTACAGTGACGCATCAACAAACACGTCAGCCGGCCCGCAGTTCCGCACCTCTTTCTTTTGATCCACCACCATCCACAAATTTCTGTTTTCCTTCATCCAGCATCGATGAGAGAAAACGGGACGCGATGCGACGGTGGGGTAGAATCGTGTCGGTGTCACTAAGGAACCTCCTCAAGGCATGGCTGCCCTCTCAACTCGTCTTCCCACTACTGTACCATTTCGTTCAATTCGTGTGTCACGTGTCTGTAGAAGCTTACCCAGAAATACAGCGCGTATATTTGCAACAACAGGAGATCCTGTGCAGTCTAGTAATGCATGTTCCGGGATTTCTACGGCGTTCAAACAAAAACGACGGAGACACGCCTCACGAGGTACTTTTGGGTGTGCGTGATCAACATAGCAAAGTCTTTCAAAGGCAAGCTGATGGGTTGAGAGCATTATAGAAGTAAGAGCTTCTCTGTGCTTCTGAGTCTTCACCATCGTTAAATAGTGCCGCAGATAGAGCGTGATCGCCATTGGAGGTTTATCTTTTTGTGGTTCCCGTCGTCCGTGTAGCAGGTAGAGTTTGTCGGTGGAGTCGCAGGTCTCGCATGTATCTTTTGAGAGCGATCCATTTTGACTGCGCCGGCATCCGGTAGCCAGTCAGGTGTATAAAGTTGGCTCTAAACACTCATTCAATATGGGCAGGCCCATCATTGAACCAGATAAAAAAAAAAATGGACAGCGCTTTATGTTGTAAAAAGGTATGGCGCAAACTGTGAGCGCAATATCTAATAGATCTAATCACTCACATCGCCAGGTAATATCGGGCTCGGTAACCCCTGAACCTGAACACGTCAATCAAGTGTGTGCGGACTTGAGTACGTGGTCGTTATATGCGAACGCCCTGTGAGAAAATAATTGGAGACTTAGATTGTCAAAACAACTTTCACAAACTCCCGTTTGAAATGACTGCGGAGATATTTACCCATTGTTTGCCGAAGTATCCACTTCGATCGATTCCCTCTGAATCGGCGATGTTGCTAGGGCAAGTCTGTCGACAATGGCGGGAAATTTCTATCAGTTCGCCGAGGATCTGGCAGTCTCTCCAGCTGGAACTTACGCCAAAAATTCACCCGCAACAAGTGATCCGGTCGCAAAGAAAACAGCGAAAAAGAGGAACGAGAAGAAGACGACGGAGAAGAAGTCCCCAAAGACCACCGCTCCGAAGGTGCGCTCTTTTCATTCATATTTCTGACCGTGCTGAAATGGTGGAGTAGCGGGCAAGGAAGAATGAAGTAAAGTCTAACTACGGAACCCACGCAAAATCGAAGGCTGGGAAATCATAGTTAGATAGTTTTTTTTGGACCAGACCTTGTATTGTACTGCGTTGATCACGACTCGAATGCTCTTTGATCTTTTGAACTTGATAGTTTTGACGCTCACCGACCTCGAGGTCTGCACGCATATT
This sequence comes from Mycena olivaceomarginata, assembly GCA_029378375.1. Classification (NCBI taxonomy): domain Eukaryota; kingdom Fungi; phylum Basidiomycota; class Agaricomycetes; order Agaricales; family Mycenaceae; genus Mycena; species Mycena olivaceomarginata. Next base: position 7,404 of record JARKIC010000350.1, on the reverse strand, counting down.
TATTTCATGGAATGTCCTTCTTTTTCTTACTTGATCACCATCCGCAGGCCTTGCAGCAGCGTATCTCCGAGCTGGAGGAGGAAAATGCTCGGCTACGCTAGGCTCTCAATATTCCTCCAGAAAATCACCCGCCAATGGGTAGGGGTCCTACGAGCAGGGACAAACCTAAATCACCTGTTGCGGCAGTTCCGTCAAGTGCCTTGGAGGAAGAGATCGAGAAAGGTTCGGGCCTTCGTAGCCAGATAGGCACCAGCAATTCCCAAGTGGCTTTGTAAGCGAGTCATCAATACTCAATACTCATGCAATAACTCAGAAGGCGATAAAAGCCAGAATCAAACATTCGACGTTGGTCCACCGTACCCCACATGGCTCGACCCGAGTCTGAGATGCAGTGGTGGGGACCAACTAGTCATGGAGACGCACATTCGCCCAGCGGGGACAGAGCTCACTATGACTCTTTCCCGCAATGATTTGAGCTTCTTGGCTGTAGATAATCATCCAGCAAAATCCAGGATGTTTCGGAACACCTCCTCCAAATGTTGCAGAACCATCCAAGTGCTCCAGTTGCCATGCAACTAAATCTCCTGAGTGGAGAAAGGGGCCGCGCGGCAACAAGGAACTGTGTAATGCGTACGTCACCTCGGTCCTGCCTTCTCTTCAACTCATCCCCCCATGAAGCTGTGGCCTAAGATATGCCCGTGCTCAGGCGAAGACTCAATGAGTGTTGGAAATGTTAGGGATCGATGCGAGGTCATTATCGGCAAGGCATGACACTGCACAGCCGGCTCTTACTCGAGAATCCAAGAACATAACATAGTTTTTGGGAAGCGCGCATAAAAAAATCGGTTTTGCTATTATTTTCATCTTCGGTAGTAGAGTTGTTCATTGGCGTCCTGGCTATCTGACACACCGAACGACCGTGAGATTAGCTGTGGAATTCGGTAGAGAACGAGAGGGATCTTTGGCCGGACCAAATTCGGCCAAATAACGTAGAAGCGAAACAATGTAAAACAGCTCCTCGGGGTCCAAACTATGTCGGTTCTGGCTACTACAACTTAATCAGACTGGTTAGGTGGTTATAGCTGGAACCGACAAAATGCCAACTCCGCCTGGAGGTTTTGCGTTCGATCCGCAAAGTGGCCCCGAAATGTCCTTTCAGATTTCCCACTAGGACGACCAGATCCTGGGGTCTCAATGTCGGTCAGTGCTCAATCCACCACTGGCAGCTGGCCAGCGGGCTACTGATAGAGTCAGAGCAGTGCAATGTTTAAATCCCCAGGGTCTCTGACCACCCAGGGTTGGCATTTTGTCGGTTCTGGCTACTACCACTTAACCAGACTGGTTAAGTGGTTATAGCTGGAACCAACAAACTATGGGACTTGAACATTTATGATTCATATATTTGTTCACTGCGGCCCTGAAAACCCCGTAACGACGACGATCCCCGTCCTACCACCAAAATGAGAATGAGGTTCAAGGTGGCCAGAACAAAGAACTCACAGAACGTAGAATAAATTGCAAAGAAAGAGTTGGGCGATGACCGCGGAGATGTACGTTGTGATGATTTGTATACTCAGCAGCAGGACAAAGAGGCGAACACTCAGTGTTGTTGTTTCACTACAGCAATACACACGTTAAAGCTGACGAGGCCAGCGGGCTATTGGCTTCAAAGAGGTGTGTATCACACACCTGGTTCGGTGTAGGGCCGATTACCGCTGGAAGTACGCCGGCGGGAACGCTGGGAGTACATATGGTTGGGTGCTACCTAAATGATCACCCATGCAAATGTAATGCGGGGCCAGGACAAGTAAAAAAAATTTCGGTCTGGATAACCGCACTAGTCGGCAGAGGTATCGGCAATTTCCCTTTCAACTGTGTTGTCCAGAAGATCCCACGGGCTGAGACATTTGTTGAGGAAGTTCTCAGTGCGCTCGGCCTGCCACAATTCAGGTGCATTCGCCATCCATTCATCGTACTTAGGTCAACCATGTTTGTGTGGTGAATACAGTCCCAATTCAATTGGTGCTTAAACTGTTCAGTAGATGGACCGAGACATTCGTGGTTTGTGTGATGGTGGCTGTCGTGGCCCATCGGCGATGTTGATAAGAAAGAGGAGCAGTGGAATTGAATGTGCATTCTCTAGTAAGGTGTGCTTACTTATATCTACTTCCCCTTGACTTTCCTGATAGTGGTACTTAAGCCAAACTTAAGTTAACTTACGCGCCAAGTTAGATCAGTGCAAGTAACTTATGCCATCAGATGGCATCAATTCCCCGCCAAGTTAACTGTTACGATCAATTGGGGCAAGTAAGCACTCTTTCAGGACATGGGGGCTCGAACCGACATTTGTGGAGATGTAAGTACATGGCCCTGTCCTCATATTGTATAAGAGGTACTGAACAATAGGTAAGTTGAGCTGTCGTCCACTCACAACCTATTCTTGACCTATTCACTCTCTTTTTGGACCGGATTGAGGGAAGGTCTCTTCAGAGGAGAGATGGGAGGCACAAATGAATCATAAATCGTATAAAAGTACTCTGGATATCAGGTAATATGCACTTGGGGAATTTACGGTGCCAAAAATTCATTCAAGTTAGAGGAATAGGGGTTCAAGACGGTTTCTATAGCCATAAGGTTCGTGTAAAGTGTACCATCATGCTATAACTATCCAGATATCTTCTGATATGTATTTTGACTCTATCTGATAGCCTCAAACATGTCCTGTGCCCTTCCAATCCCTCCAAGCTAACAACAAGTTAGTTGGGCCAAACACAGCCAAACTTACTTTGATCTAACTTATAAGTTACTTTTGCGTACTTAGCTTGTACTTTTACTTTACTGTACTACTTGGCCTGCCATAAGTACAGTATAAGTTACTTCTTGCAGGGTAAGTTAGTTTTCATAAGTTACTTGTGCAGGCATCGGTATGCAGGGCGTGTGATTCGTGTTGTTAAACAACCTTTAGACTGACTTACTTTCATTATCCTCACTGTAGGATTGTCAAGCCAAAGGTCGGTATTGGCTCTCGATTCGACTATTTGGCGTTTTAGTAATTTCTATTTATGTTTCTCTTGTGTAGATTGGAAGGAAGGGGGACATAAGCACGCTTGTCCGACGATTGCGCATCTTCGATCGCTCAACTACGTGTTTGCGAACAGTTGACGACTTTTTTGTTGCTGTGAAACTTTCTTGCTCTTCGGGGTGCACGAATGAGAGGTTGTCTTTGGTTGTGCTGGTGGGTGAGTCCAAGGTGCGAGAGTGTGAGCGGCAAACGCAAGAGAGCAGGCAAGTGAGGGTCGAGGAACAAGCACGAAAAGCTCCAACCTAGAGGTCAGAATCTGAAGTGTAGCTTTCCCACTACGCAGATTTTCCGACCCATGGTCACAGCATGCCTTACCTTGACCGAGAACATGTCACGGCATACATTGCACTGGAGCCAAACGGGGGTGTGCATTGGTCCGTTGAGGAAAAGGCAGCCGAAGCTGGATTCGCCGAGAAGCACGGCTCTTTTCTTCTCGAATGTGGCGCAGGGGACGCGGATAAGATCTGCGCCAAGCTGGTGGCCACAGGCTTGAGGGTAGACACTTGTATCCGTTATGAAGCTTTGCAGCGTCCCGGACCCGGTAGCCACACTAGCAGGCATCATCCTCCAGCCGGGATCCTGTCCTAGTTAAACAATGAAATTATGACTGGCGAGAGAAAGACCCGAAGAGTATGCTGGGTAAGTTTGAATATATTCTTGAAGCACGTCGGTTAGGGCGAAAATTGGGCGGTAATAGTAAGAAGGCCGGTACCTTGAATCTTGGTATTGTGCCCCCCCGTATAACCGACGTCAATCACTGAGAAGCGGGTGGAGCGTTGGCTGATACCCTTGGGCAGAGTCAGAGGTCAGACTAACGAAGCAGACAGACATTTTACCGCGACGAAAGCATCAAATTCTCGCACGGAACAGATAACCCTTTTTGACATCTTTCCGTTCGTGACCATCCCAGTAAACACCCTTCTGGTGATGTTTACGCCAGTATCCCAGCTTCCAGAGCCATCGGTGGCGGTGCCGGATAGACACAGTCTTCTTTTGATAGAAAGCGAGGGAAGTAACGTCTCGTTGATGTGACGTTGGAGCAATTTCGGATTGACCTAAATAAAAGGTCAGCGACTGTCCCGCAATTGTCCGTTGCATGCGAATCCTTGGCCTACAAAGCGGTGGCGCTATCCGGGCCCGTGTTGTGGATCTTCCTGGAGCGTCATACAAGCGTATGTGCGGCCCGGGCATCAATATAAAAGAGAGAGGTCTAGAAGGCCCGAAATTATCCGCCATGCATGCCGCTGCCACCGGGTCGAGAAAATTTATCAATAGCATGAGCAGCCAGAACGCTGTACACAGCAAGCTTCTTCCCGTCCCGAATGCTCTGCTGAGGATTCCAGAACCACCTCCCAGATCCCCAACTCCTCCAACGGAGGTTATTGTGCGGAAGTCTCCATTCATGGATTCCGCTCACTCACCGGATAAAGGACTTCCAGCCTCATTGCGGGGCGGTAATAGGTTTACCCAGGCAGACAAAGACTACTTTATCAAGTTCCTTTGCTGGAGCCTGAAACAAGATCCGTCTCTCCGTAGAGGGAAACTATGTGAGCTATTGGCAGAAAAAGTCGGCTTGAAAAGAGAATCAAATCCGTCAAAATAATGGTCCCACAGGTGCCACACCACAACACTCGATCTTGGGCATCACACTGGTCAAATAACCATGATTTACCTGATAAAATATTGGCATCTGCTAGGGAACGTGCTGCAGAAGCCTCTGATTGCAACAGGAAGACGGCCAAATTCTCCCAGAACTTGAGGACGTCAGAGATGTCACTTCCTCCACGGATCAGGCGAAAGTTTGACTTGTTGGGTATCAAGCTGGATAGTATGGAGTTCTTCGAATAGCCGCGCTCTTCCAATCCCCTAGTTTGTACTTTAGCCAACTTTTGAACTCACTTCTGGGCGCTTCCATTGGAGTCTCTTGGAGCGATGTTCAAAATTTTATTGGAGTCTTCTGAGCATCCTTGCATGTTCTTTAGAGCTCTCGCCAATCTGCCAGGACCCTGTAGATGAACGGTAGACAGCCGAGATTGAAAACGGCATGATGAAAGTTCGTGGCGTGGGAGCAACTTGAGAGATACTTCTTTGTGTCGATCAGCAGAGGGCAGATAGTGGGCTTTGCCGCAAAGCGCGCTGCCACGAGTTATTCACGCAACTTGTGGGCACCGGCAAAGGACGGGTTGATCGTATGCTGTTTGTTCCTGTTTGTCCCCACCAAGTGGACGGTTTTCGGTCATTTTGAGCTTCTCCCCCTCCCGACGCAGAACTTGCCTCAATCTTAAGAAGCCAGATTAGTTATAACGTACATCAGCTGAGTTCTATAGATTGATATATTTTAATAACTCACTTACGCGTTGAAAGACGAAAATCGGTGGTTTCGGAGCAAGTAATTATATCACATGCTCATCTAATTCACCCGACTTTGCGGCCCAGATATGAGCCAATCCACAATATGGCTAAAATGTGTACTCGGTCCCCACTTTAGGAGGCAATTAGGGTCAATGTCCCGGACAGATTTATTATACACCAAATTTATTGTATGTTTTTGTGCACTCCCGCGCCGACTGAAGCAGTCAGAGAAAATAAAAGATGAATATTGACCCTAGTCAATGATACACCCAATTTATAGCTGCCTTGGGGAAAGAGAAATAGAGTGAGATCAATTTCCTATTTGGCAGCGATAAATGTCCGCAGAGGGATGCGCGGCTTAGAAGATAGCCCTACTTCCTCCATTGGATTACACCTTACACCGAGTACGGCCCAAATTTTGGACCCTCAAGTCACTAAATGCCTGGGATGGGCTCGTGTAGAACACCTTTGGATGAGATCTTTCGATTCCGATGTGATAAAGCAGACTGCCGGGAGGAGTTAGAGAAGATGGATAGATGAGTAAGGTCAGAGTGAAGGTGACGGGGGGAGGCAAAAATTATGAGAATCAGGGTTTGCCAATGAAATTGACAATACCCGCGAAGGGTCGCCTTCGCGTCTCTTGGTCCAGAACAGAGATTAATCAGCAGGGGCAAGCATCGCCGACTGGCTAGATCTGATCCCCCAGAACCCAAACAGAAGTCGCAACTTGCCAGCTTGCGACTTTTATCCCCAGAACCCAAACAGAGGTCGCAAGTTGTCAGGTTGTGATGACTTTATCCCCCAGAACCCAAACAGAAGTCGCAACTGGCAGTTGCGACTTTTACCCCCCAAAACCCAAACAGAGGTCGCAACTGGCCAGGTTGCAACTTTTATCCCCCGGAACCCAAACAGAGGTCGCAACTGACGAGGTTGCGACTTTTATCCCCCAGAACCCAAACAGAAGTTGCAACTTGGCCGGTGCAACGACCTTGATCCCCCAGAACCCAGAACCCAAACAGAGGTCGCAACTTGGCAGGTTGTGGCGACCTTAATCCCCCAGAGCCCAAACAGATGTCGCAACTGGCCAGGTTGCGACTTTCATCCTCCAGAACCCAAACGAGGTCGCAACTGGCCAGATTGCGACTTTTATCCCCCAGAACCCAAACAGAAGTCGCAACTTGGCAGGTTGCGACGACCTTGATCCCCCAGAACCCAAACAGAGGTCGCCACTTGTCAGGTTGGACGACTTTTATTCCCCAGAACCGAAACAGAGGTCGCAACTGGCCAGGTTGCGACTTTTATCCCCCAGAACCCAAACAGAAGTCGCAACTTGGCAGATAGCAACGACCTTGATCACCCAGAACCCAAACAGAGGTCGTAACTTGGCAGGTTGCGACTTTGATCCCCCAGAACCCAAACAGAAGTCGCAACTTGGCAGGTTGCGATGATCTTGTCCCTTAGAACTCACTTGCAACCGCCAGGCGAGGAGGGCATGTTGGAAATAGCGATAGGAGGTTGTTATGGATGTGGACATTCGGTGTATCACCTGGATGTAGACATTTAGTAAATAACATGAGCCAATGGAGACATTGAGCCTACAAGTGAGAGGATGGAAGGCCCTCATAGACCCCGGGGTAGAGAGGAGTTGGGCTCGTACTCTCACTTGCAACCGCCAGGTGAGGAGGGCCTGCTGGAAATGGTGATGGGAAGTGTTATGGATGTAGAGATTCGGTGTATCACCTGGATGTAGATGTTCAGTAAATAGAATGAGCCAATGGAGACGTTGAGCCTGCAAGTGCGCATAGAGAGGATGGAAAGGCCCTCATAGACCCTGGGGTAGAGAGGAGTTGAGCTCGTATTCTCACTTGCGACCACCAGGTGAGGAGGAAATAGGCCTTGACTTCGGATGCTAGCATCGGCCAATAGGGTCCAGTGAAATTAAACAACCATTAGCACTGTACGCACGAGGT